>JAFBMS010000064.1:995820-1035820 GCA_019788955.1 Albula glossodonta
TTTGTAGGGCATGTACGATCATTAAGCCATGATATTATTTATGGACGGGCTGTCACAAGGTTGTTTTTATGTGGTCAGACAACTAAATTTGCCATGCTGCAAGGCCGTACCACATGTCAGGCAATAATTTATTGATCAGGTTTATTAGAAATGTGGAAAGACTGGCACATACATGCATGATTAAGCTATCTATGCAGGCAACCAACCCAGGAGCAGTCAAGGGTTTCATATGATCACCTAAGATGGAGGATGACAGACAGAGAGCCGGTTGTGAGATAGTTTTCATACATCATCGTCTAACCAGGTTAAACTGTTGTGTATGTGTGTGTGTGTCTGTGTGTGTGTGTGTGTGTGTGAGAGAGAGAGAGAGAGAGAGAGAGAGAGAGAGAGAGAGAGAGAGATGGTTAATTTCAATAAATGGTTTCAAATTCAAATTCAGTTCAAATTTAAATGTGCTTTATTGGCATAGCTAAAGCATAAAATACAAAGTACAGTTGTTTTTTTTTTTTTTTTTTTTTGGACTGCAGGGCTCATTTTTATAAGAATACATTCCACCATTCATTTAAATGGTTTCTCAAACCAAATTATAGCATTAATTTAAAAGGTTTTTGACAGGAAGAACTCATTTTTGATGACCTTGGTGTTATTCAGTTATTATTCTTATATATGAGGAACTCCTTAAAATCGTTTAACTGTCACACTCCATCCTGCCATTTACTGGTTATGCAACTGTCAGTATTTTTTATCTGTTGAATGATATGTAACATTTAAAAAGTTGGAAAATGGATTCAAAAAGGTTTGAGAAGTGTTTGATTTTCACAGGTGGCCATTGCCCACAGCTAGATATTTCATGAAAGAGTGGGGAAGAAAACGGCAAAGTTGAATTTGGAAAAATTTCAATCACAATCATATGTCAAGGTGAGCATTATGGAGAGCAAAGAGGCTGTCCGGATGTCAGCGCACCTCCATGGAACGCTTTGTACAGCAGAATACTCTGCTTGTTCTGTTCGTCTTCCATCACTGAAGCCGGGTTAAGAGAACAGCGAATCCCTGCATCGCTAAGACAGCGAGGCTGTCTCAGTGAAGCTCCACATGGACGTCCAGGATCCGGCGGTAATAAGTTAAAAGATACAGAAGAAAGTTTGGAAGCTAATGTTACAGCTGACTGAACTCCCAGTCAAATGCGCTGACAGGTACATATTTCTGCACAACCTGGCCTTGTACTGGGCTACAATAGCAAACGCACATCTCAATCCTCAATGGATCCCATCATTCCAAGCGCATGTTTGGAAAGCAGTGTTACTGCTGAGGTCAAACACTTAAGACGACACTTTCTGGTTTAGCTAGACTGAGGCATGTGTAGTTTACAGTTTTAAAATTACACTGGTGAAATCCCCCCCCCACACCCACACACACACTGTGAAACCAGAGAATAAACTACAATAAAAAGACCCAATGGGACATCTAAATTATGACCCATTGGAAGATGAGTCTGAGAAGAGGAAATAAACTGTGAGGTTACAGGTTTATAATTGATTATTGGCTTCCAGGCTGAGCTTCTAATTTAGTCTGGGCCACGTTCCATGTTTCAGCCAAATTGCACTGTCTCTTAAAATTATAATAACCCGAACTGGGAAAAGAAGCATAATGTCCCCCAATTATTTAACCATTCCCTTCAGTACAAAGTTTGAAAGACTTGTTAAGAGAATGCACAAACAGAGATGAAATATTTACCAGGGAGTAATTAATTGTGAGACAGCAGAAATTGATTTCTAAACATAAACACGTGGCTGATCATGCATTTGTCCATTTCTTGATAAGTGCCTTGTCCTAAGCTACTGTCTCCATGAACACATGTAAGAAAGTTTTAAGAGGAAACTTTATGAAAGGAGCCATCTAACAAGGACAGCAGACATACTCAAATCAAGATGCATTGTGGTATATTACACAACATACGCAAATTCCAGAGAGAAGTGCACTTGGCAGCATTCGTGAATTAAATTGTTGCTGATCGATTTGTACGTGCTCACTCATTGCATTACCAGAATGAATGCTAAGCATACAGAACAAACCAAACCTAATTTCCAATCTCTGTTAAGATGTAAATACAATCAAAGTACCATTGAGGAGACCAATGTTCCTACCTAAAATACCATTCCGTACTTTACATGCATAACAATATTTTCTTTAAAAAAATTATAACTCCCTTTTTTAATATCCAACATGGGAAGGACCATTTATTTCTTATGTTCAGGTCTAGAACGGCTGCAAACTGAGTACTGTCAAAACTGAGCGCTTAGAGCTAGCAGCCCTATACGTTTCAATTGTCAAATGTCAGAAGCTAAGCAAGTTTGGGTTTATGTAGTACTGGGACGATTTCAGTTGGCCAAGCAAACAAATTGGCCGTTTGAGGAGGTGTTGGTGGACGATCAGGGAGCACTCTTCCAAAATAGCTCAAATGCTGGAGCACTGTGATGGGGCTACTGTGCTGAGGGAGGTGCCATCCGTCAGATGAGACATGGTGCTGACTCACAGCGGCCATTTAACATCTTTATCAAAATAAAAGGAACGGAACTGTAATGTTGTGTAACACTAAAGCTGAAAGTAGAGCTTGTAACAAAAGTTACAATAATTTCAGTCAGTTCATGCAGTGCAAATCAAAGTGAAACAACAGCTAATCCAGTAAAACAGCAACCTTTTTTCAGTGTAGTAAAACAGCAGTATAAGTGGGCTGAAGCTCTGTGGCTAGTAATGACAGACTGACATTTTGTGCAGGGGGGGGGAGGGGGGTCAGGTTTCATTGAATCACAAATGGGAGGAGCTCCCATATAGTATCAGTGGCTCTGTTATTGTATTGGCTGTGAAGAGAAACAACTTCTGATTGTTTCAATCAAGTCAGTGATTGACAGCTACTGTTTTATCCGTGTCAGCTGGCATAGACAGTGGGTCTAAGTGTTGGTCCTGGGTAGTCCCAGTGCATGCTGGGTATTAGCATAGCTGATGTCGACCAAATTTTTTTTTTCCTTTTTTCTTTTCTGAGAGTACTTAACACAATTAATTCACTTGTCATCTATAATTCAATCAATTAAAAATGTAATAGCTCTCAAAAGGTTTCAGTTGAAATACAGCACAACAAGAAAATCTCAAGCACTAGTTTGAAAGTCCTGGGATATGAATGCAGGAAATGTGTTCTTCATGTCAAGCATAGCAATTTCTGACCTAATGTGGCTTAAGAGGATAAAGCATCCCTCAAGACATGAAAAAGTGTCTAATTAAGAGTAATTAACAGCTTGTTATAATTCTGTCTTATAGGAGAGGCTGGAATTAGAACCTGCCTTTGTGGGACTCCCCCAGGACGGAGGTTGAGAACCACTGACCGGTAAATGACTCTCAGCTGAAGTGGAGGTACTACAGCTGCTCTCTGGAATGTTTAAGTTATGTAGAAAACATATATGCCATCCCAGAAAGGACCAAGAAAAACCCAGACCTTAAGATCCAAGCATTAATATCCTTCACAGATATAAAACAAAAAAACAAAAAAAAAAAAACAAAAACAAAATTGAAGCTTGTTTTTTCATATCTGATCCAGAGGAGATACTATCAATGTTGGCCCATTTTAGGCAAGAAAATGTATTGAAATTTCTGAAAGCAGCTTACTCAAAAACTGATAAATACCAGAAAATAAACCATATTGATATTATTATGCACCATGTTAATATTAGGTGAAAGTTCCCATTATTTGGGCTGATTCCTATGACATACATAATATGCAATCAGAATCAAATATCCCGCTCACCAAAATGTCTGGTGTTAATTTAACGCTAACAGTGTACATATGAGAACAACTTGACTCATATGTACACTTACACTGTTAGTGTTAAATTAACACCAGACATTTTGGTGTGTCACCATTTCACTGCGTGAGCAAAAAGGCTGTGTTCATTAGCAGCTTGCTTTGAACAACATGCTAATGCTAAGTCCATTGTTATACGTCCTCATTAAAGTCTGCTTTGAAATTTTTCAACAGCTTCTGCCTTGAAGAAATTGCCAGTTCCTATTCAAATGAGGTTCTCCATGTCAGGGTCAACAGTGCTATGATGTGTTTATATTTGACGTCTAATGAGCTGATACATCCCAGGGAATTAATGTATCTTTTATTTGGAATGGGCAACCTCTGATTAACCCAAGTAGGCTAATCACCTGAAACAGCAAGAGGAACCTTCCCACGAGAAAACATTTAACCTTTCGCCTCTACCTTCTAACACGCGATGAGTCTCTGTAGAATTTGAGGGATTTTCTCTAGGAAAACATGAAGGATTTCCCACTAAAATCACAAAGTAAAGATATAAAATTACATAACCATTCTCACATCTTTGTGACCATGGTTATCTTTCAGGTAAGTAGTTTTAGGATCATAAGTTAAGGCTGAATGCAGAGATGAGTGGAGAGTGGAGATGAGTAGAGTTTCCTGCACGAAGATAGCCATCTGTATTGACAAACTTATTGAAAACACAGGGCTAATTCAATGCTGTGTCTGAATTCGTCTCTTAGTGTTTATGAATAGCAGTAACATTTCTTGTGCAAACAAGTCTGTCAGAAAGGTCATTGCTTGTCTGTCTAAACAGACATGTAGCTAGACACACACACCTACATACATGCATGTACACACACACACACACACACACACACAGATACACACACTGTTACATGAGTTGCCTTGCATGGTCAAGAGGCAAAAGTATCCATACCCATAAGATAAATGTAAAAAAAAAAAAAAAAAAAAAAAAAACAGGGATTACATGGACTTAAACGGATAATATTCTCTTAGAAGAATATTATCTATTTGTTTTGACAAAATTATGATTTTAATGCCTCAAGCTAAACAGTTTACATAGAGCAATGGGCAATATGGAATATCAGCTGTTCAGCTGTGGGTCTGCAGTCTCTGAGTTAGTGATCCAGTGTTTGATATCAGCTGTGCAGCTGTGGGTCTGCAGTCTCTGAGTTAGTGATCCAGTGTTTGATATCAGCTGTTCAGCTGTAGGTCTGCAGTCTCTGAGTTAGTGATCCAGTGTTTGATATCAGCTGTGCAGCTGTGGGTCTGCAGTCTCTGAGTTAGTGATCCAGTGTTTGATATCAGCTGTGCAGCTGTGGGTCTGCAGTCTCTGAGTAATTGATCCAGTGTTTGATATCAGCTGTGCAGCTGTGGGTCTGCAGTCCCTGAGTAATTGATCCAGTGTTTGATATCAGCTGTGCAGCTGTGGGTCTGCAGTCCCTGAGTAATTGATCCAGTGTTTGATATCAGCTGTGCAGCTGTGGGTCTGCAGTCTCTGAGTTAGTGATCCAGTGTTTGATATCAGCTGTGCAGCTGAGGGTCTGCAGTCTCTGAGTTAGTGATCCAGTGTTTGATATCAGCTGTGCAGCTGTGGGTCTGCAGTCTATGAGTTAGTGATCCAGTGTTTGATATCAGCTGTGCAGCTGTGGGTCTGCAGTCTCTGAGTAATTGATCCAGTGTTTGATATCAGCTGTGCAGCTGTGGGTCTTCAGTCTCTGAGTAATTGATCCAGTGTTTGATATCAGCTGTGCAGCTGTGGGTCTGCAGTCTCTGAATAATTGATCCAGTGTTTGATATCAGCTGTGCAGCTGTGGGTCTGCCGTCTCTGAGTAATTGATCCAGTGTTTGATATCAGCTGTGCAGCTGTGGGTCTTCAGTCCCTGAGTAATTGATCCAGTGTTTGATATCAGCTGTGCAGCTGTGGGCCTGCAGTCTCTGAGTTAGTGATCAGTGTTTTATATCAGCTGTGCAGCTGTAGGTCTGCAGTCTCTGAGTTAGTGATCCAGTGTTTGATATCAGCTGTGCAGCTGAGGGTCTGCAGTCTATGAGTTAGTGATCCAGTGTTTGATATCAGCTGTGCAGCTGAGGGTCTGCAGTCTCTGAGTTAGTGATCCAGTGTTTGATATCAGCTGTGCAGCTGTGGGTCTGCAGTCTATGAGTTAGTGATCCAGTGTTTGATATCAGCTGTGCAGCTGTGGGTCTGCAGTCTCTGAGTAATTGATCCAGTGTTTGATATCAGCTGTGCAGCTGTGGGTCTTCAGTCTCTGAGTAATTGATCCAGTGTTTGATATCAGCTGTGCAGCTGTGGGTCTGCAGTCTCTGAATAATTGATCCAGTGTTTGATATCAGCTGTGCAGCTGTGGGTCTGCCGTCTCTGAGTAATTGATCCAGTGTTTGATATCAGCTGTGCAGCTGTGGGTCTTCAGTCCCTGAGTAATTGATCCAGTGTTTGATATCAGCTGTGCAGCTGTGGGCCTGCAGTCTCTGAGTTAGTGATCAGTGTTTTATATCAGCTGTGCAGCTGTAGGTCTGCAGTCTCTGAGTTAGTGATCCAGTGTTTGATATCAGCTGTGCAGCTGAGGGTCTGCAGTCTATGAGTTAGTGATCCAGTGTTTGTGGGTTATACAATGCTGGTCTAAGTTTAACTCTCTCAGGGGAATTCAGAAAACCCAAGAGAAAAACTGAGTTACAGAAACAACAAATAGCTGAGTCTGGGAAGTAAATCCATCTGTTTTAATTCTTGGAATAAGTAAAGAACCCGAGTATCTGACACATTATAAAACGAGAGAGAAGCCTTGAGCGAAAAATGAAAATAAAAATCATCCTTGGTCCAAGATGCTATGTGTATGTCAGCTTGTTTGACTCATAATAAATATTACATTAAAGAAAGCATCCAAGGGCGCATACATGATATTTAACAACTTCGGCCAATCTTTTCCCTTTGGGGTGTTTCTGGTTATAAAATGCAGTGATAACTGGGCTCATTGTAGCTGGAATTATTCACAGATATCTAAAACAATTTTATTTCATGTTTATGTTTGTCTGAAAATGTGACCCATTTCAACCGTGTTTATACATACACTACAGGGGCCCATATAAATATTGCACATATGATTGGTGTAGACCCGATGAGAAGGTTTGAAAATGTGCTTTTGAACCCATATTTCTTCACTGAAGTAAAAAAAGACCAACAAATAGCTAAACATTGGACCTTTTGCCCAATAAATGATGGTAAATCAGCTGTATCATACAAGTGAACAGAGAAACCTTTGTAAAGAAGATCACAGTCAGATGATAGGGAATAATCAATGATCAAATGCAAGCATAAAGCAGAAGGTTGAAAATGATGATCACAGCCAATCACAGTCTCAAAGTATAACTTAGAGAATAATAAATACATCCTTCCAGGGGTACTGAGAGCTTCGGGCCCTTTATAAAGCAAACGTATGTTCTTATGAAGAAATCTGACCTTTAAGAAAACCACTGTCACATAAAAGCCTGCATTAAGTGGTGTACTTTAAAAAAAATAATAATACAGCCATATTTTAAAATTGTATTGGTTAGGGAGTGATGTATCTGCTACCATTTCCATTAAATGAATCTGCCATACGTGTAAAGATTTATGCACATGTGCACATACGGTTTGTGTCTAACCCCACATTGCGTCTAACCCCAAGGGGATTGGCCCTTGGTTTGCCCAATCAACTGTAAGACACTTTGGATAAAAGCGCCAGCTAAATGACGCTGATAATGTTGTGTAATGTTAACTGCACACTTTAGGTACTTAAGGTTTGCACCTGTGTTAGTTTCTATGAACTCCTACTGGTTTGTTAGCTAAAAAAAGAGAGTGGTCTTTGAAGATAAGAAAGAAATAGCTGGTAATTATTTGAGCACAGTGTTAATCAATGAAGGATTTTCATGAAATTCAATTTTTAATTTTCTAATTTTTGAGTTATTGTGTATATGTCCCCGAATTTCTTGAGTGTTTCTTTATCCCTGAGGTTGCTCCCCATATTGAATACTTTTTGACTTAATGATGCCATGTTCTCAAATCGTTGAACCCATTCCTCAAAGTACAAACATGAAAGAGCCAGCAAACACTCACCATAGAATGCTGTCAGACTTTTAGCTAGCTCATTTGAGCACACGTTTCATTTTCATGCTACCAGACAAGAGCAAATGCGCTTATGCATTCTGGATGAGACAGCCAGACCATGGGTTTTTAATTCTTGGCTTAACACAAGCTTAATGCCCAACAGGAGTTTGGTAGTTATTGAGCTGTAGTGACTTAAGTGGAGCATGTCATTTTTTTGGAACCCTGCTCAGTGAGCACCTGGCAGCACTGGCCCAAGATGAGTCCTGTCTCACTTGTGGTAGTTTCCCTGTGACACACGATGCCAAGAAAACATGGACAAACTGCTTCATTACAATAAATTCCTCATGTAAAACAAGGGGTCACGTAACTCACATGAAATGCAACTTCTGATAATCGCTCTGTAACCCCACACGCTGAAAAATGACTCAGAAATGCACAAAAGCACAGACATATACAGCCAGCATGGACACACATTAGTATGAGGAACGCACACACTCAGATAAACACACACACTCACATATATGACCGACATCACAGACAGAAACTCACACACACAGGTTTAGGGCCCTCTTATATTCACCATATTCAGGTTTCATAGTGAGTTCCTTGTCCCTTGATGACATCACTGCTGCAGGCTATCAGCAGTACTGCATGTGCAGCCGATCCCCGGCCTGTCCTCCAGCCCCTCGTTTTCCTCTCTCCTGCCTCAGCTCCACTCCCACGCTCAGAATTCACCGCTCACCCTCATTTCAAAATGGAACGCCTTCCACGGAACCAGGCCAGCCAGTCGCCTCGCTCACAACCCCTGCTCCGGCTCTGTCTTCTCATTTACATCTCAGCATATCACAGGCACTCTCTCTCACAGTTACTCGCCGTCGTACAAAAACACATCTGCACAGATGGATATCCACTGGACTCAGCGTATTGCGCATGATACAATGGCAGTGCCTCCCTTGGGTATCAAACCTGCAATCTCTGAACTCTGTTCTCAAACTATTATTCTGTTCTTAAATCCAATCCATAAATTTATCTCAGACTGCGCCAGAAATCACTGCAGTGATCCCAGCCAGCCTCAGGTGCATTCAAATTCACAGATTATTATTCAGCCAAACTATTTTATTCATGCTGCTCATCAGGGGTTGAATCAAACAACTCTTCATGATGTAATTGGATATTAATGCATGGATACCGAGCTTTGAGGCACCATTTAGCATGTTAGTTGTCACTGACAGTAATAGCAATAGTTAATGGTAATAGTTATAATAACATTTACTGACAGTTAATAACAGTTACAGACAGTTATGTATATATAGAAAGAGAGAGAGAGAGAGAGAGAATTTGCGATACAGAAAAAAAAGACGAAGTTCAGAGTGTTGTGGGACCCCGTGAAAGGCATAGATTTGTGTTAGCCATGTAACAGCCAGTGACACCTAAGCTCAGGAGCGATGCTAATCACAGGAGATTAGAGAGACTGTTTTTGGACAGCTGTCAAATGGAAATGGGCTGTATCAGAACCAACCACGGCCCCTGAACCCAGGGTACGATCTGAGCAGACAGGAGCAGGTAAGCACACGTCTGAGCAGGTATTCCTTTACTCCTCACTCTGTGCTCATCTGGAACTCCTGATTCTCTGCACTGTATTTGTAACAGAAAACGGAAATAAGACGTGTGTGATGACATGTTCACCACAGCAAAATTAAAAATAATAATCATATACATATATATATATATATATATATAGTTTTATTTCATTTGTAATTATGTGATACATAAAGAGAGAATTGGATGCCTCAAGGTGTGGTGTGCAATATTGTCTCTTTTAATCTGTGAATTAAACGTAATTCATCATTTCTAATAAAATCCAGCTGACTGTTTCAGATTAACAAAAACAATTTGCTTTTGTACATTAGTTTCCAGTAACCTCATTATCCTACAGTGTTTTAGAGTGAGTCAGGAAAAAAAAAAGAAAGAAAAAAAAGTTTGTTCCTCTTGCAATGGAAACCTCATAGTCCCTCACCTGTGCACACCTGCACGACTGGAGCTTCATGGCCTGACACAGACACACAGGCGCATGAGGACATAGACACAGGACAATGGTGGAACCCTGGATCTCTGAAGTCAAGTCAGAAACCATAATCCCACACACAGAGGCAATCAATCAAGGCAAATACGGATACTTTTTGGGCTATAAAAATGCAAATAAAAAAGCAAAGAAAGAAAGAAAGAAAGAAAGAAAGATACAGGAAAACCAAGTGATACTGAACTTGTCATCTTTCCATGGCTAAAAAAATATGTATCTTGTCTAAAAAGGATGAGAGCATGCATAAAGATGTCATCTGCATTCTCATATTGACTATTTATCTATTTAAGTGTATAAATAGCGCCATTCAAACATCCCTTATCCATATGTATAAAGCTTGACTGGAGCTCCGAGAGGCCCTTGCCGCATATCTCAAAGTTAATTGCTGCCATATCCTCAGAATTTATCATTGGACTCATGAATTTAAGCAGCGGCCGCTGCTGCTCTCTCCAGACATTCTATTATAATGCCAGGATAATTACCCATTCCCCCCAGTGCTGCCCCACTCTCGCCCCCAGTGTCAACCATAATGCAATCAAGATGGCAGCTGGGGAATTACAGTTCTGATCCAATGGCAAGGAGCAGATTAGTCTCCACAGCTGACGGTGTCACTGACAGTGTAAATGACAGTGACATAAACTACTGTTGGAGAACTGTTTTCCACCTTATATTTACGGTTGCACTTCCCATTAAAGGTTCAGTCAGCATAAGTTAAATCGCTGCGTTTATCATCTGACATTTAGAGCTACAGCGCACTGGCCTCCCATTGACACTGAACCTCATTGAATGAGAAACCAAAAACACTGGTTGTAAACATGTCTTTTTTGAGCTATTACAGATGAAATGTCAGTCAATCTAACAGCTGCACCATATTTAAGATTACATTTATGAAAATGTTTTTTTTTTTTCTCTCTCTCTTTTGTTGTGTTCCCCAAATTAAAGTTTAATCCATTAACCTCTCCATGCTTTGTGACAAGGGCTTTCATAATATGTTATTTTTTTACATTGTGTTTAGTAAAGCAACATGATTAAATAATGTATGTATTGCATGCACAGTCACTGACCATATCAATTTATTATATTTAAAGAGAAAAAAGTAATTACAACAAAACAAAAAAAATAAATAAAAAAAAAAATAAAAAAAAAAAAATCTGCAAACCTGTAGGAAATATAAACTGAGAGTGGGATACTGTTTGAGAATCTTCTGTACCATATGGTAAATAACTGGCCTAATTTTTTCCTATGTTGAAGAAACTTTCTTATTTTTAATGTTGGAGGAAATTAGGCTGTTGGCATGGTATATAGATTGTGAATTACAAATGGAAGGGAGGCAAGGACACCATTACAATAAAAATGTAAGAGAAAACAAGAAACTGATGGGTAGGGATGTGCCCAGGATATTACATACTTTTCAGAAAGCGAGATCATTAGGGCGCAATGAGACTCTGCCAAGACAAACCATGCATTCACTTCCTCCTGAATTAGCATGAGAAAAATGGTAGCAATCCAGCTGCTGCTCCAGAGGTAAGTGCTGTGTACCGAATACAAAAACACGCCACTTAAACTGCAGGTCATGGCTGCCTGCATATACAGATATCATACCCATTTTTAAATATCTATCCATAAAGCAGCCGCAAGCTGAAATCCATCTCAAACTAAAACAGATCTTGCACTTTAGGTCCGCTGGCCAGGAGGCACACAGAGTGAATGTGGAGGACTGGCATCCGCCTGCTGCCAGTGTTGCATGCATGGATTGGAGAATTAAACCACAGGCCAAGTCTGTCACTGTTGCAGTTTGCATAGAAAACAACAGAGGATCAATGGTGGGTGAGCCCCACAGAAATCCCTTTTTTTTCTAGAGGAATATTCAAGATTCGGGAGTTTAATTGTCATTATCATAACATGACGGAATTTCAGTTGCCGCCAGACACATACCATCCATTTCATGAAATGCAAGGATGAGATTTAAAATGTGTATGCTAAAAATGTGATGGAAAAAAGGCAAAAAATATGCACTGACATATTCTCACTCTTACAAAGAATAATATCAAAGTGAAAAAAATATTGCAATGGTTACATTTTAGATGATAAAAATTATGTATACAATTCTCACCATTTTGGAAATGTTTCTGGACAAGTGGGACGTTGCAGCTTGCCACTGCATGGGCTCAGGAGTAAGGTGACTGTTCATTCGCTTGCGCCAGGTGTGTTCGATAAGCTTTCAGCTGCAGGAGCTGATGGACGGCAGTATAAAAACGTGGGATGTGGACAATGATGGACACCGTCCCGAAATAGAATGGGCACCTCTAGCCCACCTTCAATGCCAAAACTTGGTAACCTAAATTAAGTATTATCACGTGAGCCCACCAGAAAAATCTGGCGCATTAATTCTTATGTCAGCCAAATAGTGTTTCTTAGTGAAGTGTACATGGTTAGGTACAATTTTAACAAATTACTTATTACATTTTATTCTTGCCAATTTGGATGCTTAATTAATTCTTAGAGCACAAAGCAAGGAAAAGAAAGAAATGTGATTGTGTTGAGAAAAAAATCAGAAGACTGTGTTCTCAGTTGACCTGTTTAAAATTATGGGATAATTAAAAACTGTTTTGAAACAGTATATATATATATTCTTGACTAGAGTAGGTTTCTCTGTAATAGAACATCACTTATAACACTGAACCACTTTAGTGTTCAGATTTCATCAGACAATTGTAATACTGAAATAGTTTGAGTCATCCGGTAAGATGCCAAACTTGTTTAAAATTCGGAGGCTGAGCACTGAGGGGTAAAGCTGAGCTGCTTCTCAGCTGGTGGCCAGAGAAAATCACTGCTTGATTTATATTACGGGGGTGACATTTCTGGCCCACAGCGCTTTTTTTTTTTTTTTTTTTTTTTGCACATGGAAATGCCAATCATGACTCATTCAATCCACACCACTCCATTTTTTAATTTTTTTTTTTTTTTTTTTTTTTACCTCTGAGCACAGAGCAGGATTCCGGTGTGCTTTAACCCTCTCCTGTGTGTAGCTAGTGATGTTTCCTGTGCTTCTGTAGACCGCAATCTTAGCCCTGCTGAGGGAACCCTTAAATGTTCATCAAATGTTCCTTATATATCCCTCAGAATAAGGTTCTACAGAGAACCTGTGAGTGAAATCCATATCAAAGAAGAACCTTTAAGGGTTCCCCCAGCAGGACATGAAAATAACCCTTTAGTAAGCCTTTTTTAAAGATTGTTTGGTAAAAGAGCATTCTGTGGCAGAACACAAGAGACATTTTTATTGCAGTGTGAAGGCAACATAAATCAAGCAGCATTTTTCTCAAGGAACAGTTATGGAATTTCATATTCAACAATAGGTAGGGCAGTATCCAGGATAAGGATTACACCTAGTCTTAAAGAAAACAAACTTTTCTCGGTGGTGATCTTCATTGGTTTTTTGTTAGCCCCTGGAACCACTATAGTCAGCCTTCGATAATAGGCCATAATCACTGTTTCAGTACGTCCAGCGGACTTCAACCACAGTTGTCAGAAATCACCCTTCTGCTTATTCAGCCAATCACATTCATTCATATCAAAATGACAGTGTGATAAAACAGAGATACTGTCTTCCACAAGGAGATGCTGTTTTTTTTTTCTTCATGCTTGGCTTGTGATGATATAATGTTTAAGTAGTGCTGGGTATCTACAAAATGGACCCACATTCAGGTACTGGAGTATTCTTTTTAATGGATCATTTTTCAGAAAGTAAAAATTAGCTACAATCCATCATAAAATAAGTTTTGTAGTGCCTAAATAATTCTTTAAGGAGAATGTTTGAAATCGTGACAATTCTACATTTGTCCTGGTCACGGTAATGACTTCGAATGTATGCTTTCACAGTGCGAATTATGCATGCATAAAATCTGTCACAATTTAATATTTATAGAGATGTACTAAAGTTTGAAGTGAGCTGACACTTATTACACTATTATTTATTATTATTTTTATTATTTTTTTTTTTTTTCAAGGTGGGGTGTGCATATGATCATCAGCCATGATTAACTGTACCATTAAAACTAAAAGTTATTTAATAAAAGTAATTTTGGACTGTGTCATCAGTTCTCCGATGATGAGGGAGGATGAATATGATTTTATTTTACAGTTTAAACTTTTTTTTTTCATTCTTGCTGAGTAAATGAAGTCAAATTGGATTTAAATAAACCATTGAATAAATAAGCCGTACTGTGACCGTGTTACCCGTTTTAGAAGTTAATTTCTATTCATGCATGGGAGCATTAATATTAGGTTTATTTATTTATTTTTATTTATTTATTTTTTTAACATTAAAAGTCTGTTACATTTAAGGGCTAAGCCACTCTCACTCCTGCATTTTCTGAGTGTCCCCCGGCCTTGGCACTGTCACACAGCTTTGAACCGTGTTCCAGTTCCTCTGATGAAGTGTGTTAACCTCTGGATGGGATGGAGGTGGATGTGAATGACAGTTGTCCAAACAGCCAAAATGAAAGGCCGGGAAAGGAGTTGGAGACTGACATGTATTCCAGTCATAACTTCACTGTCAATAACACAGACCCTGGGTTAGAGAAAACCCTGTTAGCAACAGAGAAGCAAATACTCTACAAGCCCGACTGTTATATAAAAAGTACGGGTTGTGAAATATTTGTTTCAGAGCTGCTCAGTACAAATATCATGCAAATTATTACACAAGCAGACATCATTATTTACAAGAATGCTGTTGATTTTGGAAAATATTTTTTGGCAATGCCTTTAATGTATTACAAATCATTCTTATCAATTCATTGATGACATTTACAATAGCAAATTATTATGCAGAAAAGCAAAGCTTATTACTAATGTTTTGATGATAAAAACTGAAAATAAAATTAACTCAGCATGAGACAGCACTTAAACAAATGATCAAGTGCACTCATTTCTACTACTTACTAAAAACTGTTCCGTGTAAATCTTTCAGTTCAGCAACATGGCATGTTTTGCTTTTGATTATGGAGAAGTTTATAGCGAGGACAAGCTTGAATTGAAGTTGTCACTTTTTTCAAATTGTGATTGCTTGCTAATAATGAATTTACATATTTATGAAATGTAGTTTAAGCCCACACAATTTCAAAAGCTCTTATTGCTTTTCCAGCAGCAGATCCAAAGAGAGCAAAATGATATTATTTCCCACACACACATCTGCATGCACACACATGCACACACTCACCAGCAAACTAATACACATGCATCCACATGCACGCACACACACACACAAACCATGCATGCAAATACACACACGCATACATATACACACATACAGATACACAGACACATCACACACATACACACGCACCTAAAACCACACCTAAAATTCTCATTTCTGAAAATAATATTTCACTAGATGCTGAGAGATCTAGAGACATTGTACATCAAAGGCAAAGTGTATGAACATTTAATCATTTAAACTGACAATTGACAAGCAAGCGGAAAGTCAAATGTTTGGAAATACCTTTGCAATGTGTAATTTTTGAAGTTTACTTTAAATAGCTGGTTTTTATGAACATAAAGCTGTTCAGAGGGTGAGGGTGGACAACAGTGTCTGCTATAGAGACAAATAAGTCACTTTTACAGCTGGAATGGTAATCATTCTGGACTCATTTAGCCTTAGTGAAATTGCAAACGGTTATGCAATCTGCAGATGCTAATTTGCATAGTACACTGATGGTCAGAAAATAATAAAAAAAAAAGTGCAGAAAGATTATAATTATGTAATAACAGTGAAAACAATAACTTTGCTGATTGGTAGCACCGCTGGTGGAATATCATATTAGCTTTCTCCGTAACTACATGAATTCTGTATACATATACTTTTCATCTTCCCATCTTTGGGCTGCCAAAATGGATGGTGGTGATCTAATCAGACAGCCCACCGGCACTGTTGATTATAATGCTTTCTATAATACAGGGCAATATTTATGCCTCCCTGTTTCCCCCCCCCCCGAGCTACAAATATGGTTATCAATATGAAATATGTTAACACAATGAATACTGGAGGCACTTACGGGCCTGCTGAGAAGTCGCTTCAGCTGATATATCTTCCTCTTATAACATCGTACTGTGATGGGCTTTAATGTTAGCTTGTCAAAACATGTAGAAATAAAAGCTGATTTCAGTTAAACCAGAGGGCAAAGAGATTCTCCAAATAAGTGAAAAATGACAGTTTGAGAAAAAAAAAATGAATGAAATAGAGGCCCTTAAACAGTTTGTAGTCCAATAAAGTGAAACCAGTGTTGAAGGATGAACATACAATAGTTCGCCTAAGGAGAGCTATGTCTATCTCCATTGAGAGGTAACCTGTATAACTGGTTAATTACTGCTAATTTGAATGTGGTAAATTTCTAACCCAACGAGTGAAAGAGCAGCAACCCAGATCTATTACAGAAGCTGGAATTGACTTTGTAATGAATTCAGGCTGGCTTTGGTGTAGATATGGCTCAGATAACTGCCCAAACCTGTTCAGAAATCCGGAACAGATCTGGCAAGTGGACTTGGCCAATGGACTTTGCACAATGGGCCATTGCTGCTGCAGACACGCATGCTTACACACACACATGCACACACACACACGCACGTGCACAAACACACACACACACACACACACACACACACACACACAGAAACACACACCCACGCACACACAAACACACATGCACACACACATACACACACACAGATTACAATTCATAGCAACACGAGCAACTGTTAAACTGCATTACATTCAAAAAGACTATGTTTAATTCAATAATTAATCAAATAAACAAATCAATGGTTCACTACAGTACCCAAAGTGCTTTGCACCTTACCCACCCGATGGGCTGACTTCTACCCTCAGCTTCATTGGAAAAATAATAATTTTCCTCTTTTTGTGTTGGAAGTGATCTGGACGTGAGTCCCATCACAGGCCTATAGAGTGATACTAAATGGAACTGGGTGCAGATTAACAAGCCAGAAATCAGTGTTTTAGAGTAGCCTAAAATACAGTCATGACATTTTTTTTTTTTTTATAAAGCACTCCATTAAAACAAATGTATGCAATTGCTGTTTAAACAAGCTGTACTGCAGTGTATGTTACTAAAGCTACACTGGACACAGGTTTAGTGCTTATAGGCCACAGATGTAAGCATTAACATTTTATCACATAAAACTGTGAAATGCACTAATGCACCTCTGAGCTCGGTTACATTAAATCCATTACATTCATAAGGGACAGTTCTCTTTTACTATTTTTTCCACTTACATAATACATTATGCATGGTTTCCACAACAGCAAAGAGAGTTAATAACATGGTATAATAATAAAACTGAATCATGAATGGACATTGTGCAAATAATACAAAACACCTTTTTAATTCAGAGGAAAGTTACTTTATTACTATGTTATTAGCATTGTTATCTGACCAGCTGGTTACATATTGCGAATTTGTTCATTATTTTGAATCAAATTACTTTAGGTTATAAAATAATTTATTAGGCAGTAATAGAGAGCCAACATATCCTTAAGCCACATACCAGAGATCCCCAGGGCCTAACAGGTATGCTATAGGATTGATGCTGACAAGATAAAAAGCATAAGATGACAGAAAACCAATCAGAAGCCTTGTTTTGGCCAAAAGTAGGACACCATTTTGAATAATCAACATTGAACAGAATCCGATTTTTCTTCAGTCTCGGGAAGTCTGGCCTTTAACCAGTGAACGAACTGTTGTTTGCACAGTGTGATCCCCACTTTATTGCTTTTAATCCACTGTGTACCTGGGTTAGGTTAAACAGAGCATTAATTGGGGCATCGCTGTGGGTTTGGAATGCAGGGGATCATATACCTTTTTAAATACAGAGGGTAGTTTAGGTGGGCAGATACAGACAGGCAATTTTTATTTATGTATTTTTTTTTTTGGAATCAGACCAGTATGCTGACGTTAATCCCTGTACTCTATCAAAAAGCACCATGGGATCTTCAATGGCCACCGTGAGTTAGGAACGTTGTTTGACATCTCACCTCAAGGACTGCACACTCTATAGCACAGCAAACCTTTCACCATGCAGGGACATTGGAGTTCCCTTTGGTCCAATGAGAAGAATGCCCAATGCCAGCCCAATAAGACCTCTACAGCTGCTTCATTTCCCAGGATGTCTCCCAGCCAAGTTGACATTAAAAGGGTGCTGGGTGGTATGACTGATTTAATCATCTTTCTCTTTTTAAGATCTTCTTTTTTTATCTTTTGTAGATTTTTTGTTCTGTGTTTGAGTTGCATATTTTGAGCATTCTGGTTCCATCTCAATGTTTACGCCTCTGTAGCAAAGCAATAGAAAGACACAAGAGCACAGGGACAAAATGCTTCTTCAAAATGGGATCTTAAACTATGAATCAGCAGGATGACATTGAACCATGGAAATAACCCAATCATCTCTCCAGATTTTTTATATATTTATTATTATTTATTATTTATTATTATTAATGAGGATAATGATGATATATGCATCACAAGAGCCACTTTAAGTAAACAATGAGTAATCTGGCCTATTTTTCACCCTTCTCTTACATTTTTTACCATCTAATGAGGCAATATGAGTGTAAAACAAAAAAAAAAAAAAAAAAAAAAAAGAAAAGAAAAAATCAGACGCAGGCTTTGAAATGGTTTCTTTAGCTTTTGTGAGGGATCCCTGCCAAGATTCAAGCACGCAAAATCAAAGGATTAGTAGGCTAAGTCATAAAGTTCACAGCCAGTCAACTGCTGCAAAGCGGAATTCTTCTGTAGAGATGTTTACAAATCAGAGATAAAGCAGCTCTAGCTTTCAAAAGAGTAATGCCCACTTTGACTGGGCAATATTCCAGCACTATTTGATGTTATGTGAATTTGCATGTGGGGGTGCCACAAACATAGGAGCAGTTTTATAAAATAAATTCTGAAATTTTAGGAATTTGGATTCCTGACATCAACTTACTTGCTAAGTCATTGCTTTTTTCTTACATCTTTACCCATGTGCTATCACATATTTCTACACTCACATTGGGATATGTACAGAATAGACCACCACAGGCTAGCCAGTTGTATGAAAGTAAACCACAGGATCATGTCATGTGGTCCAAAGATGAAGCCACCTACCCATACCCCTAAACACTAGCGGACGACCACTACCCACACCACAACCGCACAGCTCAGAGTGGCCGGTTCCACTTATACCATGGGCCCTTGCATTCAAAAATAATTTAATATTCAATGCCCTGTCTCTACTTGTTACATACACTCATGAGCAATAGAATGTTTGGGAAAAGTGGATAGGAGTGTGAACCCAACAAGGCCTAATGGACAGTTTTCATTCCTCACATTCAACACAATGTAAATACAACTCCAGTTTGAAATGATCTCGTTTGTCAATAAAATATGAAATTTTCTTCTTTTAAAATACACAAAAAAGAAAAACGAACATATATGTCTATTTTAAAATAAATACAGCTATGTCTTGTGAGCTACTCAGCAGGACTTAATGTCTTGGTGTACAGAGGTCAGTGAATTGAGTGGGGGTATCAAGCTTTACTGCCTGTATTCTGTCTGATGTATTTTCCAATCTCTGCTTAAGATGTCTCAGCTGCCAAGATCACAATTCAACATGGAGTGGGCTTTTAGGCCAGATATCCAAACATCCAGATATCTCTCTCTCTCTCTCTCTCTATCTGGGAAAGTGTTGAAATGATATAAAATGAGTACATTTCTCAGATTATTGACAACATCATCAACACAGCAAACAGTGACAGGTTTTCCGCATTCTGTAGATAATGTGTTAATATATGTAGGAAATAACATAAGCATTTGCCCATGGAATTATTGAGCTATTGTTGCAAACTGTGAAAATGTCATTTTCTACGACGTCGAAGGGTCAGTTCAGGGAAGTCCCTGTTGAAAGCCTTAAAGGAATCCCGAGGCCTAGCATGGTGATGGAATCCGCGCTGGGGAAGGTCAGGCCCTTTGGATGAGACATTATCCCAAGATGCTGACCCGCTGTGGTCATTAAAGATCTCATGGTGCTTTCTGAAAGAGAGGAACTGTTAACCCTGCTGTGCTGGTCAAATTACCGCAAAACCAGCTGCCTAATTATCCACTAAATCTGCCAGGCAGTACCTCCCCCACCTACTACCTGCTAAAATAAAAATAAACCTTGGTTCCTGGCCTGAAGTCATTTCCTCCAAGGTGAGTCAGTGCTCGGTCTAATAGATCGGTCTCAGGTTCACTCATTGTTCATGAAACCATTCTTTTTTAGTACATGCTTTAAAAGTTTAGATGAGGAAATGAATCACCTTGCATTAAGTGAAACCCTTTT
Source organism: Albula glossodonta (assembly GCA_019788955.1). Lineage (NCBI taxonomy): Eukaryota > Metazoa > Chordata > Actinopteri > Albuliformes > Albulidae > Albula > Albula glossodonta. Next base: position 1,016,200 of record JAFBMS010000064.1, read on the forward strand.
GTGAGAGACCGCAGTGACCTCACACATGGTTAAAGTTCAGGCTGCCTGAGGAGGAGAATGCAGGACCTCCAGACCTCTCGGCGCAGACATTCATCTTACCGCCATTTCTGTCATGTCCTGCAGAAAATATTCAGCACACTGATTTCATTAGAATTCATTTCCATTCTAAGTTAAGCTGCTAAAACGTTACACGTGGAGATTGATTTCACTTACGCTAATGAGCTTTTAACACTGTACTCGTGGTTATGATCTTATAAACAGCTTGATTAAATTTCCTTTAGCCTATTTACATTTCCTCACAAAATCATTCAGTGATTTCAAATTGCAAAACAGAAGTAATATGCAGGTCATTTCTATTCATGAGGGGGAAAGAAATCGCTGAGTAATTAAAATTATGCAGCGGTGTTGAATGCTGGGGCTTGTCCAGGCCTGGTTTGAAAATTGCACTTTAAATTTAAGCAGAATAGGGTCTGCAGTGTGGACAGGCAATACATAAAGCTAAATCTGATTTAGTGAAATGTGTTCAGACCCAACGCTGCCACAACTGGCAGCACAATTGAAGCTGAAATGAGTCAAACAACAAAACTTTTCCAAGGTTAAAGTTTTAATCTCAGTGAATTGCAAACTTTTTCTGTGAATTACAATGACTGTGGGTACATGAACTTCACACAATCAAGTGCAAAAAAATAAGTCTGAAAATGTTTTAAAAAAAAGGTGTAACAAAGAAATGACAATCAATATGTGTCCCCCAGTGGTTGGTGGTTCAAGCCCCAGTCCAGCCACAGCAAGAACACCATTGCTGCTGGGTCCTTGAGCAAGGCCCTTAACCCCACATTGCTCCCAGGGGAGATTGGCCCTTGGTTAGTCTAATCAACTGTAAGTCGCTTTGGATAAAAGCGTCAGCTAAATGATGATAATGTAATGTAATGTAATGTCATATGTCCTTTTCCATGATAAACTGGAAAGCCATTCCTTTGTGTGAGTGTGTGTGTGGGTGTGCGTGAATGTGTATGTGAACATGTGTACGTGTGTGTGTGTGTGTGTGAGTGAGTGTGTATGTGAGCATGTGTGTTTGTGTGTGTGCGTGTGAGTGAATGTGTATGTGAGCATGTGTGTGTGTGTGTGTGTGTGTGTGTGTGTGTGTGTGTGCGTGTGTGTGTGTGTGTGTGAGTGAGTGTGTATGTGAACATGTGCATTTGTGTGTGTGTGTGAGTGAGTGTGTATGTGAGCGTGTGTGTGTGTGCGTACGCGTGTGTATGCGTGTGTGCATATATGCTGTTTAACGTAGCTGCTTCCGTTGGCAGGGTTTCTTGCACAGCTGGCAACGGGCTGTAGACTGTGATGATATCAATGGTTAGTGAGTGATTCTTTCCTCATGATTGCAATATAGACACTATCATCATGAAGGCATGGATAAATCTCACACTTTGGGACTGAAATAATCGATCAATAAAATAACTCGGCCTTGGCAGCTAGCCAGCAATGCTCCTACACCTGTTTTTCCCCTGGTCTCCAGACATTATGATTATTGTTATTGCATCGGCTATTGTCAGTGGAATTCACACACATTTCAGCACAATGGACTTGATTTCCTCAGAGGCAGATCAAAATTATGAGGTGAGGGACACAGCAATGCAATTTCTTTTGAATTTAAATTAAGAAAAAAAAAATATCTGCCATCAGTTTTTGGAAATGTAGCAGAATATGATTACAGGGAAGCAGTATACATTAAAAAAAAAAAATGCATTTTAAAGACCGGATGGCATTAATTCCAAGCGGTGACTTCAAACTGCAAACAGGGAAATGGCTGAAGGTTGTGGGAGAGCAGTGAAATGCATCCATAATTCTCATCATAAGGTGAAACGCATGTGTCGTCTTTGTTCAGCTCTTGAGGTTGAGGAGGCCATCTGCGTATCCATGAGCTCCTTCAACAGCAGCTCATAGCGGGGAAATGTGTTAACAGTGAAAACAAAACGCACCTCATTACCAGAGAATTACAGTCTTTATGTCAGATGAAAGGTGCTGATCAATACCAGTCTGACCTGTGGACTTTAATTTTTAGTGGTCAGTTTATCAATAATCCAGCACCATACAATCATTTGGCTGACCCGTTGTTCAGTTGATACATGATGTGTGATTAAATGTAAATTAAGTTACAGCGATTTGGATTTTGAACTTTGATATCTCTGTCAGGGCGGTATCACATGGATAGCACACATATTTGTGAGAAAAAAAAAAAAAAAAAAAAAAACTGAGGTAGTCATCCCCCAGTATTTCGGAACTGGTGGTAACCATACGACTCACGCCTCAAAGTTTCTCCAGACTTGACGTGTTGGTTGTCTTAGGCAGGGTGCCAAAATGAATTAAGATCTTTCATCCAAACAAATCAATTGTATGTTTGATTGGTGGAAGTCATTTTCGCTGCTAACTGCAGCAACTCTCTTGACTACAGAGGCTCTTTCCCTGCTAATGGACTCTGAAATGGCAGCTGCTATTTCCCTGCTTCATCTCCGCTGTGAAACGCCTCCTTCCATGGTTTGTCTGTCTTAAAACGAACGCTTTAGATCAGGGGTGTCAAACTGCAGTCCTGGAGGGCCGCAGTGGTAGCTGGTTTTTGGTGTGTTTTAGCACTTAATTGATTAATTAAAATGACTGGTTGGCTAAAGAGTCCACACACCTGGTTTCCAAGGCCTAAAATGGCTGCCAATCGAAAGGAAAGAACAAAAACCCGCAGACACTGCGGCCCTCCAGGACTGCAGTTTGACACCCCTGCTTTAGATGTTATATCTTGACATAAGAAGGACAGATATGAAAAAGATAGGAATTTTAACACAATGATGGGTACAGAGAAAAATGATTAATAGGTAAAAATATACTCATTATGATTTCTTTGGGACACAATGTACCAATACGTGGTTTGTGAAGAGAAATGAAAGGGGTTATATAAATGCATAAGCCATTTTATATCCTTTCATTCAAAATAATTATAACTTTGTTCAGTAATGGATCTTTTAACTGTAAATGGGTTGACAGAAATGGGTTATAATTGTACCAGCGAATCTGCAATGTTCAGGAGCCGTTCATTTTAACATTGTGATAATTGTTATTTTTTTTACAATGAACCACAAGTAATAGGTAAATTGATAGAATTATAAATTGATATAATTAATTCATAATGTGTTTATCTACAGTGCATGAGGTTATAAATGAGGTCTTAATTCTCAGGAAAGCACACAATGTAATTTTGTGCTTCTGTTATGTCCCTAAGATGGTGAAAATTGAACAAGCGATTATGGGACCTGCTCAACTGCATACAAACTAAACGGTGAGTGGTTTTCAGGTAAGACAGGGTGGCGATAGCAACCCGTGGTTTTTCCTCAGCACCTGTAGAAACACATAGCTTAAATGTTATTTATTTATATATATTTTTTTAATTCATACAACTGCTCAACCCAAGGTCTTTATAATGATCACCCCTTGTCATTGTGCAGGAAATGTACCAAGGAAATGGAAATTTGAGTTCCATTAGGTAGCACTAGTCCCAAACTAGGCTGCCATACAAAAGGCAAGACCAGATCCTGTGCTGCTAATGTCCAGTTGTAAATAAACACCTGAACTGAACTGGACTGTGTATTGGTGGTAAATCACTGAAACTACCTTTCCAGGCATGCACCACACTGATTCTCTGTATGCTTATATGGACATAATTAAATAAGAAATCATTAAAAATTATTAAATTATATTTACTCTCTCGAGAGTGTTAACTATGCTGTAATATGAAATGATAGTATTGTAAAGTAATATCATCATACTGCCATATTTAATTACAGCTGTGAGCAAAAGGATGTTTTGATCATTATGTCTTGGTAAGGTTGTCACTGGAAGAATACAATAACTCCACTGGGAACATTGTTTTTGCTTGTTTTTTTTTTTTTTTTTTTTTTTGCATTAATGTTTTGCCAATTACCTGCAGAAATGCATGCATATATGCATGTATGCATGTCCTTACCTGATGTTATGCATTAAATTATTGTGGGGAGATCACATTTAGTTAACCCTGCATCTATGTCTGAAAGTACAGCTCTCACAATGTTTCTATCTTATGCTATCAGGAGAAGACTTTGGATTTGTTGACCCCATGTTTTTGGATTGAATCAATAAGACCAAGTGAGATCACTTTTGATCTGAGCAAAGACATGTGAACTACATAAATATTGATTTTAAAGACAGCATTGCTGCATTGCAACACTACCAAAACAGAGCTCTAACTATCTCCCTCTCCGTCGGAGTGGGGAGAAACCTAGCCAGTAACTGAGCCTTGTGTCCTTTTTAGCTACAAAATAGAACATACCTTTGACCTGGTACTATACATTTATTCTGTGGAAACAGCAGTCTTATCAAAACAAAACTTTGGCAAAACCAGTTTATTTTCACAGCAGCTTTTAAAATGAAAATTCAGAAAATTTAGAGGAAAAATGTGGACTTTTGTGGCAAGTGCCATGGGTTTATCCTCCCAATTCTAAACCAACTCATCTTCAGATTGAGGGACCCTTGACAAGTAATATAATGGAATAACATATTCCATGGTGCAACCAAAAACTGCACAGTGCTTTTGCAGACAATGCCAGAATGTGCAGAATAGCAATAATGGGATTTACTACAATTAGATATATGAAATGAGAGAGATTTTTGATATGCCTGATCAGCTGCCGTACGGGTGTTTGGGTGTGAAAGGTTCTAAAATCATTAAATTCAAACTGTAATCTTCGGAAGTGATTGCTGGTTTGATTACCTGACCCCACCCTCTCTCTCTCTCTCTCTCTGTCTCTCTCTCACACACACACACTCACACACACACACACACACACACACACACACACACACACACACACACACACACACACACACACACATAAACTCAGCCTAAAAGAAGGGATAACTGGTGACAGCTGTGTGGTATACAAATAGGCCCGCTTTGGGTCGACCCTGGCCAATATGAATGTGAGTCTCCATCAGCCCATACTGTTATTCTGGAATCATCTGCTCACATCACCTGGCAAATATGCAAAATAAATAAATAAACAAATAAATAAATAAACAAACAAACAAACAAACAAACAGACAGATAGATAGATAGATAGATAGATAGATAGATAGATAGATAGATAGATAGATAGATAGATAGATAGATAGATAGATAGATAGATAGATAGATAGATAGATAGATAGATAGATAGATAGATAGATAAATAAATAAATAATGGCCCAAATACTTGCACAGTTCCCACAACTTTTAACAGTCAGTGTCAGTCAGGTTCTCTAAAATGCGGCTTTCCTAAACTGGCCTCAAGCCAGGTTTATTTTTCATTCTGTATGCTCACTGCCACATTTGTCATACTTTCACTAAATACTGGGCTAAAATAAGACTGCCATTCTAGACAACCTCTGCACACTTTTCAGCTGAAAAAAAAAATAATGCATTTATTTTAGAATGGAGTGGCCAGTCAGTTTCTGTGCAGTTGTCAGTGGTGTTACAGTTAATAAATACAACTTCAACCAAAGAGGCAATCTGGAGTAAATACACTGGATACTTTTAAGACCAATAATACACTGATTCACTTTGAGACACACATTGGTATGCCTTAATTGCTACAATTTATGCAAATCTCATGGTTTATGATTGTCTTTGTACTTTTATAGCACAAGCTTCTTTTAACAGTTTTCTCATACATCCCCGGTCCTGTTTTAATCATAATTTATTCCTCGGTGGTTTCTTTAGAGATAAAGCAGGGGAAAAAGGTGTTTTCAAGTGCAGCAAAATGTGTCATTTATCATTTAATTACCTGCTAAAGAACAGAATACTTTATATCAAATGTCATAAAAAATGTGGGACACCATTTCGCCGGATAGATTTGACAAATGCAATTCTGTCTGCATTGTATGATACTGACAAAAATAAAATCTGAATAATCTATGCAACGAAGTGGATGTCTCATTGCTCTAATTATTCAAAACAAGGATGGCAACAGAGAATTAAAACAAGCAAATCTCAATTACTGTCACACCCCCACCTCATACCCGCTATAAGCCGAGTAAAAGCCGCACACCTGCCCTGGCAGTCACTGCATATGCAGGTCTCAAGTAAGAGCTGCAGAGACTCTGAGCTCCTTCTGGCACAGCATGAAGACTCACTGGCCCAAGATGAACCTCTTCGCATCCCTCCCGGCCTCTTCTACTGAGCTGGGGTTGTCCTATAACTGCTAGTATGACGATTTTATTTATGCTACCATTGTAATTGATTCTTTATTTCATCCAGAGTTTACTTTACAGTTTCGTTTTTGTCACCTATGGCACTTGGGACTTCTTTATATTCCAGTAGGACTCCTAGTATTGTTGTCAGGAGTCCTACAGGAATATAATGTGAAGTGAAGGAAGAGTGTTTCTCCAGGAATTACGATCTGAGTTATGACCTCACTGTAGGCTGAAACAAGAAAGATGACATGACATTAAATGAAACCATTCAGCAAAGAACAACTTGCACAAGTCACATTTGTACTCAGCAACCAAGGATACAGCACCTGGGTGTTGAGCTGCCACCTATCAGTAACAGATCTAGCTGCCTAACCATTATACTAAGCAGCAGCCTGGAGATATGCGCAACGACAGGCTGCTTGCAGAACCATCATTCTGACTGCATGTTGGCTGTACTTCTTGTTTTTGCATTGTTTATTGTCACAAAATAAATAAATAAACAAATAAATCAGAAAAAAAACAAGCATTAAGGCATTTTTTTTCAATCTGCGTGAGAACACCGTGTCTTCTCTAATATATATATATATATATATATATGTATATATATATGAAAAGACTAGAATCTATGTATCTAAATTTGCTGTGAACTGATGGTGCTCCCTGTCCTACACAGAGTTCATGCAGTGAAGGAGAAGTTTAGTGATTTGTAAATTTGTTTACAGAAAACAGAAGAGGCGATACCCCACACAGAGTCAATAGTTAGATATTCCACAAGAGTATGGATGAGTATGGAATGGATCCAGAGAATTCTATTAACTTGGCGGGTGAAGAAAAGCCCGGGGTATCGTTTAAATCTCGTTAAAATCTTCAAATTGTAAAATTATATTAAATTCATTACAGAATTTTTGAGGCAAGAGTGGAATAATGGAATGGAAAATGAACATGCAGAAAAACACTCATTTTAAAGGCAGTAAATGTAAGTTCCTTCCATTTAAAGTACAATTAAAATGTTACCATAGATTTAAATCAGTCTTTATCTTCCAGCTGCAGATGACATACTCAAATATAATGAAGATTAGAGAACATTTGATCTCCCTTTGGGTTGAAGTGGAAGCCTAAGGTTTATATCCGAACAGGAAGAGTTTTCTGAAAGAATAGTGAAGTGCAATTGAACATGCATTAAGAGGTGCTAGATGTGTGAATATGTGCTATAAATTATTAATTTTTATCAAAAAAGAGCTGAGGTTAAATTATGGGAATACATGGTGGTGAACAGATTCAGGGATGGAAAACCCCTGGCTTCAGAGAGTAAAAGTTCTACCACATATTTGTCCCATCCAAGTAGTAAAACAGCTGAGTCTAATTATCACAGCTCTTCAGCCACGTAGATGAGCTCATGAGTGAACTCACCTGGCTTAGTGCACAGGTAGACTGGATACATCGCAGCACTTTAATTTTCTGAAGGCAAACTTTTCACAAGGGGATTCTAGTTTTATGTTTATGATTCTAGTTTTATGATCTACAGTAGACATGATGTCTGATGTTTAGCTTCGTCTTTAGTCATAATATTTAACACGTCCTGTTGGATTGCTTGTCTTAAGCCTCCCCTTCCACAAAAATGGGAGGAGAGATTTGTCTCCTAGGTAGTAGAAAGCTCAGGCACTGCTGCTGGGTGGGGGGTGGAGATGGGGAGGTTGGCATGGTCATTCAAAACATTGTATTGGAGAAATAATTTATCGCCACAAGACTGTAAACAGAATCAGGTCTGGAAGTTTGACTGGGTTTCCCCCTGAGGACAGGCATCATGAGTCACCATGACACACTGCATGTCAGTCTGAAAGCTCAAAGTGTGCTGCAGAAATGCTTAGCACATGATACTCTGCCATGAAGCTGCTACAATGCTACATTTGTGATAAGGCTTAAGAGCGGCCTGGAGAAATTGTCTTCTCAGACCCCATCCAGATCCTTCACCGTTTCGGCGCAGTGCACACTGGAATAAAGCTTGTTGGTGTTTTTGAAGACTTTGCCTCCTCAGTCTGATTGGGTATGTTGTGCTGTGACCAGACAATGCAGAGTCTTCCCAGCAGTGGGTATCATACATTAAGCCACTGTTAATGGATGATTTTTATTTCACAATCAAGCAGTTATTTAGAAATATATGCTCTGTATTAGAAGCAAAAAGGCAGATAGAAAGTTTAATGTACCTCTTGAAAGCAACCCACAGAGCATGCAGATCGATAGAGGGGGCGTCATTTGTCTCCTAAAATCATTGCCATTGTTTTGGCCGAAGGTTTCTGTGAGGAGGAGAAGCATTACGTGCTCTTTAATTAAGCACAAATCTACTGAAAGCAGGATGGATGGAGCAGACCCTGGGACTGGCATCAGGTCAGCACTGGCAGAATGAACAATAACCATGAAGGCATGCTAAACATAGCCAAATCTGAGGGAAATAGACACGGCTACAAGAAAAGGCTTGTACAAAATAATCAATCAATCAATCAATCAATAAAACAATAAAACAATAAAACATGAAATACTAACCATCCAAAATATTTTTATCTAGGAATCAAGACTTTGTTTATAGACAAACACTTCCGTATGACAACACATTTGTGGTAGAGCTGTAATAACTTTAAAAAAAGTTTAATATTAATGATGTCAGAGCCACCGTGCAGTAATATTCCTTTTGATGAGAGCCATCACCCTGTTAGTTTACTTTAATGCAGTAATATGAATGAGCACTCATTGTGCTTGTTTTGATTTTTTTTGTATGGCCAGTTGCTAAGGAAATGTATGCAATGGAATCATTTGAATCGAGCATGGATTTTAAGGACACAGTTGTTGCACAGATGTGTGTCTCAGCCATATTACTACCAGCTGTGACTGGAGGTGCACATTGCAGAAGGAACTATTGGCATAGTCTCATTGAGGAAAAACACGGCCTATACCAGTTAAAACTCTCCAGTCTCAGGAATCTCTGCTTGCCAGCTAGGTTTTGTTCAGCAGATGTGTAAACTGAACATAATGTTTCTTGGTTTAAATAAAAATCAAACCATGGGAATTTTGAGTAAGACACTTGTTTTTACAAATAAAGAAGTTGTTCTGCTCCTCTTTCTTTCCCCCCTGTTTGTGTTGAGGTCTGTATCTCAGTTTTTTCTCCCTCCACTCCCCAACTTAATGGACACAATACCATGTCTTAGAGAACCCCTCCTATGCATCTCCAAGTAAGTGGTTATTTTTGGTTTTTGTTACCTCCCAGTAGGGCACTCACTCTTGAGAGTTGTTTTGGCAGCACAAGAAACCACACATCCACACTCAAAAAATAAAATGAAGTGCAAAAAAAAAAAAAATCGCTGGTTAAATAAATGAATATGCAACACAATCAGAACCATCAGTGATATAAGTAGCATCCCAGACAAATGATGAAACTCAAGAGCAATGAAAGCTGAATTAATTAGTTTTTACCCACAAACCCCCCAACCTCTCGATTGTCATCAAATTCAAACTTTGATTTATCTCAAACATCAGTTCTGGCTGTTCCCCACAATACAGTTGCGCTTGGCGGTAATTAACATACGTAAAGGCATGCGATGTGAGTGAGAACACTGATATATTCCCATGCATGTCATAGCATTTATCCCTGCGCCAAGTTTCTCAAAATATTATTGTAATTAATTTCATGAAGCCGTAGCTCAATCTATTCCACTTTAAGTGTGTGAATCTGTGATAAAGTGAAGTGTTATTATGCAGTGTACGTGGAAAGGATACTTTCTTTCCTGCAAATTAATTTCACACTCTGATGCTTCCTCGTTGTTATTTTGCTTGTTAAATTTGAGAGGGAGTTGAGATTATGTGTACATTTTGCATTTGGTGAACTCATGGGCTCATATTGTTGTCATGCTTATGATATCAAACAGCACTCCAGATCAACATAAAAAACACAAGATATATTATTTAATGCATACACACATTTGATACTTAATGATATTCCTGAAACTACACAATAAAGCCCAGATCCAGTAGTGGAAGTTGTGTTACTTGCATTCGAGGAGGAAAAAAAAGGTGGTCTAAGCTCTTTCGACATTCGATTTCAATTAACCTTTTTCAATTTACAACTCAACATAACAGCAAATAAAGGCAACATGTTAACAACAATGACACCAACAACAACAACAACAACACAGACAGTATTGAGTGACTAAGACTTGTTATTTGAGTTCTTAATTGTGTGCATTCAAAGAAGCCGAGGTGTAAACACTGTGCATGTTTATCTGATCTGATTGAAAGGAAACAACCTCAGGCTGGATAATAGACCCTCTGCTGCGCCTCAGTTTATTCCTTATATGATCCCACACAGTAATCTTGGGTCTTTTTTTGATGATGAAATGATTTGTTTACTTGGCCCATCCAACTGGAGGAATAAATCCAAACAAATCAAAGGAGAATGTGCAGACGAAGGCCAGCGTTTGCTTTCAGATGCTAAAAAGAAAAATCAGCATCGTTTTCCAAAATGTGCATCCTGACAGAGAAATGAGGTCCATTGGACATGACAGAGGCCAGTTTTCACAAGGTTGTGTTACATTAAAGGTTGAGAGAGTGATAGAGAGAGGAAAAGTTCATTACGAACTTGTGTGGAAACTTTATCACCATATTGCAGCAGCAGATTAGCGTTAGCGGAGTATTACCTGCCTGGATGAGACAGGTGAATCTAAAGAAGTCAGAGATGCCAGAGTTTGGTTAAAAAGCACTACAAATGACACCTATATGTCACACCACTGAAAGTGATATGAGGGAAGAATCTGATGTCTGCAATAAAATCTGTGCTAACTCTTAAAAAAAAAATAAATAGCCAGGCTTGTAATTGGGAAGAAGATTGTCAAAGTTGTCAAGGAGCTTATTACTACTGTGGTGTCTTGCTTTCGTTAATGCATTCAAGCAGGAGGAGCTGAGAGATGCACGGGGGATAGACATATCACACATGTGAACAGGTTCCACATTTTCACCTGTGATGGCAGATAATAAGCTCACATCAGTGTCAATCTCCCACTGTAAGTGCAGGAGGTAAAGCCCGTAACGCAAAGCTAATGAAAATGTTATGCCTCTGACCGAGGGAGATCCCAGGGTGAAAAACAGGAAGTTCACAGTAATGAGGTTCTGCAGCATATCGTACAGTAAGAAAAGAAAAAAAAAAATAGACCTAAAAAAACCCTTTTTTCTGCTCAGTCAAGTACATTCTCAGACAACATGAATGCATTTACAAAGGGTTTATTACACAGCCATGAGCAGTACAGGTGTCGGTATTTGATGCTGGGCTTGGAAACCTAATAGGCGGAGCCATGAGTTCTAATGGGCGGGGCCATTCCTGACCATCACAGGGGTAGGAGGACCCCCTACCATATTGAGCCACAGAATAAAGGTAGGTTAAGTTAGAATTACCTGGGGAGAACAGGAAGTAGAGCTATGGATACAGGTGGAGATGGGGCGGACAGGGTTTGACCTTAGAATGCAAACAATTAAGAACTCAAATAACAAGTCTTAGTCTTTGTCACTCATTACTGTTGTTGTTAACATGTAGCCATTATTTGCTGTTATGTTGAATTGTGGGAAGTGAGGTGTGTGGCATTTATATACCTGTACAAAGGTATATAAATACATGGTTTGGCATATATGGGTATCTGAGAAAGGGGTTGTCTGAAAATAGTTCTCCCAAACTTTTGTTTTATCAAACTATAAAGGAATAAAATCAAGTAAGTAATGAACAACATTGAGTTCAAGGAATTATAGATGTGAAGCTATTCCAATGTCAAACCATTCATCAGCTGATTATTTGTAAAGCATAGAAGTGTCCCAGAACAGTGGACAGTGCTACATAAAAATTACACAGCCAATTTATGAGTCAGCCACATACATATCACAAAAAACTATATGTATTGCTATTAAAATATTTAACTGACAACTATTCAAATAACAATCTGCAGTATGAAGCATCAAAAAATGTAAAATGCAAATCAACATTATGATGATCAGTCATTAACCTTGTTAAAATAAGATAAGCAAAATAATAATAATAATAATAAAAAGAAAAACACTGACTGTAATGGAGTTTATTTTCATGCATTTTTAGTGGAGTACAATAAGCTGTAGTTGCCCAGAGTGTTGCCCAGGGAGGGACAGCTAAGTCAGCAGGATATTTCTCGCCTCATTGGGCTATAACAATGTTTCTGTTATGTTCAACACCTTTTTCTGCAACAGCTGTGGTGGTATCAGCAAAAGCTTCTGACAATTAAATTATTTAACAACAGCATCCTCATTATGTAGTCACTAGAATTAAAGAAAAAAAAATAAGTTAAATAATTGTTATTTTATACATTTGTCATGAGAGACACTAAAAACCTGTTCTCTTCAGTTAATTTGAATCATTAGCCACAGGGGGCAAATGAAGATTTACAATGTAAACTAAAAATTTAAAATTTTATAATGAAAGCTACACATAGCTTTCACAACTACCCTTTAATGCTGAGCCCAATATTCTGTAATAGTTTGTTGTGTTGATTTGAGTTCCCAGTTTACAGTAAAAATACACAGATCTGTCCAAAAGGCCCTCAGATGTTGTTGTTGTTGTTTATTCCATTACCAGACGTCTCTCTCCTAATCCTCTCAGTTAACATGATAATTTGCTTGATTGCGCCAAAGTCATTACAACTGGCCTCTATTTATTCACTTCGTCATTGCTTAATCAAAGCCAATTAGCTCTTTATTCACTCAACTAGTGCAAGTATGCACCCACTTATATCACCTTATTGTAAAGAAACACAATGCTGAATCACTCACACATACACACTGCATTTAACCAATATGAAACATTTGGCTAAACTGAGAATTGATCTTATTCCAGCTCTCTGCCAGCAACATAAATACAAAGTAACGGACATGATCAGGTTGGTTTGACTCACATCAATTCTCACACACAAAATGCACATTTTACAATTTACATTGTTTTTCATTCAGCATGTTATTTATTTATTTATTTATTTATTTGTTTGTTTGTTTGTTTGTTTGTCTTCTCTGTTTCTGTGCTTGTAGACAGTTAGTCAGTGGAGGCTTCAATGGAGGCTTCCAGCCATAGTGTTTTTAAGGTCCAGCTGTGCATGTTTTATTTATGTAGTTAGTTAAAACATTCTGCAGCTGTGCAGGTTTCACTTACCTTCAGCTAATATGTCAAAGATGGCCCTGACTCGGCTCTGAGCTCAGAGTGGAAGCTCAGGCTTGATGCTGGCACCTGTGACAGGTACCTGCAGGTAAGTGTCTCTGACGTTACACTGAAACTGGGCAGCTCTCCAGTACCAATAATGAATCTCCAGCAAAGCAGTGCATGTGTGTGTTTATATGTGTGTGGGTGGGTGGGTGTGTGTGTGTGTGTGTGTGTGTGTGTGTGTGTTTATATGTGTGTGGGTGTGTGTGTGTGTGTGTGTGTGTGTGTTTATGTGTGTGTGGGTGGGTGTGTGTATGTGTGTGTTTATATGTGTGTGGGTGGGTGAGTGTGTTTATGTGTGTGTGTGGGTGGGTGGGGCGTGCACATGCATTTGTAAACTGAATTACAATAAAAAGATTAAAAATGAGACTGTTGCATACTGATTTCATTAATAAATAATGATGTTTCTCTTACAAGATTCAAAGCTTCGACTTCCCCCGACTGCTGCTCATTTTGATACAGTCTCTTGTTACCCTTGTTCAAGGTATGCTGTCATGATACCCTGTCACAATTTTCCCTTCGCACATTAAGTAATTTTGCCATGCCTTTGACTGGCATGCCTCCAATTTTTGGCACCAATGATTCTGACCTCTTTCAAATCTGTCAGGTCTCTCAGTTTGCTTTAGAAACCTGAGTATTAAAGAGCTATTTCTAAATGCCTCCGGGAACTCACATGGCACTCTTTGGCAAAGGAGAAAAGGCCAGCTAGTTTCGTTTTCTCAAGAACGCCATCATCCTCATCCCTTGGATTAGGGATACCAGGAGGGCATGGAATAACTACTCACTCCTGTAGCCCCCCCCTTTTTTTGAGAAATGTTTTGTTTGCAATCGCTGTTGCCTGTATTCATATTACCAACTTGTTTGAATGTCCTGGTTTTAAGTGCATCTGAATTACCAGGCTGTAAATTGTGGTCTAAACCACAGAAGCCTGGAATAATGAGCTCACAAAATGCCCTGTAATTCTCAGAAAGAAAATGCTAAGGTAAAGTACGCTAAATGCTAAGGTAAAGTAGGCTAAATGCTAAGGTAAAGTAAGCTAAATGCTAAGGTAAAGTATGCTAAATGCTAAGGTAAAGTAGGCTACATGCTAAGGTAAAGTACGCTAAATGCTAAGGTAAAGTACGCTAAATGCTAAGGTAAAGTACGCTCCATCCAGAGTAACATACAGCTGAAGGGTAATTGCATGGACACAGTGATGAAATGGGTGGCCCGTTAAGCGAATATTTGTCTCTCTTAAGTGTGGTCCCCTGTGTCCTAAGGGAGGGTTCTGGACCATCCCCTCTCCAGGACCCTTTCATTTCGAAACCAGGATTGCAAGCAGCCGATGCTGAAAATCAATACACATTTTCCAGATGCCGTATCAGCGATCGAGCGTCTGGATTCAAAATAATGGCCCACAGGCCTCCTGCAGTCAGTGCCTCAGGTGTCCATGCAAGAAGGGAGTTCTCCATACGGCTTTCTGCTTTTGCAGTTTAGCATTGTATTTTTTTACTGGCTTAAACAGGCTTAAAGTTTTGATTCTGCTCTTGTTATTTATTGACATAGCACATTTTTTTGACGAAAGAGACTGTATATTGTTTTAACCTCATAGCATTCTTCACCAGTGCTCACAGAACTGAAACATTTCCTGCATATACAGTAGCCATGGCAGTCATTATGGTTGAAGCTTTTTTTTTTTTTTTTTAACATAATCCAATTAAAAAATAATATAAAATTTAATTTAATAATCAAGATGAGCTGATCCACATGCCCCCCCCCCCCCCCCCATCACTCATCACAGTAAATCCTCGATAATTCCATTTTACCTGAGAATCTGTGCTGTGTTGTGACCTTGCATGACACTCTTTTGTTATACCTCAAATCTCTGTGAATAATGTCACACTCGCTTCCCTGTCAGCCTATTATTTCCGCAAAGATTAGATTTTAAAAACATATTCGAGTTCAGGCTGTCTTTTGAATGGATGGTGACAATTCGCTCAAGCACTTAGGAAAGCTATGATTCTTGCATCGTTTATAATGTCATTTAATTTTCACATTTTCCAGTATGTGGAGGCTGGTTGCAGTAATTTCTTTTCATTGCATCAATAGTTGCTTTTCATATTTTTACACAATACACAGCACACAAAATAAATTAATTATGTCCAATTACAACTTAATCAGAATCAGGACATGAACTTAACTCCTTAATTTTTGATTCTACTCAAGATGAGACAAATGTCAAATTATTGGCTCCAAAGCATAAATAAGTCAAACAAAATTTAAGTAACTCAAAATGTAATACATAAGTAAATAAATGAATAAATAACTACAATTTGGAAGTATTTAAAATAAAAGCCCATAGTAACACACTCCACAAGCTACATTTTAAGGTACACAGCATCTGAACCAAACAGCATAGATAGCGTGTGATTGGTGGCGTGCCTGCATCAAGAAAAGAAGCGAGGACCTGTTGCCACATGTGTCAGAGAAATAAAGAGTTAAATCACTGGCGTGAACTCGAATGAATTCATTGCACCATTTGTCTTTATGGGCTGAAATTACCATAATATGTGACATACAAACTATCAGAGTATTTATGAGAAACAGGCATCGGATTCTGCTCTTACTCCATCTATCTGGAATCATGTTTAAAATATCAGAGCAGAGTCACGTTAATCCAATATTTAGTCACAGCTACAGTAATGTGCTCTTAATTTGCACACACGCTTCCAAGGATAACAGTGTCAAACTCTGTATCCACCTCTTTAGCTCGTCCCCCGGGGAAACAACAATGGCTGCCAGGAAGTGGGATGGTGGACGCCGCAGTGAGACGGCCGTAATTGGAGCTGTGCTCTCAGCCGCTAACAGCAATCAGCTGGCAAATTAACAAGAAGTGTTATTCAGGCCACGGTGCCATGAGACAAAATGTTGCCTGTTTAATGGAACATAATAACATAATAATAATAATAATAATAATAATAATAATATTGATAATAATAATAATTATTATGATGATGATGATAGATGAAGATGATGAGTGAGGAAACAAGTATGATGATGATGATGATGATAAATATGGTCTATTGGTACAACAAGCTGAAGAGTGTGGTGGTCATAAGACATCCGAATTTGGTCAAGTTTAAAGTCATTACATTGCAATACATTATTTAGCAGATGCTGTTATCCACAGCAACTTACATAAGGCAGTGCATAAGTCAGGGACAATAGTGTCAAAAGTCCTAGGGGTAAACCATTCAAGAATAACAACTAACGATGACATTAACAGCTTTATAATGCTGTTCCAAGAGAGAGGTAAAGTCCCAAGTGCTAGAAGTGACAACAAAAGAAAGTACTTGGACCTGGTAAGGAAGCTGTTGAGGAAATAAACAACAAAAACAATCCTTGCACAACTAAGACAATTATGCTAACAGAGATGTAACAAGTATAGCTAAGAGGGAGAACAAGGGAGGAACAGGTCCAACAACAAGGGTTGAATTCAATGCAATTATATTTCAAAATATAAGCAGATGAGCACCCATTGGCTGAATGGCCTGTTTGCGTTTTTATGGGGGCTCATCTCCTCTTGTTCATGCAAGGATTGGATAAGGAGGAGGAAATACCAGGACAAACTTTATGCCCATTCATTCATATATGTTATTTAACACTGTTAACATGGTGGACAGTCAGTGATACACACAGCATAAGAATAGGGGCTCTTACAACTACTTACGACTCAAAACGTGACATTAAAATCCAATTTACAGAGTTCCTTTACCCATTAAAGTCATTACACCCTACTATTACTGTGGCTTTATTTTGAAATATGATTGGATCTCATGTTATTGCTGCAAAAAAAAAAAAAAAAAAACAGTCGTAGAAGTTTGTGTTAACAAATGTAGGCACATAACTTAAGTACACACAATAAAAATACATCCCGACCTCTGAGTTGGGATTTCAAAAGGGAAATACATTTGCGCATATTTCAGAGAAATTGGAAGCTGTTTACCAAGGAAATTGCTACCGAGGTCCATTTGACTAATCCTGACATTTCTTTATTATGTATCACTTTCTGTAGTTTTGTAGACAATTTGCTGTGTTGCAGAGTGATCCAAGTTATAAAATTGACATTTCAGGGAAGTGTGAGGAAGTAGACCATAAAAGTAAATTTCCTCTTACAACAATTTCCCATGAGTCATGCCATGTGTTTTTGCATGCGTTATGGAAATGCCATGTGTTTTTGCATGCGTTATGGAAATGCCATGTGTTTTTGCATGCGTTATGGAAATGCCATGTGTTTTTGCATGCGTTATGGAAATGCCATGTGTTTTTGCATGCGTTATGGAAATGCCATGTGTTTTTGCATGCGTTATGGAAATGCCATGTGTTCCTGCATGCATTTTGGCATGACAGTATGTTCTTGCATGTGTTATGGGCATGACGTGTGTTCTTGCATGTGTTACGGACATGACGTGTGTTCTTGCATGTGTTACGGACATAACGTGTGTTCTTGCATGTGTTATGGACATGACTTACCTATCTTGTTTGCAAAGGGTCCAAGCACATGAGGAGGCATCACTTCTCCCATCTAGTCAGAAAGGTTCATTTGATGAGTATTCCTTTGAGTGAAGTCAGTTAGTACATTCTGCTGGATTATTTGTGAGTATCTGTTTGAGGGAAGTCAGGAAGTAAGTTCTGCTGGGTTTTTTGTGAGTATGCTTTTGATTAAAGTCAGGAAGTAAGTTTGGCAGGAGTGGGTCTTTTAAAGGTGAAGAACAGCTGGCTATAGAGCAGGAAGTCTCTAAAACATCAAACTACATGTTTAATGGGAGTGTTTTAATGTAGCCTCCAAACATACCAATCAATGGATTTGGTTTATTGCTCACTTTTTTTCCTTCAGTGATGAGCAATATAACAAGAAGTCAGCCAGTTCAAACTTATTCTTGTATTCATTTTTATATCAAGCTTTCTTCATTTTATCACAATACTTCCCAGTTTCAAAATGACATTGTTTAATTCACCAGGTACACTGTTTCTCTCTTGGTCTTCTCTGTTCAGTGACATAGTAGCTAGAGTCTTTAAATAAATCTGTTGGGTATCCAAAATATTTTTGTCTCCTCATTAACCTTATCTGACAATTTAAATTTGCTTTAGGGACAATAAGTAAGTAAATAAATAAATAAAACAACATTCCCCATCTTGCTCACACCCTAGAGCAGCATTTTGAAGCTGTTCAGTATTCTTCAATGCTTTTCAATTCCTCACAAAAGCACAGCAGCCTTGACTCAGCAGATCATATGCAAAACACCCTCAAAGATGCCGTAAGAAATATCCTCTACAGCAGCTCAACTCAAACCAGAAGTGTAAGACAGGAAAAAGAGAGAAGTTTTGCCTGGGCTCCATGTTCTTACATTCATTCTTAAGCATTCTGTTAATTACCTGTAACACAAGGTTAGGCTGTTCTGCCTAAAATAACACACATATAATTTCCTTTTCTGTGAGCTTAATTTGTACATGTAATCTTTGGAAAATGACCCTGGGTTTCTTGATAGACTCCATTGGCAGTGCGGTTAGGCTGTGCTGTTATGAGCTGGAGGATCTTTATACTGCAAATGGAAGCCAGTATAGAAATACAGGTGCAGAACAGGTAGGGGCAGATCAAGCTCCTTCTCTGCAGGCGCAGCTTAAATTCAAACATCAGTGTCTTAGAGTGTTGTGTTTCTAGCACCAATGCACTTTATCCAGCATTCTTACTTTATTTTAGTGAGGAAATGTTTCTATGATAAGAAAATGTTTTTGTATTATAAACAAAGAATACTATACAAGTAACAGAACCTGTTTTTACAGTACATTTAAAAAAAAAAATTGCCAAAAGGAAAATGTAACACTGTGGGTGTTAAAATCAAAAGGATGGCATGCCCTGGTAGCTCAGCTGGTAGAGCCCATGCCATGCAAAGCCAAGGCCCTACCACAGCAGCCCAGGTTCAAATCCAGCCTGGGCCCTTTCCTGCATGTCCTCTCCCCTCTCTCTCTTCTGCATTTCCTGTCTACCTCTCTCCTGTAACTGTCAAATAAAGAGAAAAAAATCCCAAAAAAATATCTTTATAAAATCAAAAGGATTTCTGTGTATATCAAAAAGGG
>JAFBMS010000064.1:1040820-1110820 GCA_019788955.1 Albula glossodonta
TTTTTAAATGCTCCAAAATGTGTCATCTGGGGCACAGCAACATAAAGACAAACATATCATAGTAGAATTAACAGCCTATTTAATTGGCTGTGTTGGCTATATTAACGGACTCCTTGATTGGCTGTGGAGGCCGTATTGACATCCTATTTGATTGGCTATGGAGGCCATATTAACATCCTATTTGACTGGCTATGGCAATCATATTGCTTTTTCCTATACGTCTAATGAGCTAGCTCTATAAAAGGCTGTCTAGGGACCCTGCAAGGTAAGTATCATAGATATTAATTTCCCATCACAGACTTTCAACATAATCTTTTCTTCTTCTTTTTTTAATCTTTTCTTTAAAATACAAATATATAGGTTCCATACTCCCACTCTCTCAGCTGCAGCATGGCTTGCTCTGAGCATCTGTTCTGCTGCAGTGGAGAGCCTTCTAAAGATTAAAACAAGCTGCTGGAGATGGAGGCCCGCTGTGGCCTGTTTAGTAATTCATGGCAAAACAAGGAGGAAATGATTACAGCAGTTTCATCATGATGTAAGACCACATAAACAGAAATGAATGCATACAGTGAGGACAAACATCTGCAAAAAGGTTCTTCACTGGGTAGTTTATTACCTCCTAAGTGGCCAATTGTTTTTTCCCCTCCCACCAGGCAATTGGGACGAAACCGTAAATCATGCGTTAACTTGAGCCTACAAATCTATAAATACCCACTGTTTGGGAAGCGGATAGAAGGGAAAATGATTGAAAGAGTTATAGGTGTTCGGTTGGCAGGCGGGTTCAGTACTGCGTCTCCGATGAATTAAACATGAGTCTGACGTTTTATTTACCATTGATTAGACCCACAGATGGAGCTAAATGCAGGTACCACAGTTCATGAGGTGAGACTCCAGTAGACTAGCAAGTCTGGATTTCAAGAATATGACCGATTGCTGTTTTGCATTCCTGAACAGTAAAAAAAAAAAAAAAAAACTTTTTAATTATTGATGGATTCATTTTTTTTTTAAAATAATAATTGCTAGTAATTTTAAATTAATACAGCAAGGCCACAGCAGGCACCCAGTCCAAAGCTAGAGCACACACGTAGTTGGCTATAGTTGACCTAGTCAACCCTTTAATTCTACATCGACAGTCTGCATGAAATAAAAGTCAATGAATCTCTAACTAAATTAAACACAAGTTGAATAATGATGTGCGGTTCCCAGACGATGAAAGAAAAAACATGGAATTGTATAGATGAGTTTGGCGAAAACAGAGACTTGGCAGCATGGGGCTGAAGCGGTGTTGGGTGTAGGACGTCGTCCCTGCCGAGCTCTGAAGCATGACAGATGGACTCACCAGATGAGGAGCAACCAGATTTATGCTTCGCGGTGGGCGCTGTTGCTGACACCGTTTAAGCTATGAGAACACTTTCGTTTACATTAGTGCCAATTTGGGAACAGCGAGAGGGAATGAGGAGTGATCTCCTTCAAAGCCCCTCCCATCCCCTCCCCCCACCCCCCCTTAACCTCGTAATTACTGCTGGCGTTGAGGAGAGCTGGTTGAAGGTCATAATCTGGAGCACCTCGATATCAAATGGTCTTCATGAGGCCCTGGAACAGGAGCGGGAGGGCTCTTGCGTCCAATCAGAGACGGAGCTCTCGTAATGAGGCTGGCAGCCTGAATAGTCTTATCGGAGGTAGCCCTGTTATGTCTCATACAGAGCTCTCTCAGACCATTAGGTCATGAATATTACAGGGAAGTCAATTATTTGGAAAGGGAATTAAATGTGTTTGATTGTTTTTGATGCCAAATACATTTTTAAGACTGCTTATCAGCTGGGCTCTTATTCAGTGCAGCTGGCATTTTCTGATAAAAAAAGCAATTGTGGTTAAGTAACAACCAAAGTGTGAAACATTCACCCTTGCTCTGCCCCAGTGAATGTAATTTTGACTGTGATCATACACTACCGTCTCACTCCTGCTTTCCATAATTCTTCCTCTTTCTCTTAGACGACCACACCCTTTCATCCCTTGTGGGGCCAGCCAAGTGTGCTAATGTAGGCTATGCTAGGCTCCTGCCCTGTGACAATGTTTAAAATGGCAGGTCTAAACGCACATACGACGACAGAAATGTTATATTTAAGACACAATACACATATTCAGGGTACAAATGTAATTTTTTGGTAGTTCTCATTTAGTAAATGTTTTAAATATGAATACATTACTATAAGCATGTAGTATATGTATAATACATTGTAGCAGCGAGTAGCATGGGTGTGCTGGTTCTGAAGCTTAATGGGGGGGGTTATGGGAAATTTTGGGTTAGTTTTCTTAAGCCATGTAAAGTCTGTGCTTGGTGATTATTAGGATTTTAGTGGTTGCTGTTTGTTGATGTCTTGGGATGTTGTTTGGGGGTGGAATTTGGGTAATATTTTGGTGCACATCATTAATGTGTTTACTGTTGGGGAGAGTGACATGTAAGGTCGTAACTAAAACATAAAGTTGAATGCATTGATGATTAGCATTTAAGATGCATTGAAAAAATTTAACAAATGTTAAATGTCTTCTATATCAAGAAAATTAGTTCCAACTATCCAGCACATATGAAATACTGAAGAGGATGATGCAAAAATAATGTATTCATTTTATGTAACCTGGGTACACTATTCAGGACCTTTACTATAGCAGAAGATGAAAGTAAGTAAAACCACACAATGTGAATGTGCATTCATTCAATGAATAAAACTGAAGACCATTACTTACTATAACATTATGTATCTGCCAAATGCACTCTATTTAGACATTGACTTTCATTAGAAACCAATGTATGAAAAGGTTAATTGACCCAAAGTCAAGGATTAATGAACTTAATCAGAATTTACAATTCAGTTCTATCCACATGTATTTGTGGCATTGTGGTTTGTGTTTGTGTGTGTGCATGTGTGTCTGTGTGTGTGTTTTGCAAAGAGTAAGAGTAGGAAAAGAGAACTTAAAAAGTTGTACGCATTATCATATTCATAATCGAGTTTGCTGAAAATGCAAATTCCTCCATGGCCTTGTAAAAACCTGAGAAAATCCCAGTGTGGTCATTTTAATAATTAGCATCATTCAAAGTGATGTTGATAAACATACAATTAAAACCGGCACAAAAATCATATCCCAACTTAGTTTTTTGCTGGGTGTTTGAGCCAACTTTCATCCACAGCTCAAGGCAGAAACTTAAAATCACACTTCTAAGTGTCACTGAATCATTTGATGAATTACAGACTAATGTGTTGTGTTCATAGGTCTTACTGAGAGGCTATGGCAACAACAGAGACTGTGTGCGTAAAACTGCTTAGTGTGAAATGCTAAGTGTGAGAAACATCATTCTGAGAGTTGTGGGGAATTTCGTACTTCATAAGGGTAAGACTGAAACCTAGCTGTGAAGGTTGTTTAGCTTTCAAGCCATCTAAATTGTAGCCTGCAGTAGCAACCTGCTTGTTTTGTAGTCATGTTTAATGACTTTAATTAACTCAATTTGGAATCCTGCTTTTGAGCAAACATATTGCTCTCAGAGCACATTGCACAATTGTGTGCAATCACAAAAGTTTTATAAACGATTCTCAAACGCAAGGTGTATATCAAAATAGGAAGGCCCAGATTCCACAACTCCTACACGTCAGTTTTTTTTTTCTTTTTTCCCCCTTTGGTTCAGCTGTTCAGTTTTCATGAAAACAGAGCTTTGAGGATAAGATATAAAAGGATGTGATATTTATAAGTGAGATATATCATGACATGAGCATCCATAATTGTTTGAGAAGAGTTTCACAGAGTAAGTCTTGTGCCTGAATTGCATCAAATCAAATCGAGATGAGAGGTGTTGTTATTGTTTTCTCACTGGTGTGGAATAAAAAAAAAAGCACAAATCCTTTGCAAACACTGAAGAAAGGTATATACATGGGAAGGGGCTACATCAAAGTCACACTGAATTTCAGTCAACCAGGTGTTCCCCAGGTTACAGGTGTGACAGATGGTGCTCTGATCCCATTTCGTTCACTCTCCCTGAATGATCCAGTTTTCACTGTGCAAATGATTTTCACCCCAAATGTCTTGTTAGATACAAATAAATGTTTGCAGATGATTTTACAGATTTTGATGGCAATAGGTGATGGAAGAGTGGGTTGTCATACCCTGTCATTGGAACAGCTACAGTTACCTGCTAATCAGAGACAAGTTACAATAAGTGTCCAAAAATCCAGCAGTAATCTAAACTGTCGAGCATTCTGATGTCACAATGAAACTTACCACTCAGAGCTCGTGCGTCCCTGAGAGCATTGTTTCGCTGTGGCTGTTTTTGACTTCATGCAGCCTGGAGTCAGATGCGCACATAGCCGTTGACACGGGATGTAAAAGTAATCAGGAAACAGCTTCTGCACAACACTGCGGCTCACGGTGTCAGGCTAATTCCATTAAACATTCTCCTGGAGCTGTAATTAGCATCACACTCGCCACGATTCGTTATGTTTTTGAGATGTTTTGCCAGCCGTTCTTGGTCGTTTCAAACCTTCTGGCAGCCTGATTTTATTTTTCAGATTTTTATTTTTATTCATGTCATACCTACAGTATGGAGTATGGGGTAATTAGTTATATATTAAATATGTATACACATTCTTTTTTAAATTTTTTTTTTACTGTGATAAATCTCTAAATGGACATGCGGGGTAAGATGAGATGCAACTGAAAAACGAGAAAATGAAGAGGAGGGGGAGTTGTTTTCAGTCAGTGAGATGAATTCGCTGTGCATATGGCGGTGAATGATTAATTGCCATGAGCTTATCTGTCAGGGCATTTGAATTTGGCTGGCCTGTGATGTGAAAGAGCCTGTACCATGATATTGGGATTTTTATTATTTTTTTTTTTTGAGTATCTGAGAAATTCCTCCTCTTCGTCTCCATGGCATGGGTGCTAATTGTCCTTGTCACATGGGCCTAGGTGCCAGAGCCCACACAGTCTTTACTGCCTGAACATTTGGTATTGTGTCATGTAGACAAATTGTTTATTTTGTCAAATCTTGTTTCTGCATTAGTTATGTGGCTGCACAGCTGTTGGGGTGATGGCTCTAACTGAAACTTGCAGGAAAGGCCACGGAATGAAAACACTAGAGTATCATGAAGCAATGCACACATTCATTTTTATGTATAAAATACAGGTTTTGTGATTTCACTCAGGTTTGTAGATATAATGAGATAACTGGGATAATGCTAAATTTGTAATCTGTGATAATTTATTTTAAATAAATGAAGAGCCCAAAGGTCTAATTTTGTTCTCGCACAGCTTCTGTGCTATTAATAGAGACATGCTCTCTGTAACCTGGCAATCCGGAGCGGTAAATGAAACAGGGTCTGAAATATTTACATGACTTATTTTACAAATGTGCTCATTTAGTTCTCCAATTAACTTACAGTTCAAATGCCTAACCTTAGTGTACATTAGACTGTATGAATCATGTTCACTTAATATTGAATCTTATCAGAAATTTAAATGATTTTAGAGAGAGATTGTATATTAACCTCAGTTGATGTAAGGGCTTACAGTGACATGAGCATGCTACTGTCAGAGATCACAATTTCAATATTAAGTTCATCTGAATTTTAATTAAAACATTGATACACATCCCTGTCCCTGTATAACCACATGGTCTGCTTAGTGTCACTGTCACTAAAAACGTATCAGGTAAAGAAGTGGATTTCACAGCTCAAGCTCAGCTTGCACTGAATATGTGATGACTGCGGATTTTAAGGTGATTATACAAAAACAAAAAAAAGGGGTATAAGAGAGAGTCGGATATTGGGGAGAGGGGGACACGACTTGCTGCAATTCAGTTGGAGAAATTTGTTTCAATCCAACAGACCTGTGTTATTGAGAGGAGGACAGAAGTAGCAGGCACAGATATTGATGTGACCCCTCTAACCCCCCCAGTTCCTATGATTCTGCATCATCCAATGAAAAAGGCTGGCTACTGCAGGGAGCTAGCTGAAGCTGTAGCTGTAGCTGTACCTTTCCCTTTAGCTGTAGCTGTGCCTGTAGCTGTGTCTGTGGCTGTAGCTGTGACTGTAGCTGTAGCTGTGTCTGTGGCTGTAGCTGTAGATGTAGCTGTGACTGTAGCTGAAGCTGTGACTGTAGCTGTAGCTGTAGCTGTGACTGTAGCTGTAGCTGTAGCTGAAGCTGTAGCTGTGTCTGTGGCTGTAGCTGTAGCTGTAGCTGTAGCTGTGGCTGTAGCTGTAGCTGTAGCTGAGGCTGTAGCTGTAGCTGTGACTGTAGCTGTAGCTGTAGCTGTAGCTGTAGCTGTGTCTGTGGCTGTAGCTGTAGCTGTAGCTGTAGCTGTAGCTGTAGCTGTAGCTGTAGCTGTAGCTGTAGCTGTAGCTGTGACTGTAGCTGTAGCTGTAGCTGTAGTTGTGACTGTAGCTGTGTCTGTGGCTGTAGCTGTAGCTGTAGCTGTGACTGTAGCTGTAGCTGTAGTTGTGACTGTAGCTGTAGCTGAAGCTGTAGCTGTGGCTGTAGCTGTAGTTGTGACTGTAGCTGTAGCTGTAGCTGTAGCTGTGACTGTAGCTGTAGCTTTAGTTGTGACTGTAGCTGTAGCTGTAGCTGAAGCTGTAGCTGTGACTGTAGCTGTAGCTGTGACTGTAGCTGTAGCTGTAGCTGTGACTGTAGCTGTAGCTGTAGCTGTAGCTGTGTCTGTAGCTGTAGCTGTAGCTGAAGCTGTAGCTGTGACTGTAGCTGTAGCTGTAGCTGTGACTGTAGCTGTAGCTGTAGCTGAAGCTGTAGCTGTGACTGTAGCTGTAGCTGTGACTGTAGCTGTGACTGTAGCTGTAGCTGTAGCTGAGGCTGTAGCTGTGACTGTAGCTGAAGATGTAGTTGTGACTGTAGCTGTAGCTGTAGCTGTAGCTGTAGCTGTAGCTGTGACTGTAGCTGTAGCTGTAGCTGTAGCTGTGTCTGTAGCTGTAGCTGTAGCTGTAGCTGTAGCTGTGACTGTAGCTGTAGCTGTGACTGTAGCTGTGACTGTAGCTGTA
The DNA here is from genome assembly GCA_019788955.1 of Albula glossodonta. Taxonomy (NCBI): domain Eukaryota; kingdom Metazoa; phylum Chordata; class Actinopteri; order Albuliformes; family Albulidae; genus Albula; species Albula glossodonta. The sequence continues at coordinate 1,047,855 of JAFBMS010000064.1, forward strand.
GCTGTAGCTGAGGCTGTAGCTGTGACTGTAGCTGAAGCTGTAGTTGTGACTGTAGCTGTAGCTGTAGCTGTAGCTGTGGCTGTAGCTGTGACTGTAGCTGTAGCTGTAGCTGTAGCTGTGACTGTAGCTGTAGCTGTAGCTGTAGCTGTAGCTGTAGTTGTGACTGTAGCTGTGTCTGTAGCTGTAGCTGTAGCTGTAGCTGTAGCTGTAGCTGTAGCTGTGACTGTAGCTGTAGCTGTAGCTGTGACTGTAGCTGTAGCTGTAGCTGTAGCTGTAGCTGTAGCTGTGACTGTAGCTGTAGCTGTAGCTGTAGCTGTAGCTGTAGCTGTAGCTGTAGCTGTAGCTGTGACTGTAGCTGTGTCTGTGGCTGTAGCTGTAGATGTAGCTGTGACTGTAGCTGTGTCTGTAGCTGTAGCTGTAGCTGTAGCTGTAGCTGTAGCTGTAGCTGTAGCTGTGCTGTAGCTGTAGCTGTGACTGTAGCTGTGTCTGTAGCTGTAGATGTAGCTGTGACTGTAGCTGAAGCTGAAGCTGTAGCTGTGACTGTAGCTGTAGCTGTGACTGTAGCTGTGTCTGTAGCTGTAGCTGTAGCTGTAGCTGTAGCTGTAGCTGTAGCTGTAGCTGTAGCTGAGGCTGTAGCTGTGACTGTAGCTGTAGCTGTAGCTGTAGATGTAGCTGTAGCTGTAGCTGTAGCTGAGGCTGTAGCTGTGACTGTAGCTGTAGCTGTAGCTGTAGCTGTGACTGTAGCTGTAGCTGTAGTTGTGACTGTAGCTGAAGCTGTAGCTGTGACTGTAGCTCTAGCTGTAGTTGTAGCTGTGACTGTAGCTGTAGCTGTAGTTGTGACTTTAGCTGTAGCTGTAGCTGTGACTGTAGCTGTAGTTGTGACTTTAGCTGAAGCTGTAGCTGAAGCTGTAGCTGTGACTGTAGCTGTAGCTGTGACTGTAGCTGTAGCTGTAGCTGTAGCTGTAGCTGTGTCTGTGACTGTAGCTGAAGCTGTGACTGTAGCTGTAGCTGTGACTGTAGCTGAAGCTGTAGCTGAGGCTGTAGCTGTAGCTGTAGCTGTAGCTGTAGCTGTGACTGTAGCTGAAGCTGTAGCTGAAGCTGTAGCTGTGACTGTGACTGTAGCTGTAGCTGTAGCTGTAGCTGTAGCTGTGTCTGTGACTGTAGCTGTAGCTGTAGCTGTGACTGTAGCTGAAGCTGTAGCTGTAGCTGTAGCTGTGACTGTAGCTGAAGCTGTAGCTGAAGCTGTAGCTGAGGCTGTAGCTGAGGCTGTAGCTGAAGCTGTAGCTGAAGCTGTAGCTGAGGCTGTAGCTGAAGCTGTAGCTGAGGCTGTAGCTGAAGCTGTAGCTGAGGCTGTAGCTGTGACTGTAGCTGAAGCTGTAGCTGAAGCTGAAGCTGTAGCTGAGGCTGTAGCTGAAGCTGTAGCTGAGGCTGTAGCTGTAGCTGTAGCTGAGGCTGTAGCTGTGACTGTAGCTGTAGCTGTAGCTGTAGCTGTAGCTGAGGCTGTAGCTGAAGCTGTAGCTGAAGCTGTAGCTGAGGCTGTAGCTGTGACTGTAGCTGTAGTTGTGACTGTAGCTGTAGCTGAAGCTGTAGCTGAGGCTGTAGCTGTGACTGTAGCTGAAGCTGTAGCTGAAGCTGAAGCTGTAGCTGAGGCTGTAGCTGAAGCTGTAGCTGAGGCTGTAGCTGTGACTGTAGCTGAAGCTGTAGCTGAAGCTGTAGCTGAGGCTGTAGCTGTGACTGTAGCTGTAGTTGTGACTGTAGCTGTAGCTGAAGCTGTAGCTGAGGCTGTAGCTGTGACTGTAGCTGAAGCTGTAGCTGAAGCTGAAGCTGTAGCTGAGGCTGTAGCTGTGACTGTAGCTGAAGCTGTAGCTGAAGCTGTAGCTGAGGCTGTAGCTGTGACTGTAGCTGTAGCTGTAGCTGTGACTGTAGCTGTAGCTGTGACTGAGGCTGTAGCTGTGACTGTAGCTGAAGCTGTAGCTGAAGCTGTAGCTGAGGCTGTAGCTGAAGCTGTAGCTGAGGCTGTAGCTGTGACTGTAGCTGTAGCTGTAGCTGTGACTGTAGCTGAAGCTGTAGCTGAAGCTGTAGCTGAAGCTGTAGCTGAGGCTGTAGCTGAAGCTGTAGCTGAGGCTGTAGCTGTGACTGTAGCTGTAGCTGTAGCTGTGACTGTAGCTGAAGCTGTAGCTGTAGCTGTAGCTGTGACTGTAGCTGTAGCTGTGACTGTAGCTGTGACTGTAGCTGTAGCTGTGACTGTAGCTGTAGCTGTGACTGTAGCTGTAGCTGTAGCTGTGGCTGTAGCTGTAGCTGTAGCTGTAGCTGTAGCTGTAGCTGTGACTGTAGCTGTAGCTGAGGCTGTAGCTGTGACTGTAGCTGTAGCTGTGACTGTAGCTGAAGCTGTGACTGTAGCTGTAGCTGAGGCTGTAGCTGTGACTTTAGCTTAAGCTGTAGCTGTGACTGTAGCTGAAGCTGTAGCTGAGGCTGTAGCTGTGACTGTAGCTGTAGCTGTAGCTGTGACTGTAGCTGTAGCTGTAGCTGTGACTGTAGCTGTAGCTGTGACTGTAGCTGTAGCTGTAGCTGTGACTGTAGCTGTAGCTGTAGCTGTAGCTGTAGCTGTAGCTGTAGCTGTAGCTGTAGCTGTAGCTGAAGCTGTAGCTGTGACTGTAGCTGTAGCTGTAGCTGTAGCTGTGACTGTAGCTGTAGCTGTAGCTGTAGCTGTGACTGTAGCTGTAGCTGTAGCTGTAGCTGTAGCTGTAGCTGTAGCTGTGACTGTAGCTGTAGCTGTAGCTGTAGCTGTGACTGTAGCTGTAGCTGTAGCTGTAGTTGTGACTGTAGCTGTAGCTGTAGCTGTAGCTGTAGCTGTAGCTGTAGCTGTAGCTGTGGCTGTAGCTGTAGCTGTAGCTGTAGCTGTAGCTGTAGCTGTAGCTGTAGCTGTAGCTGTAGCTGTAGCTGTAGCTGTAGCTGTAGCTGTAGCTGTAGCTGTAGCTGTAGCTCTAGCTGTAGTTGTAGCTGTGACTGTAGCTGTAGCTGTAGCTGTAGTTGTGACTGTAGCTGTAGGTGTAGCTGTAGCTGAAGCTGTAGCTGTGACTGTAGCTCTAGCTGTAGTTGTAGCTGTGACTGTAGCTGTAGCTGTAGCTGTAGTTGTGACTGTAGCTGTAGCTGTAGCTGAAGCTGTAGCTGTGACTGTAGCTGTGACTGTAGCTGTAGCTGTAGCTGTAGCTGTAGCTGTAGCTGAGGCTGTAGCTGTGACTGTAGCTGTAGCTGTAGCTGTAGTTGTGACTGTAGCTGTAGCTGTAGCTGTAGCTGTAGCTGTAGCTGTAGCTGTAGCTGTGACTGTAGCTCTAGCTGTAGTTGTAGCTGTGACTGTAGCTGTAGCTGTAGCTGTAGTTGTGACTGTAGCTGTGTCTGTAGCTGTAGCTGTGACTGTAGCTGTAGCTGTAGCTGTAGCTGAAGCTGTAGCTGTAGTTGTGACTGTAGCTGAAGCTGTAGCTGTAGCTGTAGCTGTGACTTTAGCTGTAGCTGTAGTTGTGACTGTAGCTGTGTCTGTAGCTGTAGCTGTAGCTGTAGCTGTAGCTGTGACTGTAGCTGTAGCTGTAGCTGTAGCTGTAGCTGTAGCTGTAGCTGTAGCTGTAGCTGTAGCTGTAGCTGTGGCTGTAGCTGTAGCTGTGACTGTAGCTGTAGCTGTAGTTGTGACTGTAGCTGTGTCTGTAGCTGTAGCTGTAGCTGTAGTTGTGACTGTAGCTGAAGCTGTAGCTGAAGCTGTAGCTGTGACTGTAGCTCTAGCTGTAGTTGTAGCTGTGACTGTAGCTGTAGCTGTAGCTGTAGTTGTGACTGTAGCTGTAGCTGTAGCTGAAGCTGTGACTGTAGCTGTAGCTGTAGCTGTTTCTGTAGCTGTAGCTGTGACTGTAGCTGAAGCTGTAGCTGAAGCTGTAGCTGTGACTGTAGCTGTAGCTGTAGCTCTAGCTGAAGCTGTCTCTGCCTGTCTCTGTTTCTATGGCTGTGGTCTGGTTAGATGAGCTGAGCTGTTGGAAAAACAGCAATCAGAATGGGCTCGTGTGTATCTCTGGCAATCTCCGCTCTTTGTGCTTTGCATAGGATTTGATACCAAAAGCAATCGGGTGCTGAAGGCTGGAGCAGAAAGAAGAGTGGTGACTCAGACAAAAGTAAGATGGATGCCAAAGTGATGATGTCATCTAAGTCTGCATATGATCTGCATATATTGTCAGTAGCAACATTTTCAAAACATTTCAACCACAAATGGTTATTAATCATGACATATCAGTTCAGTTGTGACTAATTTACTTCATTGTTATTATTTTTACATTTTGCAATATGAATAATTTTCTTGATACTAAGTAGAACATAATTAATAGATTCTTATGTTGATACACTCTTCTTTCAAGATCTACAGTATGCTAATTATTAACGAAAGCATATTCCCACTATCAAACAGCAGAGTCCATCTGTTAAACATGCTGGACGTGGTCTTCCTAATGCCAGCCACAGTTTCACCAAAAAGCTGCCAGCTGGGCAGACTTGAGTACTTCATCCACATTAGTCAACAGAACCACAGAGATGGGCCAGCACAACACCCCGTTCCCTGACCCTTGTACCCTCTCCAAATTTCAAGCCGGTTTGATTACAAGTACCAGCTCTGTGAGATAAGAAGGTTATTAATTAATCTGCAGAATATCTCCACAAAGAAATGAAGACAGGAAAAAAAAAAAAACCTGGCTGATGTAAATGTACTGGTGAAAATTCCTTTTGCATTTTTATCAGGTATTGTCTGCTTCTTACATGTGCTGTACAGAAATGGACTTGGGTGCATTAAAAGTATAAAAGTTTTTAAATTACAAATCAGTTTTATGTGTAAGTGCACGGAAAATGGAAAGAGATGATACATATTATTTTTTATAATATAAATATAAGATTCCGCCTCCAGCTTGTTATTAATGGATGCTTTGAGTACAGGCTCACTCACACCTCTCCGCACCTCAGTTTTACTTACCTGTAACATTTCACAGAAACATGCAGTTTCCATGGAGATAACTTTTAAAGATAACTCAGCAAGGCATTCCTTATCCTCAGAAAGGGGAGGTCCCCTAGAAATTCAATTTGTACAGCTGTGGACATAAGAATTCTACTCTTCTCTGGGTTAATAAACCTTCTCGTCATAATTTCTGAGCCAATTCCCACGGCGCAAAGCCTGCAAGAGAACAGAGAACAAACTGAAACAAATCTAAAAGTCTGCACCAACATTAAGTTTAATGGCCTAATGTATTCAAACAAGCCAGAGCAAATGCTATAGGTATATTGCTCTTCACTCCCCCCCCCTTGTGTTTGGCTTTCATTGTGAGCCCAGAATATCTGATAAGGCTTTGACTCGACCTGGAAAAGAAATGAGAAGGCAATCATTTCTGTTCTCCGTGCAGCAATAAAACGTTGCACATAAGATGCATGGCTCGCTGAGGTGATAAAAAAAGTGCCGCAGTAGGTGATCGATATGTTTAGTCTATAAATAGGCTCTATGGGCTAGCGCAGAGGAAGTGAATGGATAATACATTCTCAGGGAAAACCCCGCCTGCCAGCTGTGGATACAGTTGACTGAGGGACCCAATGTGATCGCCCCTACCACCCTCTGACCTGGACATTATTTATTATTATAATCAGTGCATCCATTTTTTTTCAATAGCCCAACACTTTGAGTGCATTTGCATTGCATTTATTAAATACAATACATAATATCATTCATATATTGCAGTGATTGAGGTTAGGTGCTTTGCATTGGGTATAAGTGGGATTCTCTGTTTCCTTACCACTACACTGCACTGTGCACTGCCCGCATGGGTTTATTTGCACTCCACTGGCTATCTTCCCCTAAATCAGCTCGGTATAACCAGGGCTTGAGTTGAGGGGGGATGCTGGGAGATGCCATCCCTTTGGAAAAAATCTTGACCACAGCCATCCCCCTTGTAAAAATGTCTTCTCCCTTTGCTTTAAATTGAATAAGCTATGCTATTTATCGCCTGATTGCAAAAAGACAAAACCTATCAGCCATATTTTAATGTCATCTTGCGTTATTTGTGCTCCAGTTTGTGATGGTTTGTATCATCTGTGCCTTTGTGGCTTTTGATTGCTTATTGCTTATTTGCTTGGAGCCTGCAAATGCATGCTTCTCATTGGCTAATGCAACTTCACTGTGAGTTCTGCTTTGGATGAGGATTGCAGATGCTACAGGTTAAAATGTTTAAAGGTTAAAGTTTTTTTTTTTTTTAGTAAAGAAGAAGAAAACAACAGGTGAGATTTATTATTATTAATAGAAAATATGTCCCTTACGTAACAAAACTTTGGCAACAGCTCAGCCAATGATTAATCTGGAATGAGACCGTTGCAGATAAATCATGTTAACGTGTTCACTTGTGAACAAACAAACATGTGAGCTATCTAAAGTATTTATTTGCTTGAAATAACATGACTGATTTTAGATTCCAATTAGAGGGTGAAGTATTGAATGTAAAAGGTATATTAAACAGTAACTTGTCTTGTATGCAAATGTGATATTTTAGAGGTCTGCCCCTGAAATCTTACACTAGTAATATTATTGTTGTTGTTATATAAATAAAATAATATTGTAAATATTTGTATATTTTTTTATTAATAATATGAGTTACAAGTACATGTTCTGTCTTTTTTTTCTCATTATTATGCATGAATAATAAAATAATTTTAAAAAAATGTAGGAATACACCACCATCTTTCCACTCCGAGGTTGACCATACCCCTTGGTCATTTTTTTACAAATCGACCACTGAGTTTAACCCCTTAGTATACCAATACTATGTAATTTCCCCATTACATTCCCCACCTTGATGTTGTCACAATCATGCATTTCAAAACAGTGCAGCTAAACACTGTCATTATGCTAAATCAGCTCATCAAATGCAAGCACACCGCCAGTTGAACAGAGTTCTAAGGTAATTCCGCTGTCTTTGTTTAGAGTTCCTTCTGCTGGCTGAGGAATGCAGGGGCTTGAGAAATCTATGCAATGTTGGGGTATACAGGAACATTTTTAATATGGAAATGTGGACTATGCATAACTGATATCATAAAGAAAAAAAAAAACTGGAGGCTCAAATCTGTGTCAGTGCTTTAACGAATGAGTCCATGCAGTAATACGTCTTTGAACAAAATGGCCAACGGAGGGAGCATCTATAAGCCTGCTTTAACACAGGGGAGACATTTACTGGAAAATCCTTTTTTACAGGGAGAGGAAAGGAGAAATGGTCCTCAAAGAATCCACTCACACGCTTTCATCTCTCTCTCTCTCTCTCTCTCTCTCTCTCTCTCTCTCTCTCTCTCTCTCTCACACACACACACACACACACGGTCACATTACTCTACAGCTATATAATGCAATTCAGACTAATTGCTTAAGTTATTGGAGATGGATATTACTTACATTTATTGTCGCTCATTTTTTGTTATAAACAGAAGACAGTTACCAGTTACACTCTACCTCAAAGCCATGCACTTTTTAGTTAATAATTTGTTGGTTTAAAATATACCATTACACTATGTATTGTCATTAATGAAATTTCATTCTGATCTCAACGTATTTTACATTTTAAAGTTATCAGATCAAATTAAAGTAAATGCTCTTGTGAAGCCTTAATATACAAACAATAAACAAATAAATACAAGGACATGCGTTTCTTAAAGAAGTCATTTTAATATAGCTACATATATTTCCCCCTCCAGCATCTATAACACTACCCTGGAGACTTGGAGAAACAATGATGCATCAATCTAATGCAATCAGTGCAGTAATGGGGGTTGGGTGTTGGGGGTTTGGGGTTGGGGGGGGGGGGGTGTTTGGAAAGGAAAGCACCACTTTTTGTGGGGTTACACTGAGTGTATCACACTGAGTAACCGCCACAGCAGTAGAGCACAGCTTAGATTTAGATGCAGACATGCATAAGCTTTATCACGGATATTTCTCAGCTGCTTTCAGGACCATCAGTCAGTCACTTCTGTGATATACCCTTTTTCCTCCAAGGACATGCCCTGGCCACAATGTAACCATACAGGAATAATACAGTGCGATGTGGCTCGGCACATCAACAGCTCTTAGGATCAGTAGCATTTCTGTTGGTCACTGACAGGCTAAAGAGTCCATAAACATGCTGTCAAAGTCATACATTTCAAAGTCATGCACTTTTTTTTCTAGATCTTTGTGGGGCGACATGCTGTCAAAGTCATGCATTTGCTGCCGAATTATGGTAAACTGCAAACATCTACTGACCCTATGGCTCTCCAGGACACTCCCGGTCATTTTAGGAACGTTCATTTTCAGTTCTTCATGGGGTATAATAACAGTGTAACTACCATTGGGAGTAGAATGAACTCAATCACTCCAAAGTAGAGCACACATCTCACGCTGGGTTTTTAGAATTCAGAGCTAGGGACCCACTGTGTATGCTGGTTGTGTTCCAACCATAATTCCATCCTGTGAATTTTAATGAGCTGTTAATTGCTCTTAATTAGACACGTTTAAAGCTAATTGCAGGATGATTTACCCTCTTATGTCAGAAATAGCTAGGCATGCCATGGAAATGCATGTGTATTCAAAGCCAAGGACATTTACTTTATCAGACAAATTAATACTCTCATTTCCCATAATATTTTGTAAGGCAAAGGGTTTCTTTACAAAGGGGTTACAGTTTTGAATTGATTCAAGTTAGCGATGGACTAACAGGGAAAATTAGCAGTGTCATACCTACTCAGATTTGCAACACCTGGTGTTCAGTTGCTCAAAAAATGACAACTTGTCAGTTCTATGAAGTCTTACAATACCAATGGTAGAATTCAAAAATGTATTTTCAACAACTGATCAAGAGATTGGTTGCAACAACAACCAGCTGGTCCCTTAAATGCATGTGATGGCCACTGATCTGCAGAATATATGGTTAACTTAAAATGGCTTAAATTTAGAGCTGGGAAACACTTCAGATGAAAAAGGTGACCAGATTGAACTTGGAGTCAACACACAGCTGAACTTCAGGATAGATTCAAAACATAAATAAATAAATAACATATGTCACATTATGGGCTATCTAAACTCAGCCTACATGTTCCCTTGAATGACCAAACTAGAAATAATCAATTATTTCCTTGCAACACTGCCCTCCCCCTGGCCTGCTCCAGTAGTTCAGCTAGATCAACTTTTCAAGGGCTGTGAATAATTAATTCCCCATGGAAAACAGATGTCCTCTGAAGAAAGTCCACAGTGACCTCATCGTAAGCTGTGTCAGAATATATTGATTGACTGCCTGATATGTTACCTAAGCAACCGTTGTGATTGATAATGATGATGATTTTCCTAACAAGGTCTTTTGTTCTTCAAGATGATCACACCATATGCTGTGTCAGAAAGTGCTTGTGAGTCATCTTCTTTGTTTTTCCTCCGCGTCCCCATTGCCTTTAATCCTGCCCAGATAAGCACACCTGTGAACACTTACTCTGAGGTGACAATGGCAAATGAACACATCTCCTTGCGGGCACCCTCGGAGACGGGTGATAAGGACACAATAAATGTAATCTGTAAGCCGTACACAAAAACAGCCGAGCGGCAGAATGCAAATGAGTCTGATGCTGTCTTAACTCAAACAAGACATCAGCTGGAAAAAGGGACGGAGGACCAACTTATCAGCAAACACAAACTGTGCATCTGACATGCCATGGACCCCTTTGCTGCTTGTGATAAACTGCGCTACATAAAAAGGTTACCTAATGAGAAATACATGCACTCAGTTACCTGTGCCGGAGACGATGGGGGCTGAGGTATTAGCTACTGCTGCTTCATGTTTAATTTGCATTCAGAGAGGGACGCTTCTTTCACCTTCAGGGGAAGCTGCGCTTTAGTGGTAGGAGAGAAGCTGGGGGTACGAGGTGTGAGAAAGTCATCGGAAAGAGCAGCACCATTAACCCCAAAGAATTATGAATGGAAAATAAAATAGTTAAATACTCACAAACACACTAATAGTGCAGGCGATGATGTAGCTATTCAGGTGAGGACACATGCAATTAGGATTTTTGGTAGTGAAGCCCAACAGTTTACTGCCGCTGTGACAAATGGTTGATATGATAAAATTGTATTGTAATATTTACTAATCATGATCGGGGAGCTGAGTTCGTAACTTAGACGTTTTAGGTGTTCCATTCCCAGGTGAAACGTTGCCTGGTGTACTCTTCATCTAAATTACTCCAGTAAATGTTCAGTCACATAAATGGTTTGCATGTAAAAATATAAACTGGGTAAGTCACTCCAGTCAAGAGCATCCACTAAGAGCCTGTAGTGTCTGTACTGCAATGCTATAATGTCCATTATTGTATTCCCGGGGATGGTGACGTTTGTAATGATGCTGCTGGCGATGGCGGAGCTGTGCAGTTCCACTATTATTTTATGCACTCACTGACTATACCAAGAATTCCCCCTTAGTCTGCACTGGCTTCATCCAAGTTTGATTCCAGGTTGTTTTTCTGAAGATTCTAAAACTTTATGTAAAATACCCAGACATGGCAGCAATTAGCGATTGATGAACGAAGTATTGAGCCATGCAATATTGATTATCTAAATAATTATGTTAAAGTATTGTGCAGTTCATTAGTCATGTTATTATATACATTCATTCATTCCAACCTGCCCTTTACATTAGCATGCTCATTCTAATTAGCCTTGTAAAGTGTGCTGAATGAATGCTATTTTATGTTTTTTTTTTTTTTTTGTTAATGCAATGCTGGCAAACTGTGTGAACTGATTGCTTTCAGCACAGCCCAAATTAAATGAAACTCAAATTGATCATGCTTCCATTGATTCCTTCATTATTTTTACATCATCAATCTTAATTAATTCAGTTATGACCTTTTAATAGAGCATAATTGCTCAGGATGAACTAATCCAATGTACTATCAACCCACCTCTGTTCCAATCAGGAATAGAATAATCAATGCAATTATCTGGCTATGCATGTACTAATAAATTCAATATATTTCACAAATTACCATATTTAGTTATAAAATCGCTACTAGATTTGGTAGTATTAGAAATGTCTTCCATCAGCACCATAAAATGTGGAAGAACATGGAAAGAACAGAACAAAGTGATGATGAAGAGGCAAGTTATTAATGGTGAAATTACTGGGGAAAATGTATATTGTATGTGAGAGGACAGTGTGGGAGTTGCTGGTGTAAAGTGTTTGATGGCTCACCTAGTTGAGCAGACATCTGTTGAATCACGTAAACAGCTGCCTACAGCTTTGTTGTCATTAGCGCCCACTGTCCTTCTCTCTGTTTGTGTATTATGTTGACAGTGCAACAGGGCATATGTTTGTCTCTCTACATGCTTTGTGTGCAACTGTGTTAAAGACAGCGAAAAATAACCTGTTCATTATCTTTACAACATGTTGAAGAACATGCCTCACTCTCTGGGATTCAGGCTGTACTTCACAGTGACATGCGTCCTTGTGACTGTTTGTGCTACACAAACATTTCAGGGATTTCAGAAAGGTATTTTGGGTGCATGTTAGGGCAGAAACCAAGGATCTGTTCACTGTGCAAAAGGCCCCAACATACAGGAACTTCAAGGTCACTGTATGTCTGGATTTGGAATGTTTTATACTTTAGCAGTTTTCACAGATTAAACTAGTCTCTATTTTATGGGGATGTGGTCTATGCCTGGAGTGTGACAGAATGGAACACTCCTTGAATTAAGTTCGGCATTTGGAAATGGCTCTAACTGTCTATAATTTGTCAGAGAGACATCTTGCCATAGGAATCAGCAGGGAATATATGTTTCGAATGAAGTATTTTCTGTCAAGTTATGATTCATTATTAAAAATTGAAGCATGCATCAGACATTTTGTATTTGCCCTGTGATATTAATGGTATTTTATTTACTGTTTAGAGTAAAGATTTGGAAATTCTTTTTTGCATCCTGTAACATTGTATAAAATATGATTGGGCTGAACTAAAACCATTCAATCCAGTTACAGTAAAAGATAAACCCAGACCACTATTAACCCAGCTGTAATGAAATACAGACCCAGGCAATTCTAAACTCACAGTGAAAAAGAGACCCAGAAGCCTCTAAACCCTGCTGCAGTGAAAGAGAGACCCAGAAGCCTCTAAACCCTGTGACAGTGAAAGAGAGACTCACACCGCTCTAAACCCTGTGACAGTGAAAGAGAGACCCACACCGCTCTAAACCCTGCTACAGTGAAAGAGAGACCCACACCGCTCTAAACCCTGTTACAGTGAAAGAGAGACCCACACCGCTCTAAACCCTGCTACAGTGAAAGAGAGACCCACACCGCTCTAAACCCTGCTACAGTGAAAGAGAGACCCACACCGCTCTAAACCCTGTTACAGTGAAAGAGAGACCCACACCGCTCTAAACCCTGTTACAGTGAAAGAGAGACCCACACCGCTCTAAACCCTGCTACAGTGAAAGAGAGACCCACACCGCTCTAAACCCTGCTATAGTGAAAGAGACCCACACCGCTCTAAACCCTGCTACAGTGAAAGAGAGATCCACACCGCTCTAAACCCTGTGACAGTGAAAGAGAGACCCACATCGCTCTAAACCCTGCTACAGTGAAAAAGAGACCCACACCGCTCTAAACCCTGCTACAGTGAAAGAGAGACCCACACGGCTCTAAACCCTGCTACAGTGAAAGAGAGATCCACACGGCTCTAAACCCTGCTACAGTGAAAGAGAGACCCAGCCACTCATCTCCTTATTTGTGGACTCCAGGGGCCTATATAGGGTTCAACACTGTGTCCCACTGTGACATCGCTAAAAGGTTTCAGAGCTCCAGCAGGCTGGAAATCATGCCTCCAGTCAAGAGCGCTTCTCACTCTCTCTGTGAAAGCAGTGGCCTCCACAGCCAGGCTTAGCACCACTCAGTCGTGCATATTTGAAATCCTGCCACACGGCTATCCATCACAATGTGAAGTAGCGCATCGCTAATTAAAAACCCCTCAGATGGACACGGATCGGAAATGAGGAACATTATCTCCACAGAGAGGCACAGTTTTACATTCCAGTTCCAAAATGTTTCCTTGAGACTTCAGGGAAAAAAAAAAAAATAAAATCTGCATCATAACAGTTTGGATACAAGGATCAGCAAATCTGTTATGTGCTCTCACTGCTATAAATGTAGACTGCTGTTGTTCTTGATAAGAGTAAAAACACAATGAGCCATCATGGAGCTGTGAAAGACCCAGTTTAACATCAGAGCACAGGGCAAACTAGAGTAACACAGAGGTAAGAACTGAAAGAAAGAGCTCTGGTTTGGTTTCAGAAAATAGCTCTTACCCATTATGTATGTACACAGGAGTATACTAGTTCACTAAACAGGGTTCGCTAAACATTGATTGATACATTAGAGATTGTTGGGGGTGGGGGTTGCTACTGTTCTCTCAAGGAGAAAGCTGATGGTAAAATAGCTGAATAACTAACTTAAACCTGATATGTTACATAGAACACAGAATGAGTCAAAATGTAAAGCAACCGTTTAGTAAAGCTGCACTGAAGAATATTTGCAAATGGACACTGGAGCGATAACCCACTTCCATGTCAGCGAGTCAAGGTACCATGTATTCTTCTGTTCATAATCATAAAAGACAGCCACAGTATTACACACAGAATGCATTTTGACAGAATGCATGTGTAACCACTCCAGCCCATCATAGATCTCATCCAGAATAGGCATATTCTTAATTTTATTATTAACTACTCAGAATATAAAACCACTCACCAGCTGGGGAACTACAAAGAAAAAAAAAAACTACAGTCTGTGACTTATTGGCCCGCTTGCTCCTTTTTATTTACTGTTTCATATCTGTCAGACATGTGGGAACGGTTCCTCACTGACATGATAAAATTACAGATCAACATTTAGCTGTGGGATCAGGAAATCCCAGTAAAATGAATGCAGCGTGTAACGGCAGTTTGATAGCTCAAGATTATCTCATGTGCTTTCCATTGTGGAGAATTTGACTGGGTCCCTAAAACTATGGTGGCGTAGTGAAATGCTGCATTGTTTGGATTTTAATTTCAAACAATGGTGGATATTAAAAGTGGATATTGCTGTAGTTGCTCAAAAAATGAATAATCACAGGCAATGTTTAATGTGTTTTACTCAGCTTTCAAAAGCATATATATGTGTGTGTGTGTGTGTGTGTGTGTGTGTGTGTGTGTGTGTGTGTGTGTGTGTGTGTGTGTGTGTGTGTGTGTGTGTGTGTGTGTGTGTGTGTGTGTGTGTGTGTGTGTGTGTGAATGTGTGTGTGTTCATTTTAATATTTCACTAATTTAGTTCCCAGTGCAGACCATACTAAGCTCCGCTAAATGAACAGTTTGTTTTGAGTATGCATACCATGCCTTTTTAGTAGCCATGGGACAAGATTTTGCATTTGTCTCTTTAAGGAGAACCTGGAGTTATTTTCTGAAAAGTATGAATTATTATTTCTCCTGCTCTTCCATCTGGAACACAGTGTCTTATGAGACTGCAGGTCTATCAATGTCCATACCTAAAGACCATGAGTATATTTAATGACTAATCTTGTTCATTGAGGAGCAGAGGCCTGGTCCAGGATCAGTACATTTGCATTCATTTTAAAACCCAGCAACACAGAATTACCTTTTCTTGGAAGCAGCAGCCGGATCGTTTATTTGCTTTAGGATTCTGAGTGAAATGCGGCGTGGGCAATGATGGTGTGAAGCAGCATCTGGTCAATTAAGACCATATTAAACTGGCCCAGATTTATCAAACCAGAACTGGATCCCTTATCTTCTGTCACTGGACTGGAGATCTGAAAGGCTACACCTCCTCTGTATGCTGGATAATTGCCCTTGAGTGTGTTTTTATTGAGAAAATCGGTCATTTAAGTCTTTTAAAGAAGACAAGCAAAAAAAAAAAGGAAAAAGAAAGAAAGAAATATCACCTTGGTTACATTCTTTTCATCACAGAGATGAACGCGTTATATTTCAGGAGGTGTGTACAGCCAAAGGGGGGCTGGGGTGGGGGTAGCGGGGGCAGAAATTAATGAAAAGGCAGGGAGGGTGGAGAGGGTGGGGGTAATCTATCATGTCTTTGTAGCATGATTGCCACGGCGACGGGAGCAGCAGCGGAGGAGAGACGCGCAAAGGGGCCTACCTGTGACACATCCATCATGAGGAGGCTGTCACATGCTCTCTGCGGGGACGGGGGAGGGGTAGGCGGGGATGGGGGTGGTGTTAGCAGGGGAGCGTGGGGTGACAGCCCATGTGTCCCGCCACCCTGAGCCTACGCAGTCCTGGCCCGTGCGTGGTGACCAGACGTTTCAACCTGCTGACTCACGTCAGCTTTGATCAGAAGCCGAAAATCTCAGTCGTCCCTTACACACAATGTGCAAGTCCACTGGCTTCAAAAGAACACCACGAGAGAAATGCCATTACTGAAACACGCAGCCATTCATAAGGCTCTTCATTCAGCTCATGTTCAGTTTACAGCATTTTTTTCCCAAAAAAACTGGTCACCTTAAGTTTCTTCATTTTAAATGCATAATTGAAAGACAAGCAAAGCAGTACTGCAGTCCAGAAACCTTATATTCATTAAAAGCTGTTAAACAAAAGATATCTACACAAATAGTACACAGGCATACAAACAACATGAGAAACAGTGCGTGAATCACTGCCATGTTCCTTTTGAAACAATATATTTGTTATTACTAGTTATAATAATGATATTGTTAAGGATATTGTTAATGATATACAGTAATGTAAGTGTTATGCTCAGTGTTTTGCAGAGATTTCTTTGACATTTTTTTCAATGATTTTCTTTGGGCGGAAAAAAGAGAAAGCCAAAATAAAGGAGGCCAGGTAAATTCAGTTCAATTAAACGATAGTCATTTTTGCCAGTGTGGACTGTTACACTCTCAATCGACCTACTTTGAATTGTACATGGACGGAAAAGGAGAAAAGAAGAAAGAAAAAAAAATTGGGTGCCTGTCTCCATTTTAAAATACTTTTTCCCTTGAGAATATTGCACGCATTGGGACTGGTTATACTGTGCTATATATCATTCCTTTAACACAGTTACCTGATTATTAAAATCAAGTTTATTTTCCAAATAAAAAGGCTACAGGAGCCTACATTGTGATTTGATTAAAATATGAAGCTGGCTCAAAAGTAATATGCTAAACAAGATCACAAGGTCAACAGTTAGTATTTAGTATTTAGATTTTTTATCTGCATTCTACGTCCAAGCCATGTGTTCTTCCAACAACACCACACTACATTCATCCCTGACCAAACTGTGAGGCACATCTGGGGATGGTTCTGAGCCAACCAGTAATAAGCTGTCATTGGCCAAAGCCAACAGTCTCATCACCTGTCATTGGACAGAGCCAGACGTCTCGTTGCCTGACTTTGGACAAAGCCAATCGCCTCATCATCTCCCATTGGACAAAATGAGTCATGCCATCGCTTGTCTCATTGCCTCTCATTGACTGTCATTGGACGGAGTGAATCGTCTCATTGCCTGTTATTGGGTAAAAGTGTCCCTTCTCTAAATAAAGGGCGATCCAATGTCCCCCACCTGCATGATGTAGGGCAACCATTTTGAATCAGATAGCGCTCCATGGCACGTTAGCACGTTAGCGGTGGTGCAGAGGGAGGGATTTATTTAGCTAATTAAGCTGGGGGCATGATTATGTAGACAGATTTAGACAGCCAGATTGGAAACTTGGTCAAGACACTGGGGAACCACCTGCGCTTTGTCATAAGTGTCATGGGATCTTTAATGACCACAATGAGTCAGGACCTCATTTGAACATCTCAGTTGAAGCCCTGCATCCTCATCAGCACAGTCTACATTTCAATATCTAACTGAGGACGTTTCTGAGTAAACAAACAAAAAAATAATTCACAAGGAGTACAATGTATTTTGCATTTGTTAAAATGTCTTAGTACCTTCAAAACATTTTGTTCTATCCCATGTTGTTAGATTAAGAGATTACATTGTCATTGATAATATTGCTCTCTCTTTCTCTAAATCCCGTAAAGCATTGTTGAAGGACTAAATATTTATCTGATCCAAGGATTCAGGACTGAAAAAGTATAGAAGATGTACAAAAGTCACGTACGTAAGAAGGTTGAAACTCATATGCAGCACAGTGCCCGCAATGTCTCCAGATTTCACAAGGAGTAAAAAGTGTTTTGTATTTGTTGAAATGTCTTAGTACTTGCAGAATATTTTGTTCTATCCCATGTTATTAGATTAAGAGATTACATTGTCATAGATAATACTGCTCTCTCTCTCTCTCTCTAAATCCCATGAAACATTGTTGAAGGACTAAATATTGACCTGATGCCCGCAGTGTCTCCACATTTTTTAGGTCAAAGTTGTGTCTAAAATTACATGCTATGTGTAGTGGGTAAAATATTATATATTGCATTCACATACTGTGGCGCAGAGGCAGGTGTGGCCAGATGGTGAGTGGAAGGAAAACACAATGAAATTCAACCGCCTTTTTATTTACCTCTTTCAGGGGGAAATCTCCAAAAACAAAACACACAATAGTGGGGGAAAATCACAAACTGAAAACCAGCACAGCCCTGGGAAACCGCAAACAAAACCCCCAACCAGTTCTCCTCTCAGCCTTGAAGGCTGTGCCTAAATGGGTGGCCTAATTGAAGGCAAGTGCTCACACCTGGGTTGATTAGTAATCCCCCACAGGTGAGCCTGTCTGTCAGTGGGGCTGTTGCTGTTCAAGTTCTTGCAGTCTCTCCAGGCTGAGGGAGGGAACATGAACGTACAGCAGGTCAAGCAGAGGAGCCAAGGGGTTTGCTTCTCCCTCCACGTCTCCCCAGGTCCACGATACATGTGCACAATGTTTTTATGTTCTAATACACGCAAAACTTGCTCCGTTGTATACAACAGTGTATCTGTGTTTTAAAGTGTGACATAGCCATCCTGTTTTGCAGAGTCACTAAGCAAATGAAAGGGTATCACATTCCAGTGGTGAACTCATGCACCCTCCTCCTGCTTCCATTTCATGAGTATTTATTCAGGTAAAATCAGGAGTTAAGTTTGGCTTGGAGTGATAGATTTAATATTGCTTCCTCAAACTTGATTTACAATGTGCTGAGGTATGATGAATGAATGAATTATACAAATACATACATATATATGAATTCATACATATATATGAATACTGTTGGATATTTTCATAAGTTGAAATCTAAAAATGAACCACATTGTGCAGAAATGTTGGATAGACTGTGTATATACAATAAAAGCTACATACACAAATGAATAGAGTTAACAGATTAGTAAAAATATGTATGATTTTTAGAGTAAAACAATTGTGTAATGGTCAGCTGCATAGCATGCAGTAGTCTGTATTAGAAATATTACTTTTAACTTATATGGATTTCAGTGAAAATTCAGACACCACAGGCAAAAAAATGCCTCTGTACAAAGGAATACTTGGCAACCTGAGAGCAAACAGATGGCACATTGTACATTACCCCCCCCCCACCCCCCATACAAATTACATTGAATGTCCAAATTTAATATCCATGTTATTACTGATAGGTATCTCCATGTTCTCTCATATTTTATTAAACAGGCTCTAAAACAAGCCCAGTGAAAGGCAGCGATTGCAAGGCCGGATCTAAGGGAAGTTGTGACCGCATTTCTCCAGCAGTTCAACCTTGAAGTGGAGGAGGTACAAAGACATTTCACTGCGCTCTTGCCTTTGGATAGTCTTCCCAGAGCTGACTAACTACAAACAATGTCAGGCAGTGTCTCGCAGCCATCCCCAGGTACCTCCGAGCACCACCTCACAAAATGATGGAATACACTCCCCTTACAGTGCTGTGTGATTACAACCAAACAATGCTTCTCTCACTTCGCTCAATTTTTTTTTCTTTTTCTTTCACCTTTATTTTTACCGGTTAGCTCAGCAGTGAAAGCCAGCTCTCATTTTAACCTTATTTTCTAGCTCCCATTTCCTATGACGACCTGGGGGAATCGATTTGGGCAGGGAATTCTGGGAACAGATCCTGGGAATGCTTGTGCGGACAGAAAATGCAGGGAGCCAGTATTGTGGCAATTTGACCAGGACACTGGGGTTAACGACCTCTACTCTTTCAGAAAGCAATGCTCAATAGCAGAGTCAGGTCGGAACCTCTGCTTAATGTCTCATTCCAAAGAATGGAACATTCTACAGTACAATTCCCCTAGTGTTGTGTTGGTTTTAAATTGTGTCCACGGGCAACAGTAACTGCTATACCAGAAACTATACAAATCCTCTGCGGATTCTAACCAGTCCACTTACAAATCCTCGGGTAGAAAACTGACATAGGGGTCTCAGATCCATAGAACTGGACCTAAGGGGTTCTGCTGACTGATGCTCTATTGCATGCAATAGACACTGGGTGGAAGACCTCCACCACCTAAAAATTCCCATTGAATGTGGATCTTTTATGAATTTAGCTAATGAATTATGCATATATGTATGCATATTGTTTGTTTATATTGCACTGTGAATCATGTGGACCATGTCTTCTTCCCATCCACATCACAGACTGTGGGGAGAGTCCCATCCAAACACTCCTCAGGGTAAGGAGTGATGGCTTAAGCCCAGAGTGAGAAATCAAACATACATGCATAACAATGTGACTGGCTACACACATGCATAATTATGTGACTGGCTACATACATGCATAATCGTGTGACTGATCACACATACACAATTATGTGACCTATCATACCCATACATTGTCATGTGACCCATCACGCTCATCTATAACCATGTGACCTGTCACATGCATGCATTATTGTGAACTATCACACCCACGCACAATCAGGGGATTATAATGGCACTTGTCCATGACCTGTCACACTGAATGAGTTAATACAGGTTAGTCACATTATTATTGAGTGCAAGGTAAACTGGTACTTCAATATTAAATGTATCATGACATAACTAAATGCCTGATTTATTTATCTGAAGCAAATCCGTGCTCATTAGAATTGCTACAAAATAGCTGTTGAGAGATTAGTGCCAAATTTTATTTTAGGACTGTCCGTTCAAATGCATTTTCCCTGAAGTGCAAATGTCCCTTTTCAGGCAGGGAAGGGAGCAAATCTCAGGTCACACATCGAGTGGCGCTGTCATTTGCCCTCATTACTAAAACCTCACTTTTATAGGGTTTTAAAACAACCTTTAAATACCCACACCCACATCACCACCCACTGCTGTGCAGCTCCTATTCCCAGCTATTTCAGCTGCCATGGTAAAGGAAATGCATTAAAGTAAATTATTTTCATAGCCACTGGAGTATCTTTAGCATGCATAAAGACAACCACACACAGAAGAATAATAAAAAAAAGTTAAAATGTGATACCAGCGAGACCTAGCAGTTTTACGTGCCATTCTCTGTGTGTTCCATTTCACATTTGCTTCATCAATTGTGTTTGCTATTTAGGAGCAGGAAAATCATTTTGTGGTCATTAGTTATGATAGCTATTTGGGCCTGAAGAAGACCCACATATTAATTTTGGAATTGGAACAACCGCGTATCTGACATAATACCAGGCCATTTCCAGATATTCTGGGATTAAGTAAAGCAGGGAATTGGGTGGGTTTCATGCAGGAATCAAAATTATGTTCAATTAAAAAAAAAAATAGAGCATTGTTCAATTATTATTCTTAGCAAATGCAATGTTGACAAAGTGGTATTAATGATCTATCCAAGGCCTAAATGTAGGCATACTTACAAATCAATAAGTACATGACAATAGTACAATATAATGCATATTTCGATGGAGTATTATTGTCTCTCAAATTTGTTTTATCCAACTGATATGTGCAATATGAACTCTAAATGACAAAGAAAGCAACATTATGCTCAGCAATTTACCAAGTAGTGATAACAATGCTATAAGAAGCTGCCTTTTCATTCAAGTATGTGGTGAATTAAAATGATCTAAAGCATCCAAAGCATGTAATGGATCCAGAACACATCATTATATTAAAAACAGTTTTTTAGTGATTCAGGAAATACCTGTGGAGCCCGGACTACGCATGAGAGAACAAACAGGCTTACTGCCAGAACTCTGAGGATGGGACTCAAATGCAGACAGAAATGACAATAAACCAGCGTTTTAAAGTAGCCACAACACAATCCAGGAGCAGAGTCAAAAAGCCAGGCGAGGGTCAAAACCAGAAAGACATGGAAACAGTACAAAATCTCAGACCAAAGGGAGAAGTCACAAGATAAGCAGGCAAAGTAAAACACATCAGGAAGACACAGCAATCAGACAGAAACCGGAATCCAAAAATCACTAAACAGGGGACAGACAGAAGTCACAACAGAAAAATCTGATCAGGAACAGGAATAAGGCTTTTAGCGTGCACAGAGGAAACTGAGATGAACTCGCAACTAACACGAGACAGAGCAGGGTAAAAATACACAGACTAATAAGAAAACGAGACACAGGTGAACAACAGGGCAGGTGAAAAAAAAATGAAACAAATCGGCAATCAGATAACAAGGGAAGGAACAGAGGGTGGGGCAACCACCAGGGCAATGAAACAAAAGTACATTCACATGGAAATAGAAAATAAATAAATACACACAAACACAACTGAAAAAAAAAAACTGAAACCAAAACAGGAAAGCAACACTTTATCTTGATAGATAGCATAACTGTGCAGACTGAGCCCTGTGCTCTGGTAGGCACCTATCTGTCTATTACAGACGATGAGCACAAGGACCAGAGTGAGGGGTGCTGTTCCAGGACCATGGACAGAGTTTATCAGTAAAAGGCAACATATTATGTATACTCCAGAATTGTGAGTTTTGTGAATTTGTATAATCTGTATACTCACGTGAGGTTTGGATATGGGACAAAACAGGTCAGGAAGAATTTCAACCTGGGGTGAATACAGCAAACCCAAATCAACAAACAGTGATAACTCAACTGCCTATTAAGAGTCTTGACACTGTTTTTTCTCTCCTTTTTTCTTTTTGCTCACGAGTATACATATGCGGATCTATTCATGTGTATGTGTGTATGTATGTGTGTTGAGACAGGTGGAGTTTTAGTCCTGTGCTAGAACAATGCCCGGCAAGGAGTCCAATCCCAGGATAAACAGATAAGAAGCAGCAAGAAGACAATGAATACATTTAAGTCACTGGTGTGATGTGGTACAGACATTTGGACATGTTCAGAGTACATCACAGTGCGAGAGAACCTCTCTTCAAACTGCAGAATGGAGGCGATAAAAGCTTATCACTGGCTCCTTCCTTACAGAGGATAATGGGGGGGGGGGGGGGGGGGGGGAATTAAGGGAAAGAGGAAGCAGGAAATAGCTTAAAACACTTAAAATCATGAGTGATTCTGAACTCAATTGTAGGCACTCAGAGAGAAGGTAATGGTTGGGCAGAGGAGAACTATTAAAGAGGGTAATTTGAGAAAGTGGAGTTTGTAGAGGCTGTTAATGGCAGCTTTACTTGATACGATCTCACTCTTATTCTTAAATTTTTCAGACGAGGAGTCCCGGCGAGACGTGGAGAAACAGGTAAGGGACCGCAGGTGCGGGACAAGGTGTGGAGTGTTCTGTGGGAGGCATCAGAAAGTGACATCAATGGGATGCACAAAGAAGGGAAAGGCAGTGTGGAACAAACGGACGGGACAACCTGAGACTAGCAGCGAGGCACCTGACAGGATTGTGACCTCAAATGAGAATAAAATTCTGTGTATTTAAGGGTCCCATAACAGAAGTTCCAAAGGTTAACCTCACTCTGAGTGTATCTGCACTGTCAACAAACAGTGTTTCCAGTGCCAGGTGGGCTTCTAATCACCATTAATGAATCACAAATCATTTTTTTTCCACATATACACATATATGGCTCCTCAGCTGCCAAATATACACACCCTTCTTGTAATGTGCGCGCACACACACACACACACACACACACACACACACACACTTGTATACCATAGGTTTGGGAATGTAAGATTCCCATTGATTTTGTGGACTATATTGTAGCACGAAGCTGACTTAACTGGAGAAAAAAAGTCAATTTCTAAACTATGTGTGTATCACCAGATTTATCTCCATGTGCCCAACAACAAAGCATTACGATTTGTTGACTTCACTGGTGTCATCATCTCTCATCTTCAAAGATGCCAACCTTCCCAAAACACTACGTTTCCCCCAATCTTAAGTGATGAATTTCAAAGATACTGGAGAGAAACTGCTAACACGGTCTGGCAGAGTGTGCTTGTGTTTGCTGGCTCTCAGCAAAACTGGATTGCTGATTTATGTGATCAATGTGAGCTAGTGGTTGTATTCCTGGCCATGGTACGAGCACCGCTATAAGTTTCACTGGAAGTGGAGATACATATGTGTCGGGAGAATGTTCTGGTCCAGTGGTCATTATGACATTCTGCCAGTGTGCTTGAGAAGGAGGCAGCGACCCAGCACACCAAGTAACTCTCCATGTTCAGGGTTGGCTACCCCATGAAACAGAGCTTGCCATGACATTATGGTGCTCATTAATAGTCCTGCAACCAACTGTGTGTGTGTGTGTGTGTGTGTGTGTGTGTGTGTGTGTGTTGGTTTTCATTCCAAGCAAACCTGCAACCCCTGTAAATGTAAGGAACTTTTAAATGTTCCTAATTACAGAGTTTGAATTGTCTTCACACATAATGTGCCCTTTTAATTTAGAATTTCACCTCCCTATACTTTTAATCAGTCAGATAAATGAATGCTTTCATTCTCTTATCGTGTTATAAAGCCAGTCCTTTAGACCATTTGTTTAGAAAGAGCTTACATTTGTAATCCATTAAATTTTACACTGACATGTCAATCAGTCCAAACTAATGGAAGTTTTGAAACCTTAAGTTAAAATGAAGTTAAACCTGCTGTTTAGCAATGAATTTACCAAGCTATATATATATATATATATATATATATATATATATATATGTAATGAAAATAAATAAATAAAATAAATAAAAATAACAACCAGCCAAACCAGCTTTTTCCCATTGTTTCAAATAGAGAAAAGTGAACTGTCTGCTCTCCTTAAAAAGGAAACAGAAAGAGGATTGCAGGATTTAAACATATGTTCAGCAACTTTAATGTTTTGATTAGCTGTGTGGTATCCAGATTACATAAGGGTCCCTGGGACAGAGTTAGCAGGCCAGGGCCCCAGTAGCACTGTGGAGACTTTCACCCTTCACTCCAGCGTTTGGGTAGGGACTGCTCCGTTTGCACACAGACACCCCGGGGCAATTCTCTTGCCGATGAGCAGTGGTCCAGAATAAAGTCCAGTTGGACAGACCAGGCCCAGATCCTCAAGGAGAACTGTATTTATGTTTTTTTTTTTTTTTTTAAGACCATTTTTTTTTTCTATTCCTTTGAGAAATGCTGTTTGCTTGACAGCTCGCTGGTTGGAGAGGTGGAATGTGTTTGTGGATGTATATACATTTTATAATTTATAAAGACTGGGATTTAAAGCAACTTTTTGGTCATACTGGATATTGGCAGTCACTTGAACCTCTGTGTAAATTCGGAAGGATTGTGTCTTTCCAAACTGGACATCATATCCACCACAGAAGCAGGAAACACCAGCTCAACATCATCTGTATGCATAAAGTCTAATAATTAATATAGTTATGTAGTTATTGATTCAGCCATTTTCACTGATCAGTAAAGTGCTGTGCAGCAACAAAAGTCAGCATCCCTGTCCATTTCTAGAACCAGTGCTGGCCACCACCATCTTAGAAATATGTGAAAGACTGGGCTTACATAAACATATAAATCCAGCCCACATTTCACACAATACCTGGAACTATGATTCAGCAAAAACATACCCTGATGGAACAGTTTGAAGTGAGAATGCATTCTAGAGTGCAATGTTAAACAACAAGAAGAGACGTTCAATGCTAAAATACTTATGGCAACATCAATACATCACATCGGCAGTTTGAAAATAATATTTCACTACAGCAGCACCATTAGACAGTTTTATTTCTTATTTTGTTTTATTTATGAATGTTTTTTTTTTTTTTTTTCTATTGAGATCACTGACATGTGTGGTTTTAAAACAATGACACATTAAAGAAAACAACTGCTTTTGTGAAAAAACATCTGTGAATACAGTAAAATCAAATATTTATAATGAAAGACATACTACTTCATAGAATTCGATTAATTAAAGATATATAACTTTGCATTATTAAGCTGTAGTCAAGTGTACCAAGTACAAAAGAACACCAACAAAGCTTTGGATGGGGATGGCGATGTAAATAATTATGGATAGAGGCCTGAAAATGCATGGAAAAACCGAATTGAGCCATGGCTTAATTACAGTTGTCCCGGTGTCCAAATTACATTTTGTTTTTCCTAAAAAAAAAAATACATAACAAAAATGAATGTTCTGCCTGGATAGTTTGCGCTGTCTAGCCATTATTTGAATTTGTATGCTTATGACTCCAACAATGGATGACACATGGAATGCTAATCAATGCGACGGAAATCTGCATGGCTTATGGAAACTTTCTTTTGTGTGCGGGAAGTTGAGATGAATATAAAGTGCATTCAAGGATAGAGGCTGCTTTCAGCCCAGCGATATGCAGGATTTAGAGTAAGCGCATGGGTTCATCACTGACGAGAGCTCTGACGATTGCCTATGCGTCTGTTTGGGCCTATACAGCATATTACAGAGCTGCTACCATTACTGCACAACTCTGATTTTCTCCTTCTTCTTCCTCTACATCCTCATCTTCTTCTTCTTCTTCTTAATAATAATAATAATAATAATAATAACCATCATATTATTATTATTGTTATAATACAATGAAAATTATCATTGTTATTATTATTATTGTTGTTATTATTATTAATAATAATAATAATATGATAGTTATTAATTATTATTATTATTAGTAGTAGTAGCAGTAGTAATAGTATTCGTATTAGTTTTATTATTAACATTAGACTGGCCAGCCAATAGATGTATTAGATGAGAGAATAGATGTAGATTGTAACATGCATCAATAAAATATCCAGATTTTGCCATGTGCTCCCTGTCAATATCCCTGTGGGGAAGGATGGCAGCTGACCAAAGTGGGTAAGCTTCCTAAAATCCTCGCTGTGAGAGACTGCTGAGCCTTTACAAACTCTCAGCATATGGAAAGGAGAGGGAGAGGGAAAGAGAGAGCGGAAAAAAAAAAAAAAAACCCATGAAGGAACAACTGTTAAGCTCCCGGTGAACAGTGCCATCTTTAACCGAGGGACGCGTGTAATTAAACAGGCTTTGGATTCCTGCGTCTCCCCAGCAAACCTCTGAGTCACATCGCATATAATAGAGTACAGCGAGCGTGCACAAGGCTAATTGAATAAATTAAGACATCCAGGTGACACACAACAAACAAAGGAACAAGTTACCCCCCCCCCCATTAATGTGTATGCTTTTCTGGCCAATCCCAAAATCAGTGGGAATAAGTACAGTGCATGTGCATTAACACGTGTTAGACACATGCTAGCCACATGCACACACACCATTCTTACTTAGTAGGAGAGACAACATTGCTCAGTTGGTAGCGCAGCCATCTTAACCAAATATGCTCCCTGGGAGACCAGGGCTCAAGACCCTCCTTCTGTGTGATCCACCTTCATCTGCCTTCATACCCCTGCCTTCAAACTGTCTAAATAAATAAAGGCCAGTCTCCTTATGAAAATAACAATAATATTTTGGTTTATTTATCACTGTTTAGTAATGTGTCTGTGAACATTGGCCGTTGAGCCAGTTACCATTCATATTCCTAAGTAACCTTACCCTAGTGCCCAAAATAACCCCGCTGTGAGAGAGCTGCTCTCCAGTTCAGGATAGCGCTGACTCCACCGAGAAATTATAACTCTTATTATAACACTAATGAATTATAACCCTTATTATAACACTAATGAATTATAACTCGAATGGAACAATGAAAATATTCCACTGAAATTCATTGTAATGCAGTAAACTGTGTGTGTGACAACAGCACACAGTCTGAAGCCAAAACCAACCACTGCAATTTATCAAGTAAGCATCCTTCCTCATGAAAAAAAAGGCTTGGCTTTGAAGAAGATATATAGACCGTTTGTGGAGGAATGTTAGACTGTTAGAACTGTCAAATGGTGTTTATGTATATTCCACTTCTTCACAGAACATTAAACTGTTATAAGAATTGTCTGATGGTGTTAGAGTTTCTCACACTTCAGGCATCTCATGTTTTACCATGTCATGTAAAAACAAGGATAGATAACAGTGATCAATTTTATGCCACTTGTGTCATGTTTGTCTCCTCGTCTGAAGTAATGCCAGGCACCAGCGTGAGTGGCGCTATCATGTTATTATCAAAGCCATCAACACACACACACACACACACACACACACGCTCGCACACACACACACACACACACACACACACACCTAGGGAGGAAAAAGGAAAAACAATTTAAGAATTGAAGAAAAATAGCTGAAATGGCCAATTAAACTCAAAGATTTCAAGAGGTCTGAGGAGATCTGACAGTACACAACCTTGTAATCATAATTAAATCAGAATACAGAGGGAAGTCAGAAGGGGAGAGTTTTATTTTGTATTGTCTCTGTTACATCATTGCGATCCTTGTACCAAAGTCCCAAAGAATTATATACGAAGCTGCAGACAGACAACATCAGTCACTGTCTTTATATTTCTTCTTAAGCACAAATGTTTGGTTTCATAATCAACAGCACAGCCACCAGACTAAATCAAATGTATGTTGTGCTGCTCAGTAACTGTTAAGAGAGTCTGCTTATTTCAGCCGTGGGGAGGAGGATTGTTGCTTTGGGTTAACAAAGTGAACAAGCAAGACAGCAGCACCATTCGATGGAAATGGCTGTCATAATACTGCCACCTCAAATCCAGTTTTATCACCATGGGACAACTAGTCTGAATCTTCCCATCACTGACTAAGCAGGGAGAGCAGGTCTGATCCGTGATCTGTTACATCTGGTACAGCTGAGCCTTGAGGCCTCTGAGCATACCGTTTTTAACACTTTCATGTATTATTTTTGTAAAACTCATGGTCATTACCAACTGGAATATTATATGGATGTTCAGAATTTTTATATTTCAGGTTATTTTTGTATCATGTCCATATAAAAAAACATTTAGCTAAGTTGTGTTTATTAATCATTGTTTATGTTTGTGCTTTTGTATGGTCTCAAAAAAATATGTACATGTACCCTGTGTTATTTTTAAAATGAATTTGTATTTTATTAATTTCTTTCATTCATTCACACCTTTTGTACCTATATCCAGACCCAGACCTAGACCCATTTATTTGACCAACAAGTAAATGTGAAAGGAACGAATTATCTCCAACAGAAGTAACATGTCCATGTCTGAAGTCCACAAATTGAGTTTCAGGTAAACATTATTTATTTTTGTTTTTTTAACCAGGTAGGTCAGCTGAAAACTCATTCCTCATTTGCAGTAACAACCTGGATGATCAATGAAGGGAAGGGAATGCAAGGGACTGCGAAGACAATATGAAGCAGGAGATAATTGTTTCACCAAATGTCGAGGGCCAGTTTCATAGGAGAGACTCACTTTGTTAGATTTTCCAATTACTTTTAATTGACAAAGTAGACTTTCAGTGGACTTGCAACTTGTGCAACAATTACAATCCATTACAGTTTATTTTTCTTTTTTCTTTTGCAGCTGCCTGCTTGATTGCCTTAGTATTTAATCCCTTTCATTACAACATTTATTTCCATATATTTATGGAGATTAGTTTTGATTGTGGAGAAATAATCATTTGATTTGGAAAATGAATTTTATCAGTTCAGAGTTTCTTCACTGATAAAGTCAGAGGATAAAGGATGATAAAGCAATATAATAAGGTTGAGGATATGATAGTTAAATTAATGATTGCGGAATGCCTTTCCTAGCATATCTTGCATGGACTCCGTGCAGGTTTGAGGTTTGGCCTCTCACCATAGGCTCTCATACATTCCTGTGTTTTAATGTTTGCAGCCATTTGAAAGCACGGTCTCTGAAAGGGCTTTCTTCTTGCTTTTTTTTTTTTTTTTAATTTCAGTGGGTTTCACCAGGATATATAAAGGTTAAGTATAATACAAAGCACGTTCACAACACAGAAACGTCAAAGAGGGACTGTCCTCCTTTTATAGAATTTTGAAACTCTTACAGATAATCCAAATAGAGCATTGCAAGAGGAAGATGTGACACAATAGAAGTCCTGTACCCCATCATCAATTCTATTGGACAAATCACATAAATACGTTAACAATGCAAAGTGAAATAACCTCAGTAGCAATGCTCGATGTACGATAACCCACGTAAATGGCATTTGTCATCCAAATCATCCTTGTGCCTTTAAAATGTGAGAATGACTTTAAAAGATGACTTTGTTAAAGTGGATCTACCCATATTAGCCTGAAACCAAACTGCTCTTACTGGAGTCTCAGAAGGGAATTGAATGTGTAGAATTTGCCCTATGTAGTAGAACAACTAAATTTAGGAGCGTAAGACATCCTCACTCTGGTAAGGAAATATAGAGCAATGGTATTATCCATTGAACAAATAAGAGAGTCACATACCTTATTTTATGTCTATGAGAGAGAGCCCGCATTGATAAAACGTCAAGAGGATTAAAACAAAGAACAGCAGAGCACCATAGTTCTGCTACAGTTTCTAAAGCAGAATACCCTGTAGAGGGTCACTTTATTGAGGCAAGTCAGCCTATCTGTTTTTTTTTTTCCTCTGAAATACGTTGTTATTGAGGAAATACATCTCCCTGGGAGCGGAGACAGTTCTGTCCTCAGACCGTTTCTATCTGACATTCGTGGCTGAGCGACGAGGCAGGGTCACAGAAAAGGGTTCAGGGTGCATGGCGATGGCCTTGCACAAAGTAAGTTATTTTTCAGAGTTCAAAACAATATCAATCTATGGAGCCACCGATGTGATTTCATTCACTGTGGCCCCTTTGTGCAGCTGAGCTCCATCTACAAGTCCCTTTATTAGAATGTGGAATTAACGCAGACTTTGAGGTACAGCTGGGTCCTATTGCACACAAAAACGCAAACCTGTGAGCCTTTCAAAACATAGGTTTATACTGCAGTCTTTCTCTCTCTCTCTCTCTCTCTCTCTCTGTCTCACACACACACACACACAGCCACACATAGCCACACACACACACATGCACATGCTTACATACATGTAAGTGCTCACACACTCTCAAAAACACATGCTGTCATACACACACAAACACACACTCACACAGACAGACAGACACACACACACACACACACACACACACACTCTTTCTCACTCACATACACATTCACACACACAGAGGTGTGCACGGGCACATACACACACGCACACACACACAAACTCACACAGAATGCATGGGCACTTCTGTCCATACTAGCCTGCCTGCTACTGAAGCTCATTGTCTGAATGAGCGATCTAAGCAGGAGTGGAGGGCTTACAGCTCCCCCTGTGAGGTGCTTCCTTCAACCCAGTTAAACTCAGTCCACTGCTCTGCCTGTCAATTAAAGCCAATGTAACACACACTCCAGACTGCTGCCCACACATTCTGTGAACCCACTGCAGTTTCAGTTATCACCACTTAAACTGAAACATGCCCCCACCCATAGCTCAGCCCCACACTGTGGCTACCAGCAAAGGCAAACTCAATCACAGCGTGCTGAAAGTACAACCCCACAGGGCCAGCCATAAACACAGAGTGGTCACGGTTACCACCACAAACCAACAAGTTAATTGTCTACTACCCAGACAAACACAAACACAAACGCACTTCCCATGATGCACCACCAGCATCGCAGCCCATAATTAACTTCATTAAAAAAAAAAAAAAAAAAACTTACACTTTCTCAAACTAGTGGGGTAAGGGAGAGCATGCAGCGTTTTAAAGGGGATAAAAATGCAGTCATCCTCTGAGTATCCGCTGGCCGGTTTCCCAGAACATGGCAGCCATTCATTGCATTTGTGATATGGTGCGGTCGCTTGGATCCACTGAAGAAGACTGGGAGTTTGGGCAGAGATTTACCAATTATGAAAGAGGAAATAAACAAAGGACAAAGGCTTGGTCTGACTAATCATACTTCCTGATTTTACTCAAAAAATATGTTAGCAAAGAGTGGTGATATAGTTGAAACTTTTTGGAATTGTAACACCCCCTAAATCACCCCCCAAGGTTTCAGTGACCTTGAAAACAGGACAGCTGCATTACACCTGTAATATATGTGAGAATGTACACTTTGCCTGAGCAAATGAGCAATACTTTTCATGGCAAAAATACTAATACGTTCATTGACACATTGATAGTATAACTTGGATAATTATGGAGCTCAATTTAAACCCACAGGATGAGATATAATGACTGAAAAAATGTCAGCATGGGTCAATAAACGTTCATGTTTATTTTTTTTTTTTGCAAGTGTTTTGAGGTGAGCTGGACACAGGAACAGGGTACAGATGAGAAAAAAAAAAAACACAGTAAACCTACTTTGGTACAAGAATGGTTAATATTTCATCCAAATGAAAGAAAAAAAGAAATCAATGGTTATTTAAATTTTAATTAGGTATTTAAAAAGTACAGAAGAAAGCAAATTGTTTTAACCTGAAAATAAATCAGGAACCAATTAAGTTGAAATAAAGAAAGAAGACCTCAAAAGCAGCAAAGCAATATGGGCCACTATATCCACAGTCAACCTAATTTCATGTGTCTCATTTGTACATTTTCAGACTGCTCTTTCAGTCTAATTTGTTCAGCAGTAGGACGATTAATCTCTGCATATGACGAAACAGGAGCAGCGTTCGCAGACACATTTCTTCAACTCTGATATCACAACCGTGGTGTCACAGGGCTCTATTTGGAATTGGCAATTTATTTTGTCAAGTGCTCCAGAATTTCTCCGATAGAGTACCTCTAATAGGCAATTTGTATGTCTCTTTGTGAGCCATTGAGAGGTTTTTTGATCCATTAGACAAGATAAGAAAAAGCCAGCTGACAGGCCCTCCAACAATCCGATTACCTTGCAGAGACTAATCTGACTCTGTCTGCCAAAATTAGTTCAGAAAAATGGTGAAAATGGTCATAATAAAATAATAGTGAAACGCTTTACTCAGATAAATGAATGAAATGTAACATTTCACAAGAACTCTGGTTTGAGGACTGCTTTTGTTTTGAAGAAAATGATTACATCACAGTCAGTCACAGCAGTCAACTGCTTTGAAAGTTTATGGTTGCATGAGTGTATCTGTGTGTGTGTGTGTGTGTGTGTGTGTATGTGACCAACAAAATAAAAAAACTGAAACAAAAATGGTTCATGTACAGCAATGCACATTGTTAAACAATATATATATACACTCTTTTTTTATTAGATTGTCCCTGTATGACAAGAACAGTGTTGACAGATATTTTGTTTAAGGACCTCATCATGTGCGTGAATTGGTTTCATTTTAGTTTTGCCCTCTTAAAATCCCATCAGCATGGGACAGTTTGAGAAGAAATGAGGTAACAAGGCAGCCTACGTGGTGGCACAGCATGCACACATGGAGCCCCCATGCTGTCGGCAATTCTGATATGCAAACAAATCTGCAGAAAACAAATATAGCTGTGGGTCAAAGGTCAACGGCTCTCAGCTAATGGAACCCTGTCTAAAAAATGACCTGCTTGAACAGCTGCCATTGTTAACAGCCTCATGCAGAACAGCCCTGTTCATAAAACAGAAGCCTCCAAAAGCCCCGTGCAGGATTTAATAAAACAGCATTTTAATTTTGACTAAAATCAGGTGGTTTTCCCTCTAGGCTCCACTAATTATCAGTTCTATGTAGGTCAGCCAGTTTGCACTACACTTGCCATGAGATAGTATTGATAGCCAGGGACCATGGTAATTACTATCATGATTTTTTTTTTTTTAATACAATATAATGTTCATTGACAATAAACTTGCTTTTGACTATAGTTACACTTCAAAGATGTCACTTTCTGTTAATCCTTCTTTTCCATTACATTTTTTTTTTTCTTTGTAAAGATATCGTGGAGCAAACTGGCATGGTTAGCTAGTGGCTTAGGTTTAGGTGTGGTATTTGGGAATTTTAGGAAATATAGTACAATTTTAGGAAGTTTTAGGGAGTTAGGTTATGTTGTTTAAAGAGTGAAAGTCTTTCTTTAAAAAAAAAGAAAAAAAAAAACAGTCAAGATGGATTGTGTCTTTTTTATCTGCTTATAACATTGCATTGTTTTTCAAAGAGCATCAGGAAGCACCAAAGATCACAGATTGGAAACTTGTGTACTTTAGTTTTGTGATTGAAAGAATCCTCAGGAGTATGTGAAATCGTTTGGGTCAGAAAAGAGTACCAGCCCAATCCTACTGGCTGGAATTTTAAGCTGAGAGGTATCTTCCAGAGGTCGCACGCCCTGGCGACGGGGGAGACCAGGGGAGGTGTTTAACTTCATCTTCTCTGTGCTCAGGAATCTACTCCTCAATATGTTCAGCAGTGTCCAGTGGGACACCGTTACCTTGGAATATGGGGACATCTTGAGGAAACGGTGCCTGCACCATGTTTGTAATTAGTATTGATCTTAATATAATACACTTGTGTAAATATTAAGTGAGTCATGTACTATTGTCTATATCCATCACACACACACATACACAGAGAGAGAGAGAGAGAGAGAGAGAGAGAGACCTAGGGAGGAAAAAGGAAAAACAATTTAAGAACTGAAGAAAAATAGCTGAAATGGCCAATTAAACTCAACGATTTCAAGAGGTCTGAGGAGATCTGACAGTACACAACCTTGTAATCATAATTAAATCAGAATACAGAGGGAAGTTGGATGGGGATATTGAAATAATATTGCTCCCAATGTACTGACATTTTTGGTTATATAAAAAAAGTAAATGGTAACTTCAAAAAATAAAATAATAAAATAAAATAAAAAATCCACTTTTTTTCAGCCTCTGTAGAGAATGTGATAAGTGTTACATTTCAGTAAGTAATTTCTTCTTGTTGAAAAGTCATCTCGGTTGCTCAGCACTTGTCAGCTATGATTTGCCTGAGGCCAGTGGGTCTTTCCTGAGGAAAGTTCAGAACTTGTGCTAAGAGGTCCTCTTCTGTTACATGGCCAAGAATGTTATGGATGTTAGCATAATGTGATGAGCATGCCACAAACCACATTGCTAGATACATGTGCATTGAACTAGATTAACATAAAAAAATTCTGTTGGCAGGGAGGATTTACATTTAGCTAATGGGGAAAATACCCATAGGGTAGCTAGCTAACAAGCTTTACTTCTTTACATTTGAAAGCAGTAAAATACATTTCACTCCTGCGCTAAATGTTTGTTTTGCTATGCTAATAAGAGTTTGCTAAACAGCCAGTAGAGGAACAATTCAATATATTATAAATCCCTGTCCTGCATTACTTACCTTCCCAATTGTTTCATTCTTTCCTCTATATTTGGTAATTGTAATTTTGGTAATTCTTGGAAGGTTACATTATTTTGATTAAGACACAGGTTATTCAGTTTCTCTCTCTTACCAATAAATCATGGTAAATAATACTGTTGTTCTCTAAAAATGAAATAGGATGTGTTGAGAAAAAAAAAACAAAAAAAACAAAAAACATGTGGAGCCTCCTGGTGGTTGGAGGACAACACAATTGTAATTATCTGGTTCTATACAATATTTTGGTTCTCTCTTCAAAAGATTGACATATCAAGGCACCTTCCACTCCCCACCCCCTCACATAATGACGTTTCAAACCTCCAGCAAGTGCAATGAATCATAAACTGTTGCCAGACAATCTCCCAAGAAGTCTACATGACAGATCATTAAAAAAAAAAAAAAAAAAAAAAAAAAAAAAAAACATAAAAAGAGGCTTGGGCTGGAGAGTGGGCATAGAAAATGAAATAATGTCACTTTTCATCCTTCCAATTAAACTAGTATGCCAAAAGCAAAAGTATTGATATCCAAGGTGACCTGGCAGTCTCCACCAGGAAGAGTGCCAGGAATTACTGTTCCTTCACAAAACCCCACTGTGGCAGCCGAGCTAAAATAGCACCACGTGGCGTAACAAGTTTGCAGTTAATTGTGCTCACATAGTTTTATTGCTATGTGACAAAGTTGACACTTACATTGACTGCCACCCACAGGGTGGTATTAACCTCCAGAAACTATTGCTATGGAGGTTGTCAGATGCCGCTCTGATTTAGGGTTGCCTTCTTAGCTTGTGACAGGTTTGTAGGGTTAAGCTAACAGCTTGACCGACATGTTTGGGACAGTCTGACTGAATCAGTCATAATAAATTAATAGGGATAATATTTCATGATGAAATTATGTCTTTGTTGTATATGTGTTCGCATATTAATAGTTGAACAGCATATTCATGAATTCACAAGATTTATATTGAGAAAAAAAAATCCATACAGCTATAATGACAAAGATGTATTCAAAATGGCATTCAAATACAGCATTGTTTGAACATGCCAGATCCAAGCAATGACTTAGAATATGTCTTGAGCTGTCAGGCGCTGAAGGTAATGAAACAAACATTTTGACTGAAGGAAGCCTAACATCAAACATTGGAGCGTTTTGTGCAGGCACACTGTGAACTCTGGAAGGGAAATGAGACTCGTTATGGAGCTGACGTCAAACGCAAGGCAGGTCGCTGAGAGGCAGTCACCGGTCTCCTCTGAAAATTGCGCCGGGATCGCCATGGCGTGGTCTCTATGAGCACACCGGCCCTGATGAAAGTGCGTGCTGAAAAAAAAGACATGAAATTGCTTACACTGCTTCAGTCCTCCCAGCGCAGACCCAATTAAATCAGACATTCAGATGTTCATGGCCTGACAGCCAAACAGCACAGTGGGCCGGAACCTGCTCACCGCTGGCCCCATGTCAGGCTTTAAGCCATGCGGTTTCATCACGCTAATTCTAGCAATTCTTGCATCAGCTGTACAAATGGAAAAAAAAGAAGAAGAAGAGGAATAATAATAATAATAATAAAAAAAAAAACTTACATCCTGCTAAAGAACCATTATTATTTCTGTTATAGTAGCGTTTCATCAGAGTTGTGCAATAAAAAAGATATAATTCACAGCTAAGGCAAACTGCAGATGAGCAAAAATTCACAGAAAAATCAATGTCTGCGCAGTGGTTTTAGCACATACCCAGGTGAGCACAAATGATGTAATCAGTGGCTCCATAAAAGCCAAGCACTGGGTCCTGCAGTGAGTCTCCATTGTGCCTCTCAGGCTGACTCCAGGGTAGTATTTCAATCATTTGGAAGAGCAGCTGGACAATATTAACTTATTGACAGCTTGCATATTTCACCTGTTACGTCCGCCATGCTCGAGGCAGGGCAACATGGAGGAAGACCACACATGAAATAAGAGTAAAGAAAAACATTTATTAAAGAAAGAACATTATACAACTGAAAAAAAAAAAAAAAAAACATGAACGGCAGTATATGGATGTACTCAAAAATTATAATGAAGTCAGGATAAATGTGCAGGTAGTGCAAAACTAAAACAAAGAAGAACAAAAAAGAAACAAAACAAAAGGCAGGTGCTGACGACGGGGGGAAAAGCAAGAAAAAAAAAGGCAAAACTTGGGAGGGGTGGTCCACTTATGCTCACCAGAGCAATCAGCAGGACAGTCACACCTGAGGGAGATAAGAACAGAACACACAGGTGGAGCCCAAGAGGCCAGGGCCATAACACACCACGGCTGAGATTTTTTTCATGGTAGATCTGTTGAGGGAGGCATGTGGAGTAGCTGTTTTTACCATATTACTGTGAAATACGAATCGAAGAGATGGCCTGGGGAATTTGACCAAAGAACTAATAGGCAAAATATCACATGCCTTTGTGGTAAAGGATGCCAGTAACATTGTCACCCATCATTTATACATAAAGACATACAGTATATTACACATTAAAAAATCTATCTTTATTAAGCAAATGTTTCTCAATGAGTAAACATGGCTCTCCATGGTTCTCTTCTTAGTTACTAGTTTATTTTTTTTATTCCTGCACAACCCATAGAGGCGTAGCACCAGGGGGAAAAAAGGGCCCAAGGGCGTAGCACCAGGGGGGTATACAGGGTCCAAGGGATTAAAGGGGCCCACGAAAATCTGGGATTTTTTAATTTTTTTTTTTAAATTTCTAGCTAAGCCCCTGACAATCCATAACAAAAGTTAGTACCTTTCTGTTATATGCATGTGATTGTCAAACTCAGAAATATTGCTGGCAAAGTATAATGTTGAATAAGATCTTTTAAGGTGTCAGGTTAATAATAACGCTTTGTGTTTTGGTTAGCCATTTCCATTCCTGAGCCATTTATATACTTTTGGACAGATTAAACAGAGGAAAGCTTTCTCGCAGGAAGATAAATGACTAAATTATGAGAACATTTATTTGACATGTTGCCTGTATTTTTGGCTGAAATCATAATCATTCATTAGTTTTTAATGGAATTCCCTTGATATTTGTGCTTGTTTACATACATTCTGAGGAATGGACAAATGAGCGTATTCATTATGTGTATAATGGGGACAGCGGAAATCTAGTACACTAATACTAAAGGCCTTTTCTGCTTATGAGCATGGAATAGTGTAGGATGAAATTTTACACTGATATTTTTACCCAGTATGATTTTCATGCTTTCATATTCATAGTAGATAGATGTTTATGCGGTGTGAGGCATGGGCATTTCTGCATGGCACAGCATGGTAGAGGTTTGGATTGTACATTTCCAAACTGGCCCTATGATGTGCCTATGATGTTGGCTTTAAAATGAACAATTAAAAATTAAAATGTGAACCTACCTGTTGTCTGGTTATAGGCAGGGTGTGTGCTACAGGGGAGCCAGGGTGAGTTTAGCTCCTCTTAATAAGACATGAACTCCCCTGAAAACATGATTTGTGAACTTTTGGGGGTGTCTCTAAAGTATTTACAATATGCTATTTTTGCCATGTATTTCTATTTTTCTGTATGTTTATCATCATGGAACATACGTAAAATCAGGCGTTTGTTGTATGATTCATGCATAAGGGTGATTCATCACTATTGACTTTAATATAGATACTGGCATGCATGCTATTCTTGTCATCATCATCAAAGCTCTGTTTTTGATTTATTGCTCATACATTTGTATGTTTATTGGAAGCTAACTAACAGTTTTAGACACACTTATGAAGCTAAGTGAAAGAAGATTGTGTGCTTACTTAGCGCCAAGCCACACAACTCCTTGTGTATGTACAAAAATACCTGAGTAAAAACAAACCATAGACATTGTAAAACCAGCCTATCAATGCCAGTGTGCTGAGTGCAGAAGGAGTCCAGACAGATCTTGTGCAGACAGGTTATGCCATGTGCTTGTGAGTAATTGAGCTCTCCACAGATTGCCATTTAAACGCACATTTGGAGACAGACCCTGATTATCTAAGCCAGAGTCTAATTCTCATCAGCCGTCTCCGTTAGTAACTGATTTCCACACCATAATATCCCATTAGCGCTATCCTTGCCCTGCACCATGGAAACCGGAATGTCATATCAGGCATCCGGCCTTGTGATTAGTCTCACCGCGTGCCATTGGAGTACCATACCGATTGGAGTATCTCTAACCTGGCAAAGTGTATGATTCTTCCCTTGTGTGTTTATTCTCCATGGATAATATGAGTCATGCATGCAATTATTTATATATGCAATATATTACCTGCAGTAAGTGAAGGAATTTCAGGACCACAACAAGGTATTTTCACCTTAAATATATATCTCATGTTCAACTCAATCACCTCTACTCAATATTCTCAGACTGCAAAAAATCATTCATTAAATAGTGATTGTTTGTTTCTGTTTTTTTTTTCTTTCCTGTTATTGGCCGTGACATTAGAGAATGTATCAAAAAAAAAAAAACTGTCTTAAAATAAAAAATGCATACCTCCATGTGGGACAACAGCTTGAGTTACTCCAGACTGAAATACTACTGGAGATTAAATGGGACCATATGATTTTCCCACCATCAAGAAAAATGTAGCACAGCGATGTATTTTAAAGTGGCTCACTGATTTTAAGAAACTCCACTTAGAGGACACCAAATGAATATTACAGCAGATCCTGCCACTGACTTGGGCCTAGAGCTGCGTTTACCCTTAAAAGTCGACAGCCACAGAGAAAACCATACTTTGGGGCTTTGGTAAAGTCTATATTTTATAATTTGATATGACTAGTGTACTTATTTGATTTGATTTTTTTTTTTTTTCTGGTTGATTTCACAGAGTCTCTTGTAAAACATATGCAGTGCAGAGTAAACAATTAGCTGCATATAAATGGCAGAACTATGCAAAAGACATCCAGAGAATGCTTCACAAGGTGTGAAAAGGAGCTTGTGTCTGTGCCTGCATCCATTTTGCATTAACATGAATCCACGTGAGACGCATGCTGTATTAATTAGTCACATGTATATGGCATATAGTTTGCATGTATCATGATGTCAAAATGTTACTATTCTGATTTTTTTGGGATGTCAGTGAATTTCACTGGAACAATGTTTTAATGGTCTCTAATCAACTTTCTATCTCAATGTCAAATTCAGAGTAAAAATATATGCTGTGGCTGAATGTCCCTGATATTCCCAATAGGCTAAAATTAGTAAAATAATAAGTGGTGTGTCTGATTTCTCTTAACGAATCTAACCATATATGAATGTTACCCGGATGGCCTCCTGCTTCCAGTAAAATTTTGCAGTATGGAAGCACTGGACACTGCACTATCCCAGAAGGATGTTTGTGCAGAGATACCACAGAAGACAAGATCCTGCAAGTCTTTTTTTGTGAGAAGAATGCTAACAGAAATTATTAAAAGTTTGAGGAACATTTTGCTAGCTAATAAGTACACTAAAGAATGAGCAAATTTCTTATAATGTGAGGATGGATGTACGTCAGCTAGAGACATTCGGCCGTGAGACTATAAAAAATGACAACCGCAGTGTGTCCGAATGCTAACATACAGCAAATTTGTAGTAGACATTACAGTGACACAAGAGCAATACGATTTCAACGGAATTCGGTAGGCACTATATAGCAAACCATTTTGGATTCAGCTATAGTCTTTGAATGCAAGATGACAAGCAAGTAGCTGAGTGTTCTATCGTCTGGAATGTATCCAGCTAAGCTGTTAAGAAAACTGAAGTATTTCCTCTTATTTACCACCACATCATGTCACTTGGGTCCATCGATAAATGTCTGTCACCAATTTTCACAACTCATCCACTCAAGAAGAAAAACATAATTGCCTCTACTTTACTGGCCTACAGCAGTGGATATCAGAGATGCTTCACTCAGGAAAGAAAATACGGCTAGTCCGTATAACAAACAGAAGTTGAGAATAAGCTTCCCATACAACCTGCTTGTGTGTGTGTGTGTGTGCGCGCATGTGTGTGTGTGTGTGTGTGTGTGTGTGTGTGTGTGTGTGAGCGAGCGACAGACAGAGGAAAGAACAAAATGGTTAACTATGTGTTTGTTGTAAATAGTTGTTATGTTAATCATCTGAATCAAAATGTAATAACTGACTGCAAACTTAAAAATGCAATGCAATGAGACAATGCTTGGAATATTTGGATAGTATCATTAGAAATCTTGCCATCTTCCCAGAGTGTTGAACTCAAAATGTGTTTTGGGGTCAGTGTGATTGATTATGAAATACGAAGTTCCAAGGACTCATACTATGACAAATATTCATTGCACCAGAATGTTTATAATGAATGAATTCTTCCCTTCGGGGTGTTAACTCACGGGTGAGCAAGGAGAGCCGTTTCTTTCAGGGTTTCCCACTGACATGTTCTCATTTTTCTTTAATTAGCCCAGTCATTTGTGTGATCTGACATTTTAGTTAGTTAAATTTCATGATAAGTTCATGACTGGCAGATGAAAATGTATTATATCCCTAAATAGTATATATAGCAACTGCAGTCAAATCTGTGACACAACCAGCATCAGTACATGTAGCTAATTTGCTAACTGAGTCATTGTAATGAGTATAAAATCATCCAGCAATCCTTCCCTCCATGAAGAGACTGCAGGAAGCAGAGCTCTCACACTGTGTACACAATCCTGTGGTCCTCTTTTCAGGCCTTCCAAAGCACAAGGTAAAAAAAAAAAAGAAATGTAAAAAAAACCTGGTGCAATAACTGGGCTCCCAGTCCTTGCGGGAATATTCACTGAGATTTCTGCCAGTGCCTTACTTTAGGTGCTGCAACACGTTTTCCAAAATAAGCTATGAGTCATTCGACCTAGCCTAATTTGGACAGACTGTATCTCTGCCTGCCAGTAGCTGAGCGTGTAAGGGTGAGCCACTTGAGCAGCTCAAGAGTCATCCACAAATGAAATGTATCCCAGCTCACTTCTGGAGCTCTTATGGGCCCGTGAAAGGAGCTGCCGTTCCTACGCCCAGCCTGGGAGGAGACTGGGGAGGGACTACAATCTCCCCTACACATATAGATTGGAGCCACACAGCAAGGAGAGAGAGTGAGAGAGAGAGAGAGAGAGAGAGAGAGAGAAAGAGGCAAGAGAGGGCGAGGTGGATCCAATCCAAATTGCCACCGGATGGTACCGTTGCCTACCACAGGAAAACACATACACAGCCAGCAGCAGTGAGAGATGGAGGCAGGCAGAGGGGGATTCTGTACTTTACACACCTGTCATGGCCCTCCTTATTCAGGTGCCTGGGGTGGAAGCAAGCACACCTGGAGCAGACTCGGGTCCTTTGCAGCACCAGGGCAGGCAGGAATGCTGCAGGCTCCATTAGACCAGAAAGCAGCAGAAGCCTTGTTTATTGGAGAGAATTTTCATTTATTGCTTTACATATATAATTCTCTGTTAAAATTGCTCATTGATTTCTGCCAACTTTATTGTTAACCCAAAATTGATTTAATGTTTTTTATGTATTTATTTATTTTTATTAATGTATTTATTTTAATAGAATGAATGGACAATTCAGTGTAACTGTGCAGCTGTGTGTGCCACCTGTGTTTGGATATCTGAGATCTTTTACTATCTATGGCCAGAGGTCTATGTTTGGGAGGGAACGATCGGCCCAACCTCTCAGGGGAAAAACAGCGGTCAAATACATTAAAATCATTTGATCATTTGACTCATCACTCATTAGTGACCTCTTCTGGTACCTGCAGGGTCATGTACTGAACACATGTCACTCGTGTGCTCCTCTGATGGCATAAGCAAGAGACAGAGCTCGGGAGTGTGGCGTCTGTGTGTCTGATGGAAAATCCCCAAGGATTGTGCTGTGCTAGCTGCCGCATGACCAAACCTCAATTCGTTAGTGGAAGGAATTGGCCTCTAATGTTCCACCTCAGACCAGCATTCACTCTGCCGTAACACTGCAGGGCTGGCTGGTCACTCTGCCAAAATACGTCTGGGCTCTGCGCTCTGAGACCCACAGAGCCCAGCCAGTGCGCATGAGAAACAAGAGAGGGGGAGATGCAGGGTGCTTTATCTTATCTGCGATCGTCATGCATGAGAATGCACATCATGCATGTTGGCTTGTCCTCCAGAGATAAAACCTCACACAGTATCCTTGAGCCAGCAACATCTCACCTCATTACACAGCCTGGTGGCCAGTCATCTGCGAGACTGTCAGAACAGATAGAACGATTATGTTATACGTCAAGAACGAAACATCACGATCTTTACTTTACTGCTGCTTGCCTGGAAAAGCTTCTCCGTACCACGCGGGTCCCAGCTGCCATCCCAGAACAGGGAAGCATGAATTCCTCATGAGCTACCGCTGAAGGTTTAAGCACGTCGAGAGACGATCCTGCCTGAGAATAAGAGACAGGAGTCTGGGCTCTTGGCCTCTCCAGTGACTTACGGACTTCAAAGCTGCTCTGTTACGCTGTACCCCAGCGGTCCACCCCTAACTGATGATGTTATGTGCTGATTGAACCCGCAGGCCTTATGCTGTATGTCGTTGGTGATTTGCATGCTGTTCATGCATGACCCTATGACTTGTAGTTACAGACGGTGCCTCGGGGCCCCTCCCCTGCTCCTGATGGGCTAACAGTGTTTAAGTAGTGTCTTTTTCCTTTTCCCAGTACACAGAAGAGAGCGAGGCCTCCCTGTTTTTAACACACGCAGGCCCCATCGTCTGGGGCCCGCTATCAGTGACTGAGCGTGCCCAGTGATGACGGAGTCCCTGCTGACTGGGTCTTTAGCGGCAAGCATCATTAGCGGGGTCCGGGCCTGTAACCAACCGGGGCTCCCCTGAGCTTTTAATCGTTTATGGAGCACCTGTGTTTGTCCAGAGGGGGTGGGAATTTTGGTGGGGTGGGGTGGGGTGGGGTGGGGTGGGAATCCCTCTTGCTTCCCCATTACATCGCCCCCATTCGACTCCCTTATGCATTCCCTGTTCTATCGATGGAGGCCTCGATAAAAGATTTGGTGTGTGTGCAAAGCCGCGCTCCATTATTCCTGGGTCCCTGCAGAAAGCTATGTGTTAGGAGCCGTCCCCAGGGCGATCCGACTGAAAGGCCTCACTGTACCCTTAATTACCATTTCTTCTTTTTTTCTCCTGCGCTGGATATTCATTCCATACTGTGCAGCACAAAGGAGACAATGAGAGTAATTCTGGCTCAGTACATCTATATTTAAAACCTAAAAAGTGTTGATGCTTGGGGTTTAGCTGTGAATACTTACGTTTTAACGCAGCCAGCATTTCATGTGTCTAAATATAAGCTTCCTTGTCCTGTCATTGTTATATTTTGTCTTAAAAAAAGAATGTCAAATCAGTTGCGTAACTTACGAACTGAAAAAACTGAAATAGAAATACATTTCCACCTCAGTATTTTGCGTGAATATCAGAATATGTACTGATTTGAGCCAGTGTTTTTTGTAAACAAAACAATGCTCGCACACTGAATCACACTGTAATTGAACTGTGATACAGTTTTATAATGGTTGCTGCAGCAGAGTTAAACTGAGGTGGTCCGTCTTGCATTGTGAATCTGTATTAAAATGCCTCCAGGATTAGTGGCTTGTGTTTTTTTTTATTTTTTTTTTTGGTATATGAGCTAGATCATGTCTTTCCACTCATCCTGTTGAACAGAAGAAAGATGTTTTATTTCCAAGTCATTGAAATTAAGCAGCCTATCAGCAGCATTAATTCTCAAGCTACCTTATAGTGGTTACTCACATTCAAACAGATCAGTTT
Organism: Albula glossodonta; assembly: GCA_019788955.1. Taxonomy (NCBI): domain Eukaryota; kingdom Metazoa; phylum Chordata; class Actinopteri; order Albuliformes; family Albulidae; genus Albula; species Albula glossodonta. The sequence goes on from JAFBMS010000064.1 coordinate 1,092,223, forward strand.
GCTCCAGACTAAAATGAAATAAAATATTGGTTATGACCTCTTGGGAATTCATACCAATTCACCCTGTCCATATCAGGAAAAAATAAGCTGTAAAGATAAATGCAGAAGTGAGAGGTTATCAATGTCACAAAGCAGCTAGCTACAATTTTGCAGCATACGTCCGCCATGGAGATTTGAATTGCCTCCGGCAAGATAAAAATCCTATGTGGTTTTCTGGAGGTGTCTCACTGTACCGGTATCTGCATTACTTGTTTCTGATTTATGTTTGTTGTACCTGTGTGCCTATCACAACCATCAGGAAATGTTCTCTAAATATTGAGGAACATTTCCGTTAAATCCCCACATTTGATTGTATGGTGATGTCTTGATGATACGTCAATGTTCCTCAGCTTTCCCTGCAAGGATTATCATTCCAACAAGCTATGTCAAAGTCACAAACCACCAGGCAATATTCTAGTATGGTTGTCTCTTAATAATGGAATGAAAGAAAAAACCTTGGTATTATATCTCTTTCTGAGAACTCCATCTCCCAGACTTCCATATCAGATGTGTGCTGTTGACCCATCTACAGTGTTTAGAGCATGTGCATTTGATTTGGAAAGCAGTTAGCTAGCCTTCAAAAGGCCAAAATCTTCTCAAGAGCAGTGAAGTGCAAAAGAAAACAGGAGGAGGCAGAGGTTGGAAATCCAAGACAAGAGTTTTTTCTTCCGTGACCTGGCCTGCCATGTAAACAGGTAAGACTTAATCAATTAACATTACTGAGATGGGGGGCAGAGCCTTGGGCTCATGGAGGCCATGATCCAGCCCTGGCTGCCGCCTAATGGCCTGAGTGCCAAGCACTGTCAGGTAGGAGAGACTCCCAAGAGCCCCGGCTATTGCTCCTTCTCTAGCCCTTCAAAAATCAATTAAACTGCTTATGGATCTGAATTATTGCTATTATGTAACTATGTCTTGTCCAAGGCCAAAAGCCATAGCACATTTTAATTCAGCAATTGAGCATTCTTGTAACAGAAAAACAAATCAAATAGTAGCAGCAAACAAATTACTGGACAATAGCAATACTAATTTGAAATATGATGTTTCACTTTATATGATTTATTTATTTATTTTTGTATATTAATGTCAACATTGGTATACGTTTACATTTACAAACGTAGATTGTAAACAGCTAATCTCTCAAAGTTTACAGTATACTTGATGGTTTATACATTAAATCAATAATTTATCACTTGGAGATATAACTGAACATTTCAACCTTACAATACTTGATAAGCACATTTATTAACACATATATTTTGTTCTTTATAATTTCATTGTGCTTGTTCTCCTGTGAACAGATGACCCAGGTATCAACAATATTATATTCAGGCAATCAGAGGTAACAGGAGGCTACGACAACAGTTGTAAACTACTGTGAATTATAATACGCAAAATGTATGCACTCGAATAGACCAAGTTGGTGCAGAAAATAAAATGTCATTCTGGTCAGTCTTAAGAGTACACAGGACTTTAGCTGTGTGGTGTTCACAGTACTGCTCCTCAAAATGGGTCAAACAACATTCAACTACCTACAGCATGTATAGTTCACCTTGCATGCAAGACTGTGCTGCTGGTATAGACCTTCAATGCACATGTAAAAACAAATAAATACATAAATAAAAACATAAATAGACATTGGCATAGCAATAAAAACACTTTCTTATTCTCCAGAGAATACAGAAAGCATGAGTCATGAACATAATGCTGTAGATTTCTATTTACTATCTTCTTCTTTTTTCTTTTTTTTTTTTTGGAAGAAAAGATTAAATGGAGTTATGGCATTGCCCCATTTTTCAGCTCCATCAATACATGACAATTAAGGGGAACAAAAGTACAGGACTGAAGCACAGACAGACGCTGCCTGAACCAACAGTAGGTTTAATAAGCGATTGCTTCATTGTTTGAGATTCTGAATGAATTGCACTACAGTGTAAATGCAGGTGATTAGTTTTGGATATTAACCTGAGGTGCTCTTCACTTTACGTGGATAATGTTTGACAGAGAAATACAGGCTGTGCAGCTCGTTAGTGTCTACCATAAATGACACCACCTTGTTCTTAGTGTATTGGTACAGTTTTGAGCTATATTTGGTATTTAATAAAAGACAGTTAGAAACTACTGTTAGAAACCAATGATATTCTTTTCATAATAAACCATTATATCCCTCCATGAAGCGTAAAGTGTAGCTGGGATTGCTCTGCTTATCACTGTTGGAGCTTTTTCTTTGGACCTTGGTATACCAAAACTCCAAAACTCTCCGTTGCGTGGTCCTCTCTTCATTGTGCTGTGATTTCTAACAACCTGTATCTGCTCCATATGAGCTAATGTTCAGTACGTCAGTGACAGGCATACAGCACTCAGGCTATATGCATGGCATGGCAACGCCATACGGCTAGTGCGAACATCTGCTAAACTCAACCCTGCTAACATCCAGTAAGGGAGAAATTATTTTTTAAAAAAGGAAATAATGAGCTCCTCATTCAGTGATTCACTGGTTGTGGTCTTGGCCGGTCTCTCATAAAGAAATCTTGCATATTGAGTCCCTCTGGTTTTTGATATTCTCTCAGGAAAACGGCATAGGGTTTCCAGCTTTCGGTTTCCTTGTGCCTGCACATTTGTGTTTTATTGTAGAAAACCCTGGACTCCTTTGGGGCACTTAGCTCTGTGTCATGATCTAATATGCTCTGGCACAAACATACTGAAACTGGAGGCATTTAGATCCAATTCAGATTCCACTTGGCAACTGTCACGCTCAAGCCCAAGTGCTTCGCTTCTCTCCAGCATTAGACTGGCTCAGCCAAGGACAGTTTGATCTGTTTTTACAAATGATTTTCAGAATGCACATTCCTTGAGCCAAATCAGGACACTGTTAATAATTAAACAGGGAAACTTTAGGGGAAGAGAAAATATTTATTTTTGTGTTACTCACTCAGCTAAATTTGCAGCAATACACCGTTGGCACAGTCAAATACCATAATTTTCAGAATAAACCACTTTAAGTTCCTAATACATGTTTCTCATATTTTATCGTACTGTGCATTAGTGTTTCTTATGCATAATTCTATTAAACATGTTGTATTAGATTAGCACTTTATTCCCATTGTATTAAAAATATGAATTATCAGTGTGATGAGATGAAATGACCAGCAGATTAGCTTCTTTATTGCTGTAGGAATGTGCACAAAGAACTTCTCATAACACTATAATGGTGTTTCCATGGTATTGGGTCACATGACATCTCAGCCGTTGCTTCATGTTGACTGAACAGAAGTCATTAAGGTGCAGCGCATTAATATGCTTCACTAACAGTAATGTGATGTCCATCTCCAGTCAGTACAACAATGGCTTGTTAGCACAGGTTAGCGCTCTTTTCAGGACTCTTAACTCAATTATTAACAGACAGCTAAGACAGCAGATAGTTGGAAATGGTTCGGAGATGTGTGACACATATCTCTGTTTGAAATGCTGTGGCACATTGTTGGCGGAAATAACCACAGGGCTCAGTGTGTTTGAGAAATGTGATGGTTCTTTGAACGTGGAAGGGTGGAAAATCCATACCATTGTTATGAAATTAAATGCATCAGTTCAATGTATGAGTTCAATAGGATGGTTGAAAGGAAAAGATAGAGGATTGCTATTTCTATGGAATGAAAAAGAAAAAATGCAGTAAAGGGATTTTTTTTTTTTAAAGCACAGAATAACAATGTCATGTCTGCACATAATATGTTGAACACAGAGCCAGGATGGAGCACAGCCAGTGTTGCATGTGGTGCAGGCAGAGGTTGACATGTTTTCTGGTTTAGGTACAGTGTGTGTCCTTGTGTTTTTCATCCAGGGTGGGTGACAGATGGCCGTCCCAGGTGTCTGATTGATGAGGCACTTTCTGGATGTGTGTGGCAGGAAGGTAGATTGGCTCCTAGGTGACCTGGCAGGCTCACTTTGCTGCTCTCAGTCTGGGCACGGACGGTGGCACCACGCATTACAACAGTCTGTGCAAGCATGCCCACGGAAGAAGTCACAGAAGGTTCCGGGAGTGTAAAAATGACATGACACGGATGGCCTTTCGGTTGTACTCACAGGCGGACAACACCAAAGAGCACCTGCATGCATCTACACAGCATCACACATGACTGCGTATGAAGCAAAATGCTTTTGAAATGAAAAAGGGGGCTGTTTTTTTTGAAAGTGTCACAGTAGATTTCACTCACCCACACGCACACAAACACACACACAAACACACACATGCACACACACACACACACACACTGTCTCACACACACACACACACACACACACACACACACACACACACACACACACACCAAAACACATACGCGCACACACACACACACACACACACACACACATATACACACACACACACACACACACATACGCACACACACACACACACACACACACACACACACACACACATATACACACACACACACCCAAACACATACGCACACACATACACACACACTCTCTCTCTCTCTCTCTCACACACACATACGCACACACACACACACCCAAACACATACGCACACACATACACACACTCTCTCTCTCTCTCTCTCTCTCTCTCTCACACACACACACACACACACATCTTAATGGGACTCCTTGTCAATTGAGGTCAGACAATCATTGAGACCATGATGAACATGAGTACTGCCACAGAAACTAATTTTTGTCCAAACATGGATACTGGTTCCCATTAAACCTTTCATAGTTCATAAAATCAAATAGAGTAAATAAAACATGAGATAAAAACAGTTAGAAAGAATGGGCACACTTTACCAGCTACATGTGAGAAGCAATGAGAAGCAAAAATTTGTTTAAAAAAAAATAAGGAAATTGAAACATGCTGCAGTGTAACCCATCAAAACAGGGTTTCTCTTCTGCTCTACAGTTAATAAACTGTGTCCTTTTTCTGATTTTGTGAGACTACTTCCACTGTCAGTTGCAGTGTATTAATATATTGCGGTGGAGCGGATCTGAAACCCCTCAGGCTCTGAGCCGGCACTGAACGTCTGTCACTAAGCAAAATGTTCAAGCAACCTGGCAAACCCTCTCCCTTTTGTTCTATATGAATCTCACCTGTGACGACTCTTTGGAGAGTATGCGATATTAACAGATTCCAGGTGCTGTAACCTGGTGCTGCCAGTCTCTCAGTATTGAGTCTTTAGTATAGCCCCTGTGTTACAGCTGGGCATCAGCAGAGCTGACCGGGCAATCACAGTAATGCATTTGCTGTGTTTTTTTTTTTTTTTTTTTTTTTTTTTTTTCTGGTTTGTTTGTTGTGGTTTTGGATGGAATAATCTTCGGCTTAGTCTCTATTTCTGGTCCTGAGCCTTGATCCCAAATGCAAGTAGCATTTGATTTTTAGAATGTATTTTGGTCATGTTAATCCTATAAACAGATAAAAAGATTATTTGTTTCTGCCTATTCTACCTTATTTTGTTTCAATATCTTTTCTCCCTCTGTCTTTGCAATGGAAAAATTGACCAGAAAAATTGCTCTATCCATGTGGCTAATTTAATTTTCAAAATAAATATATAAATATCTCACCCTGAGTGTGTTCACTATGATTTCCACCCCGCAAAAGCACAAACCGCGCTATAAAATTAAATGTGACATAAACATCGAGTGCATTTAAAAAAGTGGCCACAATTTACATGTATACTTGATGGTCCGTATTGAATATAATTGTGTCACACTAATACATTATTATGTATCATAATTAAAAATTAGCATACTATGTGTAGATAATTTTGAGCTATGAAAAATTTACAGTTAATTATAATGATTAAATTATTATATTCTCAATAAATACACAAGAATAAACTTTCACAAGAATAGTATGTGATGTTTTAATAGTAACAGCATATGATTTACTTGCCTGTGCAGAAATGATTTATCAATGATAAATAAAATCTATGACACTAATTGTTGCGTTTGGTTCCCACCTCCAAACCAGACCTATTGCTTTCAGTGTGGCTCCCCGCTTTGTCACCGCAAACTCTGTAAGGATCACAAAGTCAACATATGTTCAGTTTGTGACCCTGCAAGTGCCTGGCTGGCAAGGAGAGGCTGAGTTTAATGGGCTTACCCCCTAATTTCCCCTGGACAGGCTGAGTGCGCTCCTGACTCCACAGCTGGCTGGAGTCTGCTGAAGGCCTTGTCCCTGGAATTTGTGAACCCTTTGGAAGATTTCTCCCTCTGCCATCAACCTCTCCTACAATAATTACAAGATGCCTAATACATTCGCATCATGTGTACAAAGGCAACTCTGGAGCCTGTTGGGACCCTAGACAGAAAATGCCATGGGGCCCTTCTGACTGGCATTAATTGCCAGTATGTTACCCTCATTAATTGCCTTTGAGGGCCCCGTCATGCTTGAAACACTAAGTCTTGAGTTTATATAGATACATGCTTCTATAATACAATTTGCAGACTTTCTCCAATTAAATAGTGACTGCAGGAATTATGGAAATGTTCAGAGCAGCCATTCACATCTGTCATGGTTAAAAAAATCCAGTCTAGCATGCCAAACTAAGGTTTTTTAAATCACCAGTGAGTGACTAATAGTGCCAGATTTATGGTGTTAAATTTGAAGAAAAGGTCATTCGGAAGTTTCTTTGCTTTATTTTGTTTTTGTTTGTTTGCCCTACATTCATCTGGGAGAAAGGAAAGCGTGGTATCCCTGACAATAACAAGCAAATGTTGCGTAATGTCAGACGCAATGTTTTCACTACATTTTACTCACACAATGATCTTCAACATATCCTTTTGTTACTCAACGCAGTATCTGCTGCCTGCATTCCCATCGCAGTGCAGTCCGCCCCTGGCTGCCACGTACTGCGCAGTTTTTACTCAGTCTGCCCACTCCGAACTGACTCACTCTCCATCCTTTCACAAAGGAAAAAAAAACTCTTTTCACAAAAGCAAATAGAGAAAGAAGAAGTTTACAATACATGGCTAAGTTGTAATCTTTGAGCTTTTGAATAATAAATCAATGCATATTATTCTTGTCAATTGTCCCTGGGACCCCTTCTTGTTTTCAGGATATTGATTTAATTCTCTCCACATTCTGCCTGGGCTGGCAGTTTTTAAAAGACCTAAACTACAACCCCCCCCCATCCACCACCCCCCCTCTCCACACTTCTCTTCCTCCTCCATACACACCCCCTTATGGGAGCCAACACAAACTTGTTTAGCAAGCAGCAATTTGCAAGCTCTTCCATTTCAATCTAACAACCTTCCTGCTTAGCAATTTCATGAGTGTGCAGGAAGCATTTACTTAGCCTTTTTGTTTTAGCATGCATTAAATATATTTCCTACAGCAAGTATTTCTCCGTGTCATCTTACTGCATGTTCCAAAGCATCATTCCAAAGCCTTTTAGCTTTCAGTTAATTTTCTGCTGGCTTTGAGTTGTTTAACTGTTTACTCTTGGATTTGTGTGGGCCAGTACTTTGCATACAGAGTGAAAATGTATGTAAAAGGACAATCAGAGGACAAAATAATCAACTATAAACAGATGTGGTTTTGGCTGTATGCATGTATGTAATCACCAAGGGCAGTTATTTAATGATACACACAATCGGCAGATCAAAGCTGAGCTTTTCAATCGGGTTTATTTTATTGATGCAAGATAATGCGTCACAGAGAGCAACGATGTGGATTTACTTCTAATTAATTTAAGGTGCAGCAAACTGGTAATCAACCAATGGCCAAACCAGAAATCTGCTTACACATTCTCTATAGAATGAGCAGCCGCATTGTTTATCGGCGATTTCATTTGTTTGCTGATACACATCCAAGAAAATTCAACAAATGTATTTAGATATGAGATATGTCAGTTCAAAATTAGAATGGTAATTGAGTGTACATAAACAAAAAATTATTATGCATATTTCATTCTCAAACATATGGGAAAAAAAAAAAAAAACTATGTACTATTATTGTAATAACAGAGTAATGGTGCAGTGCTGCATTCCCTGCTGTGAATGGCAGATGAGTTCACTTTTGGTTTCGTTGAATGACGGACCATAAACACGGCCCTAATCAAAGACACAATGCCGTCATGGGCATCCGATTCCTCTGAAGGGGTCATTACAGGGTCTTGTCTGGCAGGCCCCGCCAAATGGCCGGGTGGAATGGAGGTGGCGTTATATCATTGGATTTGGATATTTGGTGCCCACGATGAAACCAAAACATAGTTTTCACTGTGCCATGGGGACATGTCATAATCTCCTCCTGAAAGATTAGCCACTGGTGCAGTGTTGTGACACTTCTCCTCTTATTATATGGTATGCTCTGTGGCCTTCAATTTGTGAAAAAAAAAAAAAAAATGTATTGTGAAAGGGCAAAAAAAAATCCATATTACTGAAATGTCAGCTGATCCAGGGCAAAAAAAAAAAAAGGGTGAATGACATTTAACAGTAAATTAAATTCAGATTAAGGGAATTACCAAAAATGAACTACTCATTGAGAACACTGAATAATAATCATCTGAGCAGCTGATAGTAGCATTGTAAAAATGTCTTCAGCAATTTACTGAGATTATTTATGCTTTCATACAAAAACATTAACTTTCTGGCTCGAGCATGACTAAAGACCTAAGCTATTACTGTATATAGAGACAAGGGGCCATGTTTTACCATGCTCCAGTATGTTGATCTGTGACTGAAATCACAACTGAAATCTGTTAAAAAAAAAAAAAAAAAAGAAAGAATGATACACTTTTTAGCTTTTCTTCCACATTAAAGATTATGCGCGGTTTATTTGATACTGCAGATCTAATTGGCAATGCAATCTGGAGAAACGGAACACACACACCATGTTTATAAATAGCACAGCATTAGAAAGCACTATTAAGGTTACTTGTTTAAGAGATTCATGAACGTTAATATGAGCTTTTCCATTCCGCTGAGATTGTTTTACATCAGAAACAGCACTAATGCCATTTAGATGCGTATTTGCTTCACTGAGCAGCTGTGTGAAAGATCCTCTCACAAGCACCAATCTTTTGCCAAATTGCATGACTATTAAGACATTAAGTCCTGAAATATTCATGGGTAACACCAATGAATTTATTCAGTACTGGAGCTCTCTTAGTTAGTAGGAAAAACCCAGGATCTTAAAAAAGGTAAGTCAGCCCCTGGTGCACGATATTCCTGTCTCCACTCAGGCCTCTAAATTGTACGGCTATAATTCAAAGCTACTGACTGGATCTCATAGATGTTTCCTTCTTGATTCTGTCAGTGACAAATTAAATTGGCCAAAGAGAAACTGGTCTCGCAGTTTCGGATGAAACCAAATGCATTTTTGAGGCTTAAAGATGTGTTATTTTCTTCTTTCCTTTCTTTTTTTCATCTTTTTCACCATGGTTTTAAAAAATAAATAAAAAATAAAAACCACTGGTACAGCACACAAAAAAAAAAAAAAATATATTCAATCCCCAAGATAAATGAGAACAAAGAGTAGGATCTGTCAGAGTTTAGGAGAATGACACAGCTTACAATAATAAACCAATGAAGTACAGCGCAGTGTGGCTGCCATTATTCCTGTTTAGTTTCTGACTCCTGTGAAGCCAGTAAAAAGCATACTGTTCAGATGGTCATTCAGCCGTGGTTTAACTATACTGCAACTGAATCACTCAATAGTGTTTGTTTGTTTATTTATTTATTTTTATCTCATCAGCAACGTTGTAAATTAGACTGATACCGTCCCAAGTAGGATTGTTCTTTGAGGTGTCATGAGATGAGAACGATACAAAATAAAGGTCACTGTTGATGATGATACTGTTTATGATGTTGACAGTGACAATGTTGATAATATTGCTAAAAAAAGACACATCTCTGCCTTTATTGTAATGCTTATATCCCCTTGGTAATAAATGGATTCTCTGTCTGTCTGTCTGTCTGTCTGTCTGTCCAAGTCACTTTATAGAAAAGGATGAGAATAGATGCTGCTGTGGAGTTATTTAGATCCTGCATTGTAGGAAATGAGTGCAGCACTAAGTCTCATTGAGATGCAGTCTATCACAGGAAGCGGAGGTCCGTATCGACTAGATGCTCTGCCCACACAATCACATTTGGACCTTTGGACCCAGCAGTTAATTGGTCCGCCGTGCATCTCGTTCAGTGTGTTGTCCTGGCCTGTCACATGCCAGTCATGGTGATCTATGCTGTACCTTGATGGATTGCTAACGGGGACCTAACCCCATTGATGGTTACTTCACCAGTATTAGGGCTTCTCACACATATTCCTGGAAAACCTTGCATTTGGCAGTTTCAGTCAAAACCAATATCTCCAATACTGATGTGGGGATGGTATTTAATGACATCATAGTTAAGAATATAAGAATATACAAAGATACGAATGCTGTTAAGATGATTTCAGTCTCATGTTTTACCAACAGTGTAGGATGTATCTGGGACTAAACCATTAGCCTAGTTGAGTCGAATGGCCTGTTTTCATCACATTTTTATAATGTTTATTTCATAAGTGTTTACGTACTGCCTCAAGCCTAAACCTGAATTCACTAGCGGTCTTTTTCCCGAGAATTATAGAACTCTGTGTCAGCATGTACATTACTTTACTAAACAGCTAAACAAGTGTACAATGTAGTAATTTAAATGGTCTTATCCAAGGAGACTTATGACAAACGTAGGCTCAAGGAAAGGTGGTAAAATCATTTTTTGGGACCCTATTTTCGTACCCTGAAAATGGCAACGCGGTCCCATCCGCACAGATGACAATCTGATGCTTAGACCGTAGCTCTCATCTCCTCTGACGCAAGGAAACGAGGTTGCGCCAAAGAGGCCGCGACAGGGGAAGGAGCTGAGCTCTGGGGCCATGGCCTCTTACTGACAGAATATATTCATCTCCAGCACCTCGCAGGACTCTAAACTGCTGGTTATGAATACCCTGCACCAGCCGATGTGTGCTGCCCGATCCCCCTCTCAGCTGAGACATACCAGAGGTTGTGGCTGGTTATTTTTTTTACCTCTTTACCTGTGTTCAGTTATCTCTTTCACTATTGAGGAGATCTGGTGATATTGCAATATCTGGAGTTACTGGTAGCACAGTCATGACAATCTATTATTGTGCAGGCAATGGACAAAATAAAATGATTATCAATATTAGGGATTATTTCAAGAGTACCCCAGCACTCTGGCTTGACCTCAACAAAGCTTTAGTATTTTATTTAATTTCAGATCACACACACTCATTTCTTGGCAAGGCAGCATGGCGAGTTTTTCTCTTTTTAAGGATAGAAACATTCTCTTAAGCAGTTTTAAAAACCTGAAACAACTCATTCATTTGTGGGAGTGTGACTCAGATCGGTGCTTTCACTGATCCGTCTGTATAATAGCGTATAATTGGTCACTGTTATGATATAGAAGTCGGGGGATATTATACTGGAATACACAGATGGCCGATATAAGTGCTTGTAATGAGGATGTATGAAAGTATCAGACGGAGTGTAATTTTTCATTTCAATCTTCCCTGTTTATTCAAAATGAGATGATACATCGTTCACATATACAGTGTAGGTAATTATCAAATTAATTTGGTTAATATCGTGCTGACACATTGCAGGGTAAATGGCTAAATAGCTCTGAATGAGCACATGTAATGTTCCCATTTGTTCATTTTCAGTTTTCATCATGACATACCAGGAAAACATTTATACTTATCAACTTCTCAGCATCTGCCACGGCAACCTCATTAAATTCTAGAACGACAAGTCTTTGCATGTACTTGTTACCCCATGCCTTATTTTATACACTATTCAAAATGTTTATAACTACTTAAATAATGGTTGTCACTACTGAGAAACTGTTATAATAATAATGAAATAATGTATTTATATAACTGACATGTATAAATGGATAAATAATCAATGTTAACTAATATTTATATAAAGACATCTTGAGAAAAAGCATGTGTCCCCATTTTTCCCTTCTGCTTTCTGTCCCTGTCTTGTTATTGTGGTTATGAACAAACGATACTGTTTGCCTCTGTGAGGAGAAAGTATTTTATGAGAGTATCCTTCGGGTATGTGTGTGTGTGTCCTTTATGCTTTTACCATGTATAAAACTTAATACGTACTCCGATATAAATCACCTTGTGAAATCTGACAGCTGAAGGTGAACCTGGAAAGTCTCATTATGGTGGTTCTAAGCAGACCAGGGGAACGTGTTAATGAGTCTGATCCTCCATTCCTTCATGCATGCCCTGTTCACCCAAAATCTGGTCCCTGCCTCCCTGCTCTTACTCAGTGGATCTGCCTGTCACAGGCCTGCCCTCTGCAATGAGCCAAGTAGTGATCTGGCTAAACTTGAATAGCTTCATGCTAACCATTTAATCTGTCCCATTCGGAATGCCTGTTTTAAAATGGCATGCTTTTTTTTTTCCCCCAGAAGTTCAGATCTCCCACAAAAACAATCTCAGACACGCGGGCTTATAAACAGACAGGAGCACATGAGGAGTTTTTTTTTTTTTTTTAACTTGTCTTTGGCAGAAGTTGCTGAAAAAAAATGTTAATTACCTTGTCTGTGAAATAATTTGGTAATTAACGCAGTAGGTATTTGTTTTAGCGCTGAGCGATTGAAGAGGTTCTCTCCAGCTGCTAGTGATTATTGTTCAGCAGGTGTACTGGAGAGAACAGCAAGAGAGAGAGAGAGATATAGCGCTCTGCTTAGATACCATTAATTTACACATTTGGAGACTTTGCACAGTGGATTTCTACATTTCTTCCATTAGTGAATATGAGAAAGTGTTGTAATGGCAGGTCATTCTTGGGGAACTGATGTGTGGGTGTTTGCAAATACGAGGAATCACAGAGATTTAATCTTGTTCAGGTCTACAAACATGAATTTAGGAGCGTACTCTTCTTGCTCAACTGTAGGAAAAAAAAATAAAACTTATATATTCCTCCACAACCAAGGTGAGACATTGATGACTTACAATTTCAGTAACACCGATGGGCAAAATAAACAAAGGTAGGTGCTCTCAAAAGCCTACGCACAAACTGAGATGATTTAAAATATATATCTCCGAACAATTTTGGGTAGTTTGTTTTGAAACCGAGCAACAAAACTAAACCGCTAAAATGAGATGAAAATGTATTGCCTCGCATCTTTTGAACAGACGAAAGCTTGTTGAAATAAGGAGACTTTTACTCAAATCTGTCACAATTATATCAGCACTATATGCCTGGTGCCAGGCCAGCAAGCAGTTGAGTTCTTCACTCAAAGAGTACAGACGGCAAAGATCAGTTAAGCGTGGAAGTACTACATAATATACCATAAAACATATCAAACTTTAATTTTTATTAGTTCTCGTTAACGGTCTGCCTCGGTACATGTGTCATATATCTTTTGTGGTGGTGTTGTAAGATCATTTCCATAAGTTGGGAGGATCTAGATCCGCACTAGAATGAGGACTTAATTTCCATTTTTACATCATAAAACTCATTATTGTACCATCTTTTGTGAACTCTGTTGATCTGTGTGTAATTACAGTCCAAATGTCACCCTTCAGGAAAACCAGGTAATTTAGGCTGACAGGTGACATTGGAGAGCAGAGTGTAGCACAATGAGTGGTATTTTCCCTGTTAATTGAAAATCAAGGAATTGAGTCTTTGTAATTATGGAGGGAGGAAATGACCTGATCCCTCTCCCCCCGCCCGCCCACCTGCACGCAACCCATTTCATAGTTTGTTGTTCTCTCTAAGACCATCAGATGAAGAAATGTTTTGCTCATGAACAGCCTAACGGGGACTCTGGGACCCACCAAGTCTTTAATGTGATGTCACATCCTGTATGCGCCCCCGTTTGAGGTCTTATTGTAAGAGGCTCTTCTATATATCGCTAATCTTTTCACTTGAAGGAAAAAGGCACCTGACGATATGCAATGTACCTAATCAATAATTCCTCTCAAATATGGAGTCACTCATCTTGTGTTGATTGGAGAAAGGGATTGTGGTTTTCAATTGTTGATATTATTAACTGATATGATGGATTATCAATGAATTATTTATGGATATTAATTTATGGATTCATCAGAATACCTGCCATTTTATCCAAAAATTTAAGGTGCAAAATATGAGATTTTCTCATAGAAAGCTAGCTAGCCACCTGACTCTTTTGTCAACTAGTCGCCTTGATGGCTACTCTTTAGTTAGCTTGTCAGGGACATATAGCTTTAATTTAATGTTCAGCTGTTAGATATTGGAGTTTTAAGATCGGTTCTACTTGGTGGCCTCTCTGGCAGATCCCAGCCGATAGTCCCAAAAGCTCAAGCATTAAAGGTCACCCAGCTCTGCCTCATTGCTGATTCTGCTCTGGCTGGTCATGGTCCGCTGTTTGTTTTGGTCGGCTGTCTGCCTTGTTTTGGCCTCCCTACAGTTTAATTGGCTCACTGATCACTCCTCTTCACCTCGGCTCAAGGGTGCTGAGCATTCTGGTAGATAATGGCCCCACCTCCCTCCCGCACCAATAACACTTCAGTTTAAAGCAGACACTCTTCTCCTCCATCCATTTCAAATTACACCTTAAAAAAAGCATTTAGGTATATGTGTGAAAGTAAAAAAAAAAAACATCCAGGGAGAGGGTTAGAAAAAAAAATCTCAGGTACAGCACTTATATGAAAGCATTTAGCTGCTGTATTTATAGAGAAAAGTATCCAGTACATTTATAGGTTCCAGGTTTTTATTATATTATTTAAGGCTGCCTGTAGATAACAGAACTATATTTTATTCTGTATTGTTACTTTGTGACACTGCCACCTTTAGCCTGCCCAGCTCCAGCCATCAACCAAACATTTGCATTTCTGTAGGATATCCCGTCTCCACAACATACCCCTGCTAACGGCCCATTTCTGAAGGGTATCCTTTCTCCACAGCATACCCCTGCTAATTCCCCAATTGTAACCCCCATTGAGGGCCGATGCCAGTTGTATTTAGCCACCAGCTTGTCCCATTCGTTTGATACATATGATCGCATTGAGTATTTAACACAATGCACACTTCATTCACTGCAGAGATGTTCTTGGCACAGGTGGGCAGAATGTTTTGAGGATGTCTCTCCCTTGCGCATTGTAATAAATCATCATTCTCTTATGAGAAGTCATCAATGTTTTCTTCATCGTCCTGCATTTTTCTCCACGGAAAAGGGCAAAATATCCTGACAACGTGTAGACAATGAATCATCACAGCAAACAGCGGCCATCATTTCATCATCCTACAACATATTATTAGTTGACATAGAAGGTGTCAGTGGAAAGCTAGCATGAGAGTATCCGTAATTCTATCCAGAACAGTAGGCCAGAAATGTACTCTATTGTTCCTGGAAGTCGGATCTGACTGGAGCTACTTTCAGATCACAGGGCTTATGATGGCCTCACAGAATCCTCAGTGATTGATTATCCTGTCAGTGTAGGCCTAATTTTTTTTTTTTTTTTTGGAGAAATGAAAAGCCCTTATCACCATGGACCCTCATCACAACTCATTGCATTCAATTATATTTTCATTATATTCCATTTGCACTGGCAGACTTCAGTCTCTAGTTCAGTCCACCGATTCACCCACAGAATGAATAAACACTAATACAATAATGATATTCCCTTAGTATAATAATAATAATAATAATAATAATAATAATAATAATAAATCCATTTAATCAAAACAGCACTTGAACTCAGATTCTTGTAATTTGTAATAGAGAATGAACACCCATTCCAGGTGCTTGAAACTGAGCAGAGTCGGAAAAGTGTAACAAAGGTAAAGGGACAATGGAAGGTATCACACGCCATGCTCAGAGGAGCAGAATAAAAGAAACGAGTTGGAATATGAGATCACAGATTCCACAGAGGGAGAAGAAAGCCCCACCTGGATGCTCCGGTGAGAGCGGAGATGGATGCGGCGGGGACATGGAAGACCTGACGTCAGGGGATGGAGGGAAGGAATGGAGGGATGGGGTGATGGAGAGGGGTGGGGGGGGGGGGGGGGGGGGGAGAGGAACACACTGAACTGTGTCCTTCTGATGCAGTGCTATCAGCAGCCTGCTGAATGTCAGACCTGTTTCTTTTCAGAAGCGGAGCGTACAAATTAACCATGAGAACCCGGAGGGGTGGGTGTGAGAGTGAGAGAGTAAGAGAGAGAGGTATGGACAATTATATTGTGATTTATACAGTATTCATCTCTTTCAGTGATTAATTTGACTTTGTGTTCTTTGGCAATGCCTATGGACAAGGGTACAACAGGCATTGTAAATGTGGGGGGACTGGTGACCCCCAAATTTTAAAAAAACATATTTTGCCCCCTTCCACACCCAAAAAACAGTGATATGAATCACTGTGTACATAACTCAGGATAAATTTGATGCATTTGCTCGGTTGAGTTCAAACTGGGAACGAGAAAAACTGTGGAGATCTTTTTGATCAGTCTCTGATCTCTCACAATCAAAATCATTACGCCCAGATATGAGTAAATGTTCAACCGGTTGGGCGGGTCCATTTGATTAATGCAGAATTAAATTCATGCAGACTTCAAAATTCAACACACGAACGCCTATACTAGCTGCACAGGCATACCATAACACATTGTACAGGCTGCTAATAGTTAGTAGTTAATTATATTTTTAAACAATGTATTCATGAATTTAAATTCTGAAAATGCACACTTCGCTTCTCCCCGTTTGTTTTACTCACACTTCCAGGTAACGCTGCCTGGGCACAGTCCGTTTCACAGTCTGTTGATTAGTAAGAACATTAGCCGTACGCACGTCATTGTAACTGAAAGACGTTACAGGCATGTATGCGGATGTTAATGGCCTAAATGAGAATGTTCCATGCAAGGGTTCTACTGCAAGGACTTGCCATACAAGACAGGAAGCAGATGTACCTTCTGAATAATACATTCATCTGGCACATTATGTTTTACATAAATTATTCCAAGTCCATGTCAGATTTTTTTTTTCTTTGCTGTTGTTTTATCTCTATTTCCATGGCACTGGTATGACTGAACATATGGCATTCCCTGCATATGTAGTAAGGGCTTTCGGTGGAAGATCATGGCAGACATCTTTTCAGTTACAGTGCATGAGATCAATCACATCATACGGCGAGTTTAATTCTTGACTGTGGATGAGAATTCTTAACTGCTCAGAGTTTTCTGAAGCTGTGAGCTGAACAAGACTATAACATCTGATAACTGTCTGGATCTGAATCTGAAGAAATGCTGACAAAACTAAACCAGTTCAAGTCCTTGATGTGTCTAAACGCTGAGGTTTGCCCTGTTTAAAACAAATGGCACTGGTCTCCCAGACCCCGTTGTGAGAGGCAAACACTGGTGGTTGTGCCCTGTGAGAGTGCACGTTAGACTCCAGGTAGAGGGAAGCGCTAACGCAAACAGGCAGAGGACACAAAGAAGGCATTAGAAGGGATGAAGGGACTTAGAGCAGAGGAATCAGGCCTGGCTCAAGCTAGGAAAGCAAACTTTGTGTTTGTGTTTGCGATTTGGGGGATGGGGGGAAGATTTTCATGGAGCACTTTTTTTTTTTTTTTTTTTAAACCTTCCCAGTTTTAATGATTGCCAAACACTGTTTATACAATTCACAGGCCTACAGATTAAACACCATAGTTAACAGAACAACTCATCAGACTGCTGTGTTGACAGTGAAGACTAAATAATAACTGGTTCATGAATTCTGTGTTTGAAACCACAAGACATTACTAGCTATGTAGCTTTCTTGATAAATTGTACACATGTAAGCAGCAATAACCTGACTCGATAGCTTGGTCTCCTGTCAAAGGACCATCAATGAAATATTGTTTCCCATAGTTTGATTTGGAGGTTTTTTTTTTTTTTGAAGAAGTCCCCCCTCCTATTGGTAATATTTATTTTAATCTGCTACATATTTTAACTCTGTGATTAACCAAGTTTGTCACATTCATGCATTTTAAAATATTGTGTTGTAGTGATGGATTTAGCTTACTTTGACATCAAGTTCAAATGATGTGTGTTTGTCCTACTCTACTGTCCAACTTGGTGACAATGTTTCTACATTCTTATGATCGTGTCTAAAAGTGGAGCAATCCCAGCATCCACTAGTACTTTTTATTGTGACAGGCCCCCTGGAAAAAGTAACTTTCCATGACAGATTTTTAAAACAGCATGTGGAAATTCTGGCACGCATGCACTGCAGGTTATCAGTAAGCTGCTTGTCAAATTTTGTACTGAATGGACTTCACTTCATTGACCTAGAATACTTTTTATACATGTAAACAAGTAGTACATATTATTTTGCTCAACATTTGGCTATTATAAATAAATAAATAAATGAAATGTTTATTCAGGCAGTCACATGAAACCTCATTTGAAGACTTAAGAGATGCACTTTCAGTCACCCTGAGTAAACTCAGTCACACATTAGAGAAAAAAATGCAATCACTCTGAAATGTGTTATTTTCTGGTAGCAGTCCCCCCCATTTACAACGACCTAAAGGGAAAATGAATGATAAACCCATCTCCCTGCATTT
>JAFBMS010000064.1:1115820-1225820 GCA_019788955.1 Albula glossodonta
ACAACTAGCAGGTCTGTGCTAATCACGAAAATGTAGGTAAATAAGAGCCACTGTCCATTAAACAGCAACTGTCAGTTGTTTCTTTCAGCTTTTCCACCTGAACTTTTTGATACATTAGTGCATGGGTTCTTAAATATAGTCCTGTTGACCCATGGTGTTGGCCTACGCTTGTTCCAAACATAACAACCCATGAATAGTAACAGAATATTATTTTCTGTCTTTCACAATAGAACTTCTGAAGTCCTTTGAAGAATTATTCTCCCTCTTATTATGTCAGAGATATCTATTTATGGCTTGTAAAATACATGTTATATATTCAGATCCCAGGACTGTCAGTCACTCAGATCAGCTGACATTTCTGTTTCTTTTGCTATACTTTAAATCATTGCATTTGAAAGATATTCCATTTTAAATTATGCAATTGTAGTCTCACAAGCGATTTCAAAGGGGACTTGTTTGCTGGGAGAACAGAAACCTGGGATGGTAACACAAAGGTAACTTTTCAAAAGTTGTTTACCAGAGGTTTTCCATGTAATGAGCAAGTTGTCATTAACTGCTGCTGTGTATTTCAACACTTTTAATGGATTTAGTGCTGCTTTGATCAACTAAAGAGCAGTATTGCTGTCATTATTCTATTTTTATTGTCTCATTTATATTTTACAAAATGAGCCAGTGCACCATATTTTTTTTCACTGAAAATATGCCACATGTATAAAATTAAGAGTTAAAGGCAATGGCAACAAGTCAAACCTGCATTGCGTTAAAATATGTGTAAGGACAAAACCCTGCTAGAACTTAAACGCATGTGTTAAGCCACATTAATTTAGTGAGAAATTTGCATTAACAAGGCAGTATACTTCAGGTCTCCCAGGTCCAGTTTAAAAGCTGCTATGTTGTAGATAAATGCATGGCTGTCACATATGTTTATATCAATTTCACAGTGTTTTCTTCAATTCTTCACATTTTTTGGAAAACATAGAAAAAAATCTTTTAAACATCCGAAAAGGGAAATTTCCAGTAGATTGCATCACATGCGAGAGAGCAGATTTCCTCAGCTCCACTAATAGAAGACTGCAGGCTATGCTTGTTTTTGTTTTCACCTTAAAACCAGCAGCTAATTTAGACCCAAAAACCAGGTGAAGTGAGTGAACTTTGTATTCAACAGCAATAATTGATAAATCAAGTGCTGAGAAAAAGCAAAAGCCAGCACATCCAGTGACTCTCCACGGCCATGGCTGAGGGTATAGAGGTTTCCGGAGAGGATCATAAGAGGTTATACTGGTTACGCTTAAAAATTAGGCAAAAAAATGCATATTTAATATCATCTATGTTTTTTTATGGATTGAGACTGCTTTGTGAGACTATGAGCACACATCAAGCACATAAGCATATTTGCTCAGTAGAAACAACTGGGACTGCAATAAAGCTTGGTATTCAATTTGTCATGCCTGTCATTGGAGTGAAAAAATAACACCTTATTCCAAAAAGCATAGCTGAGGAGACATTAAACTAATGTACGTTTAGCTAGCTCATTGTTTTACCCATAATTTGCTGAAATCATGATCTAAAATTAAGGTTCCCATAATGTGTGTAGCACATGTTGCTGTGCTGTACTTGTAACCAATGCTGCACTCAAACACTTGTGTTACATATGTATTCCCTCAGCCTCATGTAACGTGTGCAGTTACTCATCAAAATACGATCATCACACTGAAACAGATATCCTTTGTGACATCACAAAAGATCATGTCAATCACTCCGGTTATGTATTGTAGAAGGCTAGAATATAAATATAGCTCACACTGATCACTGAATTTCATTGGAACAGATTATAATAATTATGATTTTTGATAGAGACCTTGCAAGAAAATTATCTGTCTTGTATTGAGGTCATGCATTATATAGAAGTTTCCACCCTGTGATTACACAGAAAGATTCAATTAAATTGATCCTATAATAAAGGGTAGCTTCAGAGATGTGATTGAGAATTTGACAAATGAGAGACCTGCTTCAGCAAATGCCACCATCAAGAGTACTCTTAATCTTTCTTGGTTCTGAGAACTCAAAATGCCATGCAGTGCTCTTTTGTGTATTCAGATTGGATCTTGCATATGCAAGTGTGCATAATCCAATGGAAACACTGGAAGATGGAGAGGGCATGCTGTATATGCTGGTTGGTTTTGTCCTTTATTAAATGAAAATGTAAACCTCATCATTATTCACAATAGTAGATTTAGAGCTCCTGGTAATTATACCATAGTACACATTTCTTGTTCACATTGGTGTGTTTACACAGTTCTATTAAAATGAACCATGAGCAGTCAGATGATAGACAAGCAATGACAAGCCCTTCAAAGCTTGTTAAACATGAATGTATGTAGTATATTGGGCAAATAACTCATTATAAACCCATTTACTGGTATAATATCAGTTGTATTTGCCTCACCTCACCATAAATAAGAGAAAAGCTCTACTCCTTTGTGGCTGGTTATCAGCTGACCAGCACTATTATTCTCAGTGTGTTTGCTTACCCAACTTTACATTCACTGCTCCCTTGCACCCGGCCATTTACACCTCAGTAGAGGTATGCAGCTCTAATAGAATGCGGACCATGTACAGGACCTTTCCCAGAATAAAAACTGTGATTCCAGTCTTTATTGTAACAGAGAAACAAAAGCTTGCATGAACCACAACAGGCTTGTCTTCCCATTTTGGACAGAGTAACATAAAGATAATATAAAGCTGAATTGCATTACATTTTCTTTTTTTGGTTAATTTTAAATTTATGAATGCTCCTTGTACCTTAATGAAGATGCAGCTTATATTCTTATCTGTTTGCCCCTGCTGTCTGTAATTGAAAATGATAAATAGCTTTTACAATATCCCACAATTATTATAATAAAATACTTTGTGGAGCAGTGCCTTTAAAAAAATGAATAGTGGTCCATCTGTCCTTGGTACCTCGATCAAACTGTCTATGTACATACTGGAACAACTTTCATTTAAAACATTTTAATGTTGAAAAAATATGCCGTTATAAAACCCTCGGATTTTGTCGACTTCATTTATGCCCCCACCCCCCACCAAGTAAACCTATGAGCACAACATCACGGACCGTGTTGCCGCGTTACTTCCGTAGCGTAAGCGCGAGAGTGACGCTAATTGGTCATGCCTACCTGCCTCTGCATCTCTGAATGTTTACAATTGGCACATCATAAGGGTAACACATTTTACATTCAGAGGAGGTCTCAGCAGATATGCCATCTGAACAAAATATAAATAATCCTGATATCCATTAACAATCAACTTATAAACAAATGCATGCATATACAGTTTGCTTTCCTTAATTTTTTTTTTGTCTTTTTTTCCAGCGTCTCATTTGTAGCAGTTTAAAACAACAAATACAAATCCTTACTGCATTTTCACAAAAAATAGAGAAATGGCACTTTGAATATATTCATATATCATTTTTATATATTTATAACATTGAAGAGAAGGTAAGTATGCCTCTTTGTAAATATGATGTGGATCTCACTGGAGTGTTGAGACCATGCCGATCATGCAGGTATGACAGTCAGTTATGTACATTACATTCATGCGCTCGTGCAACTTTCTCCACCGAGTCTTTCTTCTCAAAAGTCCAGAGTGATTGCGCCAAATATCCAAGAAGATTTGTACATATATATTACACTTGTTTCTGTAGCAGAGACTCGGTGACAGTACAGTCAACTGAGGCAAATAGAAATTAGGCAGTATCCGACACAGGCGAATACGAATGTTTATCATTTTTGTTTTACTTTTATTTATTCATTTACCATTAGCATTATGTCTTCCATGGTCAGTGGAACAGTACACAATACTGTTTTGTTCCACGTTTGTATTCCTGGCGGTTTTCTTTGCAATTCTCTGCACTACTGATCGGACAGCGAGTGGGTACCACAGTCAAAATCCCGGTGGGATGCGTCTCCGTGATAATGCCCGCTGTGCCAGTACGACGAGTCGCACACTGTCTGTAAAGAATTTATCTCTGACGCTGAAGAGTTACCATCTCTCCGCTTTGATCTCTTACGGTTGCGCAGGATAAAGACAAGCATTCCGACAACTGTGAACGCAGATGTTACAAAAACCAGGAGAAGCCCTGGGACCAGGACGGATATGGATACTCTGCTTGGCTCGATGTACGAGTTAGGCCGCGTACCCGTGTCTGCCGGAAAAGTGCTGTTTTTAGACAAAGATGTGGGCACAGTGTTCCTGTACAGGTGGGGACAAAGGATATCGTTTCCAATGAGCCGGAAATCTCGTTTCCATAACTCCTCTGGCGTTTCGCACTTAAGATCACTCACAATGACTTCAGACCCAAGCTTCTCTGCCCACTGTTTAAACTGCACAATGTCACATGAGCAATCCCATGGGTTACTATGCAAGTCAATTTTTATAATGGACACAAGCTGGTCTAATACACGGGCCACGGGAAGGGACTTGAAATAGTTATTATGCAGGCTAAGTTGAGACAAGGAAACTCCAAGGAAAATATCCACAGGTAAGTATTTCAGCAAATTGTTGTTGAGAAACAGAACCCTTAAATTGGGCATTGGGTTGAAAGTGCCAGCCATTATAAGATGTATGTCATTATATTCCAAACTGAGATATTCCAAGCTTTGCAATCCAACAAACATTTCCATGTAGAGTACATCCAGGTAGTTCTTATCCATGTACAGCCAGCGCAACTCAGTAAGATTTTGAAAAGTGTTATTTTCAACCAGTTTGATGTTGTTTGCCCCTAAATCAATGAGGTTAATGTTCTGATTTCCTTGGAAGTGACTCTTTCTCACAATGTGGATGCTATTGTCTCTCAGGTTTAGCTCGTGTACATTTAGGGGCCTAGGTTTCAGATCGGACAAGCTCTCCATTTTTTTACCCTCACAATTAACCCGCAGCCATTGCCTGGGCTCGAGCAGCTTACAGATACACAAGCTTGGGCAAGAAGCGTTGTACAGCTGTTCGCTTCTCCCGTTTACTGTTGCTATGGCAGTAGGTTTGGTTTTCAGTTGCCAGTTCTCACGTGCTTTTGAACGTCCTTTATGACCAGATCCAGGAGTTGGGGACTGATTTGCGCCATTTATCCTGGACGGCGTTGGAAAGGGTCCGTGATTGGAGGTCTGGTCTTTGGTGGGAGGCGCGACCAGACTGGAGTCCATGCTGCTCTCTGAAGGACACAGATCAATTTCTGACGTCTCGTTCAAATCGTTCCCCTGCAGTCGCGTCGGGGCCTCGCAAATGACCCTCCCAATCAAAGCATTGCGCGGGATATTCTCGAGCCATTCCTTTAGGGACACGAGCTCGCAATTGCAGTCCCATGGGTTATCCTCCAGCAAAACCTCAGCAATCCCTGGTATTTGTTCCAGAAGTCCTTCATAAGGCAATGTTTTAATTCTGTTCCCGCGGAGGTCGAGGTGGGTTATTGGAACATGTAGAAACACATTAATAGGTAGTGCACTAATGAGGTTATCGTTTAATATTAAAACTTCAAGTTTATTTAAATCTCTGAACACAGCTGGGTCAATGTCTCTCAGTAGATTGAAATCAGCCTGTAGATATTCCAAGTCGTCCAGCCCTATGAAGGTACTCTTTTTGAAAGACCGGAGCTTATTGTTATTAATGTGTAACCTTTTAACGAGCTGCAATCCCAGAAAAGCCCCGGGAACAATGTCATGCAAACCGTTGTTTTCCAAATGTAAACTAACAGCATTGTAAAAGTTTGCAAACTCATTGGGGAACAGTCTGGACAAAGAATTTCCGTGCAGTAGCAAGTGATAAAATTGAGAGCTCGGGCCAGTCAAATGATGCAGGTTCGAAAAGCTCCTTTTTTCGCAGTCAATGTGCAAATCGCCTTCTATTTCATTGCAGGAACAGATCTGCTCTTTACAAATGTCCCTTGTAACATTTCCAATAGCAACACAAAGAGCCGCCTTCAGCAACAAAATCCAAAGCAGCATTTTTAATACGAACAATTCATTCCCGATATCAAGACATGAATGCAATTACGGAGCAGATATATTTGCCAGGGATTTTGAAACTGGACATATTGCCCGTCTAAAAAACAACAGGACGGTCAGTAATTACATCCATTCTCACTAATGCTGCTACATCCAGACATGTATTGGTAGTTTAAAACGATAACACAAAACCTAAGACCGCTTGGATCCTTCTGAAAGATACACCATTATGCCTCTGGTGAGAATTTAAAACAACAAAAAGCGACATCACCCTGCGCATTTTGGTTTTAGTTCGATAAAAACTGACCTTGCATATTTTACAAATCCGTGATTTTCTTGCAGTGCGGCGTTTTCAATGGGTGCTGTTCTCGCTCCCCCGGTGCTGAAATCACGCCCCAGACCGAAGATTTACTCTTGATCACGAATGCCAAGCAAAAATTCCGCAATCATTGCATCTTTCTCCCCTCTTCTCTTGTTCCCCCGGTTCACGTTTGTGTTTTTGAATCACAAAGAGGGTTAGCAAAAAGCTCTGTTCGTTCCAGCTTGGTGCTCACTGGAAGATCGGACACCCTCTACCGAGCTACGATGGCAAGCACCCATCTGCCGTGAGGATGCAGGAGCATAAAATATCAATCCACACTCAGGGCAAGCGTTAAAATGTTCGCATTAAAGACAGCAATCTCTTCAGACGGTCTGTCAGCATGGACTTCTTTTAGAGGCTTTTTGCTTTTTGGTCGCCTCTTCATTCGGTTTCAAGATTCGTGCACTGTTGATGAAACGTGCGTTTACATGTTTGTCTGCGTCTTGTTTGTTTCAAAGCAGTCTAGTGCAATGATCTGAAACCATCTAAGAAACAATCTCGTTGAAACCATAGTTGAAATCATTATCCAGTTGCTATAATTGAAACCTTCTGTCTTAGGAAATACAATTTTGATTGCAGATTGCACCAAGCGTTGACTGCGTGAGCCGCGTTCGGTGTAGCTGTTACTTTTTGAAGCAAGGAACTGCGGTTCAATGCGGTTAGATAATTAACTATACAACACGCATCTAACAGCTCGACCTGCGAAATAGTCTGACTTCAGTTAAAAATGACAAATCCAGTATCTGCATGAGCTGAACTGTGCATACATACGTCATAGTTTCAGAAAACGAATAGACTCCATCGGGTTTAAAGAATATGTGCAGCTGAAAATCTAATGACACGGTGGAATTGCGTTTTACTTGAATACAAATTGTACTTGTAACCCCTGTATAATCGTTAAGCTTTTCAAATTCTGAGACCTGTATCGCCACTCATGTTACAGACAGAGGAGGTTATCTTTATCGTTTTCATTGCGAATGATCAAAATACATTTGCGCAACACATTATAGCTCTGATCTCATCGTTCTGACGTCCGGATGTTTATTAAATACACGCGTCTTTCTGGAAAAAAAGAAACATTGTATCAACTTATCTTTATTAAAATATGTGCAGCGTCTTACATGCGTTTCTATTTTCAAATCTCGGTAGAGTTTATTCTTTACTCGTTGTCTTTCCATCGTTCGAATTCCAAGACCGTTATTGTCAACCAAACTGTAGTGTAGGCTACCGATTTATGTTGAAATGAACAATCCATTAAATGTTATACGTATTGCATGCCGTATACATGAATATTTATTTAATTCAACAGATATGTTTTTGTAGTTTAATGTTAATCATCTCAATGAGGGTTCATGGTCTATGCCATATATACATAATTAATAAATATTCCTGACTCTCACGTTATAGCTGGCTGTATTAAAGTGGCTGACTAAAGCACACCACTGCTTACAAATCGTATACAAATGATGGGGTCCATACTCCGTAATTAGAAACTTTATAATTCCATAATTAGAGAATGTGCAGTTTCTTTTCCAAGGTACAGCTGTAACTTGGAAAAGAAATAGAACTCGCCTTGACATTTCAATGCAGTGCATATTTCCATAAGCTCCAAACATACATCTCTGGGGAGTCTTAATTAATAATAATAATAATAATAAATAAATAACTTAAAATTGAATTGAAGAGTGAACACCAGTGTATATATGCACGCATGCATGTATGTATGTATTTGTGTATATATGCACTGTGTGTGTGTGTGTGTGTGTGTGTGTGTGTGTGTTAAATCATATGTTCATCATACATGTAATTGAATTCTATGTAATTTTAATGCTATAAATTGTATAATATTAAAATAATAATAAACACAATTTACCATCTCAGCTGCTCCACTAGTCTTGAAAACATTTATGTTTTTGTTTTCTTGTTACTTAAATATGGGTTTATTGAGCCTAAAACATACACATTCTTAAATAAGCCCTCAACCAATCACAAACAATTGTTATCACTGATATAAATTTTCTGTGGATTTCAAGTGAGTAATTACAAGTGAGAGTACAACATTCATAAAAAAAAAAAAAAAAAAAAAAAAAAGTTCCAAAACTTTTAATGAGAGTTATAATTTTTCCAGGTCGACAATGAGCTGACTGGTTTTCATACAGGAGCACAAATATCAAGGGGATATTGCATCTCATAATGGCATAGCCTTGGTTTTATGCAGTGATTTTAATAGTGTGGTATTCAGACAACATATAAGACACTAGTTCTAGTTCCAAGTCTGTGCCCGCCATACACCCAGTCTGGCCATTTACCCGTCCCTCAGTGGCTGGCCAGTTCCCTCACAGTCCTCCCCGGTGGAGGTGTGATGGGTAACCTGATGTCAGGTGACAGCTCCACACTGCTCAGGTGGGCGCAACATGCTCAGGTGGGCGTTATGAGTCATGGTCCCTCGCTGTAATACACCTAGAGATCCATGGAAGGTGCCACCGAACAGGGAATCCCGTTAAGCACCACTCCTCTGTTGTTTTTGGCAGCAAGAATATGTTACAGGTGAACTCTAAATCGAAGCTTGCTTCACATCTTGCTTGAATGAATCTTTATGAAAACGTACATAGATTTGGGGATGTACATAGATGTGGCATGATAAAAAAAAAAAGCTCTGCAGGACATTTTTCATGTTATATGAGAGCTTGATTGTAAGTTTTGTTTCAGGAATGCATTATATGTCAAGGTAAAGGTTAAGCTTTAATGTGGAGTGGGAGGCTACTCCATAAAGAGGACTGTTAAAATGCTTTGTGGACCGTGCTGTTTGATGCATTCTGCATTCAAATCTGTATTTTTTTTTTTAGTATGGGACCTGCAAAGATGGAAGTTTGATGTGACACACCACTCGCCATATCAGTTTGTCCTGAGATGACAAGATAAAGCAACACAGGACCAACCTGCCCCGCCACATGTAAGAAACATCACCCAGCAGCAGCACAGGAGAGATTTTTGAAGTGGGGGGGACCAAATTGTGAGCAAATGGTCTCAGTTTTTAAACTTGAGATACCCCCCCCAGTCTCCCCCACCATCTGCGCCCCTGCCTAGCAGTATTTGGGAATAATGTCAGATGGCCGTAGTGAATTGCCATCTAAATCAGTGGGTAGGTAGCTAGTAAGGATGACATCACGCACGTGAACATGCTGTACACTGGTCTGGTAATTTCATTAATCTGTGTGTTCACAGTGTGGCCATCCAGTGGGAAGACACAGACTGTACTGTGCAATTGTAATGGTACACTCAGAACATGGCTGACACACACAGTACACACAGTCATGCATTGGCACTAATTGTCTAACATATGTTCTGTGGTGTCGCTACAGAAGGTGAACTTTTCATACAGCAGATGTATATGGTGTGTCTAGCCACATTACCATTCGTTGCGTTTGTAATCTGGATAATGGAATTTCAAAGGAGCATGTGCAGTAGTTTTAAAGTCATTTGAGCTATTTTAAAAGCTTCACTTTTCCTTTTCCCCATCTGTACTCGTCGCTAAGCGAATTAGTAACCTGCAGCAGCCTTCTCCCACTAACCCAGACAGTGCCAGAAGCCATTGACATGTGACTCTTCCCCATTCATGCCAACTAGCCCTCGCTTCTTTCCACACTGTAGCCACACTGGCAATCACAAACTTGCTATGTCAAGCATATCCTCGGTTTGTGCATCCACAGGTGCCAAGTTGACCAGGAGAGGGCACTAGAGAGCAAGAGCATCAATCTTAAGTTCCTTAGTGTCCATCATTCCCTGGCTAGGCTTGGCCTACTGTTGCTTTACCAATGTGAACCTGCAGCCAAAGCTAGCCCTGACTCAGCTGGGACTCAGCAAACTGTGGCAGGATTACACCTGCTTTCCAATCTATGACAAACTGATTGATCCACGTAGATTCTCATGAAAAAAAGTGTTCTTTTTTCAATCTTAGTAAGGCACTATGTTTTCTGCTGTAAATCCAGATGCTTAGCAATCCGTGCTGCTAGCTGGCAATCGGTCAATGGGAGGGAGTGGAAGCAGCCATTAATGCTATCTAGGGTGCAAGGCAAGGTAGGGAACCTGACTGCTAACATTAAGATGGTCATGAATTACTGCTTAGCTTGTTTTATTTTAAGCATGCTACACTAGGTTAGCTGGCTTGCTACAGTGATGTTTGGATGAAACACTGTTTAACACTGATTAACATCATTATGGTGAAAGAATGTGACTCTAGACTGGAGACTATCCCACAGTAACACTGGCTATGGGAGTCAATGAATGATATTATGTAGGGTTCAACTGTGAAGTGATGAGAAATATGTTTTCAAAATATGTATTCTTTTTAAGAAAGCATATACAGTATGTGAGCAGGCAGATCCTGTATTTATTATATTTAATGAGAGACTCTGTCACACCATCATGAAAGTGATACCATTAAGATATATATTAAAAATGTGAATCTATATGAGTTGTATGAGAGAAAGCATATAGCTGTGTTTGTCACTAAACTGTGACAATTTTGACAATGTTAAAGTACTGAAAAGCCTTGGTAACTTCAACACCAAAACTGAACACATAAATACATATTTTCCACCAAATTTCCCACAACAATCTCTAATTCTGTCTGTGACAGATCCAAAAAAAGAGGCGACAGAAAATGAGACAGCAATATTCAAACACAATGGCCCCGTATTTAGGTCAGTCTCTGTCATCTGGCTCATTTTTATCATCCATGAAGCAGCCAGATCTCCACAAATTAGTTATGACCTCAAAATCAGACGTGCCTGTTAGATCCAACTCTGTGAAGTGTTTTAGAGAAACATTTCATTTGCTGGGCAGCAGATGATTATGAATATAATCACTGTGTGTTTATATTCAATTTTTCTTACATATAATTTACATCTAATATCATTCTTTCAGTTGCTCCAGCAGTTGGAGAAAAAAGTTATTCTCTTCATCCATCACAGCTTCACCTTCTCAGTGTCAGATGACATGACAAAATGTGTTGCATCTGACTTAAGGAATACAATTTTCGCTATTTTCATGAATTATAAAAAATAGCATTTTCAGTCTTGATGTACATTTGCTTGCACTTGGACTCTTAGTAACTGTTTGAGTTACGTTGAATTTTTGTATTGTGTATACTCCTCTGATTAAGACTTGCTTGGTTCAACTGATGAAAATCTATAGTACACAGTATACCCACCTATTAGCCTTATTACCATTAATACATATGGGCTTTGGAGTTACAGTATGCCCACCTCCTCAGACAGTATACCCACCTATTAGCCTTATTATCATTAATACATACGGGCTTTGGAGTTACAGTATGCCCACCTCCTCAGACAGTATACCCACCTATCAGCCTTATTACCATTAATACATATGGGCTTTGGAGTTACAGTATGCCCACCTCCTCAGGCAGTATACCCACCTATTAGCCTTATTACCATTAATACATATGGGCTTTGGAGTTACAGTATGCCCACCTATTAGCCTTATTACCATTAATACATATGGGCTTTGGAGTTACAGTATGCCCACCTCCTCAGACAGCATGCTTGCCTTTCCAGTAACCACTACATCCCTTGTATTAGGGGAGAGTTCCTGAGGTCACTACCCCACAGGTGTCTCCTAGCTAGTCACCAGCCATTGACGGACAATATGTAGTCAGCAGAAGATGAGGTTCTTCTCCAGATGGTGCTAGCTCTCTGGTGGCATGCTGTGTGGGTTTTAGTGCATAATTCAGCCACTGGCTCATGGGTCAGTGAATTACAGGAGTGCACATTGGCCACCTACTGTTTCACCTTCTAGGGAGCAAATGGCAAATGGTAACAGATGAGAAATACCTTGACTAACAATTGAAAACAGGAACAATAAAAGGTGGAATAAATCAAGAAAAAAAGCTACATACTGTGCATTACATTTTGTTGGCTCTTTGATCTAGGCTGAAGGTGTATGGATATTTTCTACAGTAGCATTCGGTTTAATTTACAGTGTGAACAAGTGCATGCAATTTAATGCCAAATCAGGGAAAACTCCAATATTTAGCCAATCAATCAGAGCACATACAGCTGACACGGTCATGTTCTTATGTTAGCTTTTCAGTTTTGTAACAGCAGACTGAGAGCTACATGGGGGTACAGAGAGAATAGACGATCGCGGAGCTCAAACACAATTTTTCTTCCACATGTAAAATCTGAGAATGCTTGAGTGGTCACTGTTATTGAAGTCTGGTAAAACCGTGGTGCTATTTGTCAAAGGCAAGGCATCACATGGCCGTGACCACAGAATGCAGGGCGTTGATTGCGGTAGGATGGGTTTAAGATTGATGCACCAATCA
This sequence comes from Albula glossodonta, assembly GCA_019788955.1. Lineage (NCBI taxonomy): Eukaryota > Metazoa > Chordata > Actinopteri > Albuliformes > Albulidae > Albula > Albula glossodonta. The sequence goes on from JAFBMS010000064.1 coordinate 1,128,527, forward strand.
TTGCTTATGCAGGTGAAGTCGGGCGTGAGGTTCTTTGTTTTACTAATGAGAGCGAGAGAAACGCAGGGAAACAGACTCATTCTGAAAGCACAGGTAATACAGCTCACGTGTACGCTGATGTGTCGGTGTCATTCTGTTTCTGGATATCGCTCTGTTTGTCTGCCCGTCAGTCTGTGTACTAACACTTTAAATACCACAAATTCTCTGTCAGATGTGAGAGATATTGTAATTAATGAACCCTTTAATGCACAATAATCTATAACATCAACAGCTTTGTTTTAATTATATTACATTATGATGCTTAAAATTTAATAAATACACATATTTTAAAGCTTGAAAGTCAGTCAGTCAAGAACTAATTCACAATGTGTAAAGACTTTTTTAGTTTAAATTACCCTCAGCATGTTACATTCTCTTTTTAAACACCACATTAACCATGATCAAAACATTTCTGAAAGGACTGTCTAAACATGGCCAGTGATATGCAAAGGACATTTTCCAATCTATGAAAACGTCCGGTGTGTGTGTGACTCTATTAAAAATTAGTCTGTTATGTTATTTCGGGCTGAGTCAGGTTAAGCCTTTGCCTACCAGTGCAGATTAAGGCAAGGAGCTTTTTTTTTTTTTTTTTTTGGTTCTCTTTGCTAGGCCTGAATTATTAGGCTTAATATATTTAGTTTTGTCTAAATAAATCTACTATTGTGGTATTTTAACTGTTTTTGGAAAATTCCGGCTGGTGGCTATCTGTTCATCCTGCAGGTCTCACCAGTCTGTGGAGACTTACGTAACAGTATCAATAAAATAATGTGACTACACACAGTATTCCATGAAAAGATGGCAAGTCTTATTACTTCAAGCAAATGGAAGCACCTCCATCACTGGCTCCTTACTATATGTACAAATACATTTCACATCAATGTCAAAAATCTGCAGACACTCAGCCAGGGGCTCAATACATACCACAGTACCATATGGTTTATGTTTCCCTGGATTTACCATGTATCCACACGTGCATTAGGGTTAAACAGCTTATTCAGAGTGTGTTCCCTTTTTGGTCCTAAAATGTCTGTGCTTTTACTTATATGGTGAAATAAAACCGAGAAGAAAATATATATTACATGGAAAAAGTTCTTGGCAAAATTGAAAAATATGTCTCGGCTGACCATCTCAAACTCACCCCCACACTGACTATGCCAAAGTCTTGTTCACTGAAAGTGGGTCAGAAAGGCTGGTCCTCTCATGATATGCTTCCTTAAGTGTGTAAAAATGTATGCCTCTGTGTACTATACAGTACTATTAGAACAGTTTACAAGGCATTCACAATACACTCCAAAAATGTGTTCTCATTTGTTAAGTGATCTCCAGGCATTTATCCAGCATTCATTTTTTTTCTTTCAGGTTTTACTCGTCCATGAATAATCAAGTGTAAATAGAGACCCAATGCATCTCCCCAATACCGCTCAGGCAGTGTGGCCTAACGTCCAACATCCCTTTCATTTATCTTTTTAAATGGATGCTGTGACATTTTGACAATTCAGCCGTTCTGTCCTCTCAAAGTAGAACAGGGAATTGTCTGAAGGTATATTTCTTCGCTGGTAACGGCTGTGTTTCCTCACAATGCCCTTGGTCTGGGTTTTTATCCAAAAAAAAACAAAAAAAAAAAAAACAAGAAAGTAGTTCCTGAGAAACAAGACCATATACAGAACTATGTAAATGGTGGCACATGATGGAACATGGAACATCATACAACACCGTTTTTAAATGTATTGGCCATGGCTATGGTGTTTTGATGTGAAGCCTTCATCAGAGTGTGTATTTCTTCATTTTACAGAGGAACGACAACTGCTTTGTAGAATTTCCCACAGACTCCCAATGACTGTTCAAACACTTAACGTGGTACAGTGCATCGGCTTCATTAATACCCATCGTGTTAAATTAGACAATGCAAGTGGGTTGTTCAAGTCTGAGTAAGTAGAAAAGGGGGCCTAAGAGGAGTTATCCCTTTAAATAAGATCCATTGAATGAGATGAGAGATTAAATGAGAACCCAGAACTTCACTGAGAAAGAATAAAGTCCCTCCCTGAGGTGAGAAACGGTCACTTGTTTTGCGTGATATATGCAGCACTGCATATGAAATGTGTACACTGTTAGCAGGGAGATAGAAGAAACAGCAATGGCCTGACTTGGAAATGTGAGAATAGATATGAATAATGATATGAAAATATTAAAGAGATACTCTGACATTTTGACAGTTAAGCCCTCTGTCTATTTACAAAGAGCAGTAGAACCCTACCATACCCTTTAGATTTTTGGCCATATTTTATGGATAAATCTCTGTAACCAGTGCTCCAGACTCCTCTGAGAGTTAGAACGATGACTAGGAGTCAATGGGGTGCACCAGCAAGGCGCTAAAGCTCCAATCATGAGTCAGAAGTCTTACCATGTGACCTAATGTTAGTAACATTGATTTGGAAGTAAACGTTCCAGAAATGAGTACACTTGTCTGCGTGTCTTTTAAGAATTAAAATTCTTCATTTCATTTCTATTTTTCCCAAGATATGCATGGGTTCTGTAATGTGGAAGACAAATGGGCAACGGGAACATTAACAATTTTATTGAGAAACAATCGTGTTTTTGAAGTCCATCACAGATTTATGATAAACAAGACCACAGGAGGCTTTGCATATAATTATTTTTCATATTGCCCAAGTGGGCATTGTGATTTTCATCTTGGATTATGAATGCTCTACTGAGATACCCAGATTCCAGAGCTGGTATCTGGAGTTCAGTGTAAGTGCATGACTTAGGAATGTGCATGGAGAGACATGGTAAACTTTCACACGGAAAAAACTGTTTCTCTTTAAACGATGTGATACAGCATCAAATACGCACCACATCACAGAAATGAGTATCATCTGAATGTCATTATGTATAGAAATTGTACAGGCATCAAATGTTGTGATACTTAGATAAAGCTGAGAATCACATTGAGGTTGAGCCACAGCATTTGGCAGCGCCCCCATCAGGACTGGAAAGGAAGTGACTTCAACCTCTGAGCCTCAAAAACCACGGTTTTCAAATACAGGTCGGACTGCAAAGAGACCCCAAGTCCTGAACGATACCCCTAAACAAGGACATGCTGATTTTCCATGGGGTTAGCTGAATTTTAGAGATATGCTGTGAAAAAAGGGTCAAACAGAATATGATGTATCTCAGAATATTGGTGAATATTATAAATATCTTTCGTATATTCTTTGGTATGGTCATTATGTTTCATTATTTTCAATATGATGAAAGTTTAGTACCAAAATGTGCAAACATTTGTATTTGTTGGTTCATTTTTAAATGCATACCAAAACACTATTGCCATATTTATCACAATGTTGTTAGTTTTCCTCAGTCAACTTAATGATGTTCCCTGTGGTGAATGTTTTTATTTATTTATTTATTTCCCTTCCTAAATATGCCGTAGTGTGAATATTTGCTTAGTTTTCTGCAAGTAGGCCTACTGCATAGTTATAAATGAAAGGCCTAAAAACATATCTGTGTATTTCCATAATTGATAAATCATGCACTTTGCAATGTCGATGTCATAAATGCTCAGACACAATTCATTTAATTTCCTTCAAACATAAAGGATATGAATCATTTCATTTTACAACAGTTTCAATTTGATTTAAATCAATGTTTATGTAACTGCACGATGAAAAGTTCAAAAAAGCCAGAACCCCAAAACTAGAAAAAAACACGTCTGCAGCACAAATCAAAACTGAAATTAGTGTGATGAACCGAGCAATTACAGGGACTGATAACAGGTGTAGCAGGGAAAGATAATAGCCATTGAAGCTTAAATCAGTCACAATCAAAGTGTTCAGGCCACTAGTTGAGAGAACAAGCCAGAAAAGTGTGACAAACCAACAGGCCTCCCCTAACAGATTAACTCAAACCCCCCGCCCCGGCCTTCGGTGTAGTGAGACATGGGCATTTGGATGATGGTCCAGAGAGAAACTGCTGCAGACGTTTTTTTTTTTTTTTTTTTTTTTTTTTTACAGGCCTGGGCAAAATGAGTTATGATACGTACAGAGGCGTTCGGCCCGCACACTGGTCTGACTCATCAGGTTCCCAGTAACTCACACAAATGGGCCGCTCTTTTTAATCCTTTAATGCCTTATTCTACAGCCCTGACCCCTGACACTTGGCTGGGGCCGTTGGCTTGGATACCTTCTGCCATTTAATTATTGTTCAGTGAATGACTCGTTGTGGTACTGCAAATCCCAACAATACATATTTCACATGTAAGCTACCTGAAAACTTTATGGAAATTGTGAATATAATACACAACACTATACTATGCTAATAATACATTGTCACATCATACAAAAATGTTTTGTCATGTCTGTGGAACATAAATCTTAAATTATTAGCATGAAAATTTTTTACAATGCAAGTCACCCTCAGTGCCTGTAGGAGCCCAGCTCTTTGCGGGTCTCAGTGCATGCAACTTTACCATTTCCTTTTAACCAGTATACCTCAGTGTAAAACTACTCTGCATCTAATGGTGGTTTTAAAGTTGGTGTATGCAGTGTTTGTATGACGTGCAAACAAACACGCATAATGATATATTGTTCTCAAAGAAGTTCCAGGTTCTACATGAGTAATGCAGATTTCCTTATAAATCAAGCTCATTTATTGTGTGTCATGCTTGTGATGTAACCCTTGAAACATATACAAAAAGCATATAAAATGATCGCATTTTCATCTTGTGATATGAACATTGTATCCCCTCCAACCAGCACATTGTTGGCAAGAAAAACCTTCTTCTACTGGGAATAAGACATTTTGTAGGTGTCAGCAGAAGCCAGCATATGTTTCTCTGATATTACGATATTTGCTATGTATAAATATAGTGTAGAGGAAAAACAAAGTTTGTTATTATTTTTTTTTATATTTCCATAATTCCGCTTTATTCAGTTTTATGGAGAAAAAGGGCCCTATTTTTAGGATACAAACACAAATGGGAGTAAAGCAGAAAAATAGCGGGTAGATCAAGATTGGTTTTGACTTCTCAGCGCCACACAGAGGTGAAGAAGTGAAAGCTGCACCTGGGAAGGTTTAAACATCACGTGTTAAAGTGAAGGTGGTATAAAAATCAGTAACACCCTAGCTATCAATCAAACTTGAATGTTTAACCAAGTTCGGCAAAAATCATGGTGTATATGTACGTGGTACATGGTGTATATGGAAAAATACATAAACCACCCAATCTGTTCAGGATTTACAAAATGAAAGTAAAGCAGGATGCAGATGAAGTTTTTATGCACACAAAACAGTAAGTTTCAATATGAAGGAACATGTCATGTTCTTTACCATCACCAGATTAAGGAGGCCTAAATGTAAACTGGCTAAAGGTGAATTGCATGGAAACAACTATGTATTTATTTATTTAAGTATTTATTTATTTTATTTATCCATCCTGAGAGTTGTGATTGCTTGGGACAGATTGGCAGACCATGTAATAGAGTCTATGACCCTGAGAGTGTTTGAGCTTCAGGCTTGACACAATGTTCAGGCAGCATTTCTGAATAAATGAGAAGCCAGCCTGAATGGCCTGTTTCAGTAATTATGCATTTTTAAGCCATTACTTCTCCCTGTGACCTACACGGACCAAGAGCATATAGCACATCTGTGATGTAGTTCCAGTGGAAGTGATATTTTTTTTACCATACCAAATGGACACAGAAAGTTCTTCAACAAGTTGAGCATTCTATTGATAAATGGAAATAACAAACAACATCAAATGCTGTTTGTTCAAATGAGTTTAATTGCATTCTGGGAGTGAAACTTTTTTCATTTCTGCTGCAAATGTCCAGCTGGTTTTTTCCATTAGTTTTAGTTGTCCTTTTTTCCACATTTCTGGGAACGCTCTTTTTGTTGCAAAGTACTTGCTGATTGGTTACATTTTCATACACTGTAACATTGTGCATTGCTTTGTGCTCTCACTTGTGGACGGTGGAATGAAAAAAACACAGGGTCAGCCAGTCCTGGCCAGGCAGTCTAATGGAAACCTTTTCAGTATGGTTAAGGGCCCCAAGCTGTGCTCATTAGGGGTGTTCAGGGGAACTCAGGAGTGGCTTTGGCCCACCCCTTGGTTTTACATCATCCTGTCAGGGTGCATTTCCGTACAACTGCACAGTCCATTATAGTTTATTCCCTCCAACGCTGGTGCAGTTACCCAATGTGCACTGCTCTGCCTCAGAGTTGTAAATAATTTGTTTCAACTAAGAAAAACATATTCAGGTCACAATTAGGTTGTCCTCTGATGCAAATATTGTAGAGCTGACAAACCTAATTCATTTTGAAATTGAACATATAAATTATAGATCAGATGTCTAAAGTGACAAGAAAATTGCTCATTGATACCCAAGTAAAATCTTCCTTAAAACACAAGACATGATCTTGCAAAGATATTTCTTTTAGTTGGGCAACATTATAATTAACATTTTGATGAGCACTGTCAAACCCTCATTCATTTCTATAATGTCTCAAAAAAAAAAAAAAAAAAAAACTTATAGATGTAATCACAATCTGGAAAAGGTAGAATTTACATCAGGTAGTATTTACTAAGTAATATTTACATCAGAACAATCTGTTGACATCAGATCTTTGCCCAATGGAATGTGGAAATTCACAGGTAACATTCATAGATAGCATCAGGGCTCTGACTGGTACTCATTTGAAGACCAGAGTAAAATAAACATGTTTTTTTAGAAGCAAAGCCACAGTCCAAAATCCAAAATCAAGGTCAGGCACAGGTAATGGTCAAAACCTGGAACGTTTTGAATCCAAAAGTATGGAATCCAGAGACAGCAACGGGAAAGACGAGCAGAAGTCAGAATCAGGAAAACACGGCAGTCAGGAAAAAAAATCACAATCCAAAACAGAGGTAGAAGAAACACAACAGGGTAATGTATAGGTAGTCAAAACAGGCAGGTACAGAGGGTGGGTGGCGAAACAGGAAAAAACACTGAGACAAACTGGCAACGGACACAGGGACTCGAGGGGTTTAAATACAAAATTAACGAGGGAAAAACAGGGCACAGGTTTGAGAGCTGGCAGGTGACACAGAGCAGGCAATCAGGAAATTAACAAACAAACAATGAAACAATCAAGCGGGGAAACAGAGGCCGGAACAACCACATGTGGGGAAAGTAAACACAAGCACATGGCACAGAGACTGGGGAAACATGGGAGTAAAAGCAAAACCAAAACATGAAAAAAAGCCGGCTAAGATGCCGGCTTACTGATAACAAGCATGTTTTATATGTAAGCTGATAATCGTGAATGATGGGAGAGTCAATGGGCCAAGACTAGATGTGACCAGATTAAACTAGAATGTAATTAATTTGAAATGTTAGTGAATGAATGAATGAATGAATGAATACATATATAAAATAAATAAATAAATATTTGAATTTTATTACAGATGGATTTCTCTATGAAATGATTCATGTTTACCTCTTGGGGAGTTGTAGGTGAATATGTATTTGCTCTTTAAGGATACCATCTCTATTCATGTTATGTATTTATTTGTTTATAAGCTCAATGAATGGGTGGTCATACAACAGAAAAGGGACAAAATAGGACTTGGACTGGGCTGAATCAGGACTAATCAGCAGTCATATTCCAAGCATGTATACACAATGGCAAACTGTGCTTTTATGATCATTCATGACAAACAACAAACTAAAGTGGGGTCAACTGCCAATCAGACTTGCCAATCAATTGCCAGTCATCTGCATGTGCCTGAGGGTAAGGCTGCCGCTGTCCATGGTGCTGAATGTCAGTCAGGATTCTGAACACGGGCTTGCTCTTTTGGATCCTCCACGGAATGCTACATGAGTGTTGAAGGTTCTGAGGTGCCATAACCTTAACAAATATTTATGGATTACCTGTTTAAATGATTTTCTCTGCATGCTCATGAGAAAAAAAAAAAAAAAAAAAAGGGAATATTAATGCAAGAACAGGCCATTCTGTCCAACTAGGTTAGCTATTTACTGATAATATATAGAGAATGGTGACCTGCATTAGCTCTGAGTTTAAAAATACAAGTGTTTTTGCTTCATAAAATCCTGTGCTGACCAGAGCATTGACAACTTTATATGAAAACAAATACGGATACAAATATCTATGACCCCTTGATCTGGTAACACATCACAAACTGGAAAAAAAAAACTTCAGATTTTATGTGGTACAGAAACCTAAAGTGTTCTGAATTTGGGGGAATAACACATTCCTTGGTGAAGCTATATATATTTTTTTTTTTTGCCGGTGTGTCTTCAGCAGCTGCTTCAGGGCTATGCAGGGTCATTGTGGGTGAGGTGAGGTGATTATCTCATGTGTGATGAGAAGGGTAACACTGTCCGCTGAATCTGTCCCTCCTCAGGCGACATGATGACTAATTATGTGGCACCTTATGGGACTGCCGGCTACAGCTGGCATGGTGACTCAGGTCAACTTTTAAAATTGCGCACATTACCTTCTGGAAAACAATACGTTCTTAAATTTTTACCCCTGCCAATCAAACAATGTTTGTGGAGATGGTAATGAATACATATATACTTTTTAAAAAGTGGGAAAGCTAGGCTGCCAGATAAATCATGCTTAAGACACTGCTCCAGTGTGTGGATGAGCCCCGCAGGCTGCATCCTGTTAAGGCACTGTTACAGTGTGTGGATGGGCCCCACAGTCTGCATCCTGTTAAGGCACTGTTACAGTGTGTGGATGGGCCCCACAGTCTGCATCCTGTTAAGGCACTGCTCCAGTGTGTGGATGGGCCCCACAGTCTGCATCCTGTTAAGGCACTACTCCAGTGTCTGGCTGGGTCCCACAGTCTGCATCCTGTTAAGGCACTGCTCCAGTGTGTGGATGGGCCCCACAGTCTGCATCCTGTTAAGGCACTGCTCCAGTGTGTGGATGGGCCCCACAGTCTGCATCCTGTTAAGGCACTGCTCCAGTGTGTGGATGGGTCCCACAGTCTGCATCCTGTTAAAGCACTGTTCCAGTTTGTGAAGAATCAACAGACTCCAATATTGATTTGGGATTCTTCTAGACCTGTAGACTTTATCGGGCAGTCCTGCCAGGTGAGACATGACTGGCTAATCAGTCTTATTGTGCAAAGTGACCCCTGCTGGTCTTTCAGTGAGCCACAGTCTGTCTGCACAAAGCTGATGCCTTCCATCTCAAATTCCCATATGTCTAACAGTGTAATTGCTCTCTTCAGGTATTTCAGAGGAAAGCTCTCCTGGAGTGACTATCTGAGAAAACATTATTTCAAAGGATTTTGTTTTCCAGATTGCTATCCGGATTAAGTTTTCCCAAAATTTTATGATAATTTTCAATACATGACAACTGTGTTGCATTACGTTTTGCCCATTTCTCTGTCAGAGTTTCAAATTTTAAATGCTCAATCATGTCTGAAATAAAAGCAAATAAATATATATTTTTCAAAAGCCACATGATTTAGATACAAAATTCCATAAGGGTATTTTGCTCAAAGATCCTTTGTGGTATGACTCGATAAAATCATAAATAATGGTTTAATAAAATGGTAAAAAGAGAATGGTGATAATTTGCATAAAAATATTAATAAATGAAAATACAGCTAGGCCACAGCTGTATCAGGTTCTTGTGTGTGGTGGTTTCTGGTGTGTTTCAGCACTTTAATGAGTCATTTTAAACACTGATTGGCTAAAGAATTCACACACCTGGTTTCCATGGACTAAACTGGTTGCCGATTGAGAGGATGGCACAAAGACTGTGAGCCAGCAGGACTGGTTTGACATGGAGTATGGGCCCTGGCACTACCACACGCACAATGGTCCAGTGCTGGGTTTCATGATCCAGCAATCAATCCTGACTGCACCAGCACCAACTCCTGACCTTGGTACTATCAGGAACGAAACACCTGACTGTGCTGGTGTCAGAACCAAAACTCCTGACTGTGGTACTGTCAGATAATAAGGATTCCAGGAATTGGAAAGATTCAGAGAGACAATCAATCACGGGGGTACTTTAGCCAAATGCTGGATAGTCAGGCAAATATAGAATAACATTATTATTATTATTATTATTATTGTTATTGTTGTTGTTGTTGTTGTTGTTGTTGTTGTTGTTATTATTATTATTATTATTATTATTATTATTGTTGTTGTTGTTGTTATTGTTGTTGTTGTTATTGTTGTTGTTTTTGTTGTTGTTATTGTCGTTGTTACTATCATTATGAGTATTATTAGTCGACAGAAACAACAATAACAGTTAAAAGGAGTTAAGGCTGTAAATGTAAGAGGGAATAGAGATGTTCACACTGAAAGGGTTACGTCTCCCCCGTGCTTTGTAAGCAATACAGCAGCTTTTCTCATTTTTCAAAAGTTTCCCGGGCAACCGGACAAAATGGCAGGAGCTTTAGTTTGTTAATTAATCACCCTGGCAGTTTGCTCATGCCATTGAGCCCAGTCTCCCAACCACTCTCTCAAATAAAGTCCCTCTGTGGAATTACTGTGTGTGTGTGTGTGTGTGTGTGTGTGTAGACTGCCATTGGGAATGACCCATTGTAAATAAATTGCTAGAATTGAAATATGGTGAAAGAAAGCAAGCAACTTCATATCTTGTTAGTATAAATTGTAGGGGCTATTGGTTGCCTTTGCATTTTATGATTAACTGAAATACTGTGAATAATTTGATTTGCCATTCTTTTCATAATTCATACATACTGTACATGTCTAAAAACTGGCAATTCTTCAAAGAAGGATTTCCAGTACACCTCAGCAGAACAAATATGCCATATGGAGTTTTAATACAGTCTTATATTTTGAAATGATGGTCATGATTAATTCAAACACTGCCAGCAGCCTTGGCAATCTGATTGGACATTAGATGTGAATAAACAACTCCAAAAAAAAAAAAAAAAAAAACAGGGTAAGTGAAAGCAGATCTGCTGTCATTTGGAGAGGAGAATTCTCTTGGCATGGAACAAGCACAATATTTTACACATGCGAGGAGCTTGCTCAAATAATGACCTTTATGAATAGGCCTTCTTTCTCCAGTATTTTTTGCCGAAAGAAAAGAAAGATTAATTTCTTGGAAATGCGGAGCACAAACGTATTATGGAAAGCTGAATTATACTCGTTGGCTTGGTGCTCGTTTCTGTGGCATTGTGGGTACTGAACAAGAAGGATCCTGACAGGAATGACCAGTCTGTGCCATTGTTATCAAAGCCTGCGCGTGTTTGCTAAGTCCTCAAGCATCTGTCAGCATCCGCAATAGATGTAGGTTTGATGTTTGCCTCCCACCTCCTCTCTCTCGCTGTTTCTTGGCTGTTTAAACTGTGCGCCTTTGTGATGTGGGAAAGGACGGACTTAAGACTGCAGGACCACAAGCTTTTCCTTTCCAATTCGTTCTGCCACCAATCATACTGTTGCCTTTGGCCCCCTCATTTCTGCAGTGCTCATGTAAATAAGGCAGAATTGCGTAACCCCGCAGTCTTCTGACCAAGCTGCTTCCCTACCACACTGCTGCTGAAGCTGATATTTTACACGCTCCCCTTTCCCTGAAGATTGTATTATGGTGCTCTTTATATTATCAGGAGAGTATATCTTTCATTAACTTGGAGAAAACATGGCTTGCCCAATGCCCCCTAAGGATCATATATTACACAGAAATATGAGTATTAGAATTTGCTATTTTACCTTGAGATTATCTTATTATGCACAGTCTGCCCAGGATCAGAGATTAGCTCTGGGAATACACATTTTTTTCATAATAATAAGAAAAATAATTATTAAAAAAGAGAAAACTTTGGAATAATTTGCCAGAGAGTGGAAAATTCCCCCTGCTCATTATCAGTTTGATAATCTCAAAAGATACATTTTATTATATAAAAAAATAAAGTTATATGCTTAAAATTAACCATTAGCTGCAGAGCTTTAGAAGCTCTGTGAAAACAAACAGCACAATAAGAGTGCTCAGCCCTACTGACAGCAACACAACACATAATTAAAACTCTGCCATCTCTTTAGGGCCTTGTAAAAAAGAATAACAGGATTTGAAAAGTAGTTAATGCTGTACATTTCTCTTTGAGCAGCACATAATGATACAAAATTATATGAAATAAACTAACCGTTGAGGCAGTGCACTAACTTCACAGGAAGTTATTTGGCTTTACAGGAAGTCTGGTAGCTTCAGATGAAGTGCAATTACTACAGGAGGGTGGGATGGAGTCGGGAAATTTTGCCATACAGCTCACATTACCAAGGAGACAGAAAAGAATTATATGAAAGGTCAGCAGATATGAGAAGTAAGATAGAAAGTTTAAGATACCAGTGAATTCCTAAGAAACTGTCTTTATGATTTAATGGTCCACAAACATTTTCATTGTTTAGGCAAGTGAAAGGAAGCTGCAGCCCAATCAAGCAGGCAAAGCATTTTAAGAAATGTGTAATACGTGTTTGTTTTACATGGTTGTGTAAAAATGCCAAAACACCTTTTTTATTTATCATATACAAATATGCATAAGCCAGAAATTGATTTTGTTTGTAACGCTGTAACTTCAGCTTTCAAGTCAGTCTTGGGGTCATGCAAAAACAGGTCAAATTTCTTGCTCTGACACTCGGCTGTACTCTGAGAAATGCAATAAGTCCAGCGAGGTCCATAAACATTTTGTAAATATATTTTCATTGCGTAACATTTATTTGAAAAAAAAAAAAAAAAAGTAAATGAGAAAATTACAAGCCAGAGCAAGGCAAGCCCATATAGTACAGCTCAGGCGGATTCTTCAGGTGCAGAATTGCTCTACTCTCTAAAAGGGCATGGGTGCGGCCTTTGACATGAATTCCCCACAGAAACGGCGCCCTTGCCAAACGCATCATTAAACTGAAGGACTCTTCTTCATCTTCTGAAACCTCTCCACCTCATTTAGCACCACAGAGTTGTTTTGCCGCACCATTCCAAAAACATAAAGCGCTGCATATCAAATTAATAGGGAAATATTTTGAGATTAATAATTGCCCCAGCATGCAGCGGTGCGTCGCGTGTACATACGGCCTGCCTTATGGATACAGTGTTGGTCAGTTTCCCCGGTGCCTCTCACATATCTCTTGCCCTAAGGTTAATAAACGTATTAAAAATGAGAAATGAATGGTATGACTTCAAAGAGATCTCAAGTGCAGTGCACTCTGCAGCAACATACTCTATCAGACTCTGACAGAGTTCCATATTCTGTTGGAAGACTTTACTCAGCCAGGGAAAGCCCTTTTGAGTGTTACACATCTATCCAATGATGTTCTCAATGGATGCCAACATTAACACCTCTGACTCATACCTTTACCCTTGATAACTGGTGATGCATTATGACTCTTGCATAATTTTTTATGAATCTTTCAGAAGGTCCGCAGTGCAGGTGATAGCAAGAAATCTATGCACAGTTGAAATGCAACCGTTATTTTAAGTAAAATCTTACCAACTCTTTAAGTGAGGTCAAAGGATAAACCTCTCTCTTGGAGACTGTCTGCTTCAGCAAACTTCCCTCAAAATCTAAATCTAGAATCTAAATCTAAATATCTAAGCTTCCATCTCCCTGGTGTGCCAATTTCTGTTACAGTGAGTTATGTTTCTTGACGATAAGCCATGAGTGTTGAGATCTCTCTTGAGACAGGAAACTGATTTCTGACACGAGTAGCTCTTCATGTTGCTTGTTGTGTTACATGAAATATTAATACAACTGATAAACAAATACATAAAAAATTATACTGTATATCATACATAAATATTAAACTAATACCATACAATGGTGCATAGGTGTTATATGCCACTCAACAGCATTGACTCCATATCAATAACAGATAGTTTGGGCTGGGTTTTTACTCATGTTGATGCAGTATACTCTGAATGTGGACATAAATTCATCAATTCTGGAATCCATCAAAAAAATATATGTGCTGTAGTTTCAGGTCTGTGGACATCTGTATGCATAAGTATACAAAAAATGTCCAGTGGCAAGACATAATGAGTGATTTGGTCTTGATTTTTAATAGGCAGGAGGACAAGCCAATTTGAATTGTGTTACAGCTCTAACCAGTGACATATGTTTACATTTTAAAGAATTAAATATAAATGTTTTTTTCCCCACTCTGCAAGTGTTAAAAAAAAGGAAAACAGAAATAAAACAGACATCCCTGTGGAGGCTCATCCAAACTTCCTATACATCTCTGACCACGGGCACTTACAAAAACATCTTTATTTTTTATTTTATATTTTATTTTCTCCGCCTTTGGCATGCAAGGCACATCAAACTGTTTGTTCCTCCAGTTACGACATCTCGCTGCCTTAATTGCGTTCTTGCCTGCAACTAACTTGCTCTGGGTTATCTGGCATCTGCTTCTAGACTTTTCTAAAAAAAATTCTTTGTGCAGTTATCTGACATCTGCTTCTAGATTTTTTTTTTTTTATAATGAAAGATTGAAGATGTCCATTTTGACCTCACATCCCATGAGGACCGCTACCAACATTTCACTGCTCAACTCTAACAAAACAGAAATAAACACATGAAGCTGATATCGTTACATCTCATCACTCTCTGTCCAGTGAAGTCCTTCTTTTATTTAACTGTTTCTCCATTGCCTCTTGTGAATATCCCTTACATGTAGGTCTTTTCTGTTTAAGATTAATTTAATTAAGCACTGGCCCCACATGTCATTAGAATCATTACATTAGTCAGTTAACAGTGCTTTTTATCCAAAGTGACTTACAGTTGATTAGGCTAACCAAGGGCCAAACTCCCCTGGGAACAATGTGGGGTTAAGGGCCTTGCTCAAGGGTCCAGCAGTAATGGTGTGCTTGCTAGGGCTAGACTCGGGGATATCCCAATCATATACCTTAGCCATTGGACGACAGGCTGCCCCAATCAGAGTGCAATATGAGATGGAATGACAGACATGCTGACGATACACCTATCAGATTGGAGAGAACTAAGAGTTCTGAGACTCAGAGCGTCCAGCCACTTGACCGTCAAGACACCGGTTATATGTAGCAAATAGATGTGACCTAAGGTTAAGCAGTTGTAGCAGTCATACCAGCATGTTCCTTGACACTGCTAATGTTTGAAGCTGAGGTGGCGTGGGCTTAGTGTATGAATCAGAGACCTCCTGGGATGTGATGCTGGTGGACCAGTAGGGGGCACTCTTCCAAATAGTCCTATCAGGAATCGCAATGCTGCAGCGATGGGGTGAAGGGTTGTAAAACTGACGCAGATCTATCTTGCAGCTGAGATGTGAAACCAAGGTGCTATGCAATGCAGTATAAAGTAAGGGGGTTTCCAGGTGACTTTCCCCTCTTTGCTTTAAGCTGAATAAATGTAATGTTTAACCAGTGGAAAATTGACACATGACATCGAAAACACTTGAGTGATGGTGCTGTGGTGCAAAGTGGTTGAGACAGAGGAGACGGAAAGCAGAATGATCCACAAAAATTAAAAAAATAAACGAATAAAAGCATGTGCTCAGGGCAAAAATAATTTGCTAAGACATCAGGTGGGGAAAAAAGCTTATTCAATACCTTGCTTTACCATAATTTGACAATGAATATAAAATTCAAATTTTGTGGACCTTTTGCCAAGTTCCCATTTGCAATTAATCTCCAATTAATGTTCTGAGTTTAGCTTTGCAAATGCATTAACGCTGACTGTATTAATCACTTTGGGACTGATTTACTAAAGCATTAAGTACATGCAAAAATATTGTCCTGCTGCAAAAAGACTAAGAGAGCTAATGATTGGTTGAGGTAATTCATTTGCTCATCGTAGTCCCCTCAAATAATGTCACTTAATCTTCATTTGTTTTCACATGCAATTTAACGTTTGTCAAAGGCTTTGAGAAACTTGGCCCTCTGTGTTATCACAGTACTAAAACCAACCAAAAACAGGCCAGTGAAGATGACAATAACCAAAATGATACCTTGTCTTTCAATGTTAATTACATGATGGGACTTAAACTTATATAAACTTTCACAATAGCCATCTATTATCTTAGGTAGCTACAAGCTGAGCATAACCTACATCAGCAGCATTGAAACAAAAGCAGTCTCACTTGTCATAATCTGACTGTATCTCCAAGTTGTTTTGTAATGGGTAATGTGAATCTAATACCGCAACAATATTGTAGCAGCGAATACGCCCAAGATGCTGGAAAGCATGTTTGCTGGCTAGCGTCAAGCTAGCTCGTAGCCTTTGGCAATGCAAAATAATTTGCTGGTAATAGTCTCTTGAGGGCTTTGATCGTCGTAATCTGTTCATGTTCAGCGTTGACCTGACTGACCTGATTCATATTCTACACAAAAAAAGGAATTTGATTAGAAATGCTCGTTTTTATTTATTTATTTATTTTTTTCCCCTCAACCGTGCATATAGCTGTTCCCAAATGGTCCAATTACCTTTCACAAATGTATCCCCAGAAAGAAACCTCTCATCATGCCTTCTCCAGCAGTACATGCCTGCTTCATGCCTTAGATATTACGTTGCTCTCTCAGTAATCTCGCTGAGCGTGTGGGCGTTCCGCAGTTGTTGCTGTCTGTTCGGAGTTAATTGCTTCTGCTGTCACTGGCTCTTTGCACAGAAAACTAGCAGAGAACCGTTCTGATTAACTGCATTCCTCTACGAATACCCAACAATTAGTTATTTTATCTGCCAATCTATTCAGCATATATCCTCCCATCCTGTGTTTTGGGGATATGAAACACATTTTATCCATGTTACATCCAGTCTCGATTTGCTGATTTTTAGAACATAAGGGCATGTAATTAGGAGAACGGGCTATTTAGACATCAGCTACATCAGCTAACACATTTAGCATGGCTTGCCATTTACCTGCAGTTAGTTAGACTTTGGTGGTGAATTTCAGGCTGTGATCAGCTACACACAGGGCCATTCTGCCATTAAAGAACACACATCTGTGTTTTGGGGCTTACATGCCCTACAGAGCACAGTTACCTGCAGTATATTAACAGGCCTATCTGTGCTCCAGTTTTCAGGCGTTACAGTAGACGGCCTCTTTGAGTACATCTTTTGGGTCCTCACTGATAAGCAGTGTGGTCAACCTTCCTGCTGGGAAACAGATAAGGATGATTGGCAGAGATAATGGAGAGATATGGGTAACATTTAAAAGCAAAGAAATGGAAAAAAATACAATACAATGTATTTTCAAAATTAGTAAAAACTAATGCTTGCTAAAAGAAAAAAAAAACCTGTTCTAAAGCATATTATTTGTCATCAGTGCACAAAGGCCATTGTGGTCTACAATCAGTGCACTGGGGCCAGTTGATTGCAGTCATGTTGGCCTGACTCTGATTGTAAATAAAACAGCTGCAGAAAGCCACTCAACATCCACATAGCCTTTGTGTTCAGTTGGGGGAAAAAATAAATAAACAATAATCACCTCATGCATACCTGCTTTGAATCAACAATCTTAATTTGTTCACGTGTACTAATTAATGAATCCACATAAATGTCAATCTCAAGTTTACTTTCCTTTTTCACACACAAGTAACAGCACCTTTGCTCACTGAGTGGCAGTTCGCTCGGATCGGCCTGGTCCGGTCAGTGAGTGGGAATACATCATTCCAACCAAACGTTGTGTCTTCTTATTGAATGAATGCACATTCCGATGGTGATGTGCAACACAGTTGGAGAATTTTAATTCATTTCTGCTTTCTGTCAAATCAATCCATATAAACCTCATTCTCGTTTTTACTCTGCTGACCCGTTTTCATTTAGAGTAACACCTTTGCACTTTGAGGAGCGATGTGTTTGGAAATGGCAGGTTGTAAGATGGAAAGCATTACTGTGACATAGCATTGTGTGTTCTTATTGAATTTACACACACGTCACTGACAATGTGAAACATGCCTACATGTGTGCCTCAGGATTTGGCCAGTTGTCGGTAGAAAATCCATGCCTAGCCCCATTAAATCCAGCCATGTCGTCCGAGTTAAAATTAAAATGCAATATAATTAATTGCACTCTGCATTATTTCTGCATTATTTTGTCCGATGGTTAGATTACTTTCCTTGGTGCCTTGTCTTCAGTTCATCCAGTCTTCATAAACGTAGACATGTTTAACCTGCTTATCCCCCAACTGTTCCCCCAAGCGACTGAGCCAAGCACTGCCTCGTCAATGTGGCTGTAATGGCCCGTCTGGGACCCGACGCACCGCAGACCTTGTTCATTCCCGGCCACAGATGGGCCATTTGATAGATCTGCCCCTAAGCCTCCGTAAATAAGATGCATTCAGTAAAGGCTCTTTGTGAATGCAGCAGACAATATAAACACTATTGTTTGTTATTAAATCAATGATTTACATTTAGCTATGTGGTGTAAATCGGGTACCCTTTCAATATAAATTTCCTGGATTTGATTTAAAAAAGGCTTAGGGATAGAATCAAACAGCACAATGAAGGCTGCACATAAGCAGTAACAGACAGCATGAACACTGTACTGGTGTTTATTAAACTATTAACTTAAATGGGAACGCCTGGTGTAAAACAAAATTAGGACTGCTAAATGTTTGTGTTTTGAGAGAAATGCTTGAAAAAAGACAAATGAAAGAATTACTACAAAGGCATTAGTCATGTCTTTTGAAGTCGAAGATGCAGTTCATTATGAATAGAAAAAAAAAAAAAACCTTTTTTAACTTTTCAATTAAAAATGCTAATGTAAACATAGGCAGCTGGGCTTACATGATTATAGCTTATTATTCTCACTGAGTCGCTAGTTTCATTCAGCATTCAGAAGTGTTCCTTTTTCATAGCAAGGCGACATGCCATACTATTCATGAAATGTCAGAAGCGCAAGGTTGATCAGGAAGAAAGTGCCATGTGTTGTTTACAGGTTGGTTTACAGGGGGTGTGCCTCAACGTTTTCAATGGCCTTACACAATTTTTCATTATAACACTTACTATTTGTTCTATTTAAAGTCCTATTTAGTTTAACAGTATTCTTTTTTTTAACAGTCAAGTAATTTACATATCAATCAGTTGAAGTGGTTTAGAGTGAAGCGACTGCAAAGAGAATTTTACTAAAGAAAACCAAATAGCAACTAATGTGAGTCAGGTTTACCCAGGAACAACAAAGGATCAATGTGAATGAACAAACGAACAAATGTATAAATTAACTGTAAAATGGCCATTTGTTAAACTCTGACAGGGAACACATTCCCTGCCTGAGTCCGCTTTAAAAGATGCAGTGTTGCTATGGAGGCGCTTGCACAGTGGCACGTGAGAGCATAAAGCTTTGCAAATACATGCTTTCCACAGCAGCTGCTGAGAGAAATGGCTGCAGTTGAGGACCATGCTTACTTACTTTCACAGCAGTGGGTTCACCTGTCTCAGAAGCAGGTTCACCTGTTACAGCTCCGGAAAGATCTACCACATCCTCGCTCATCGCCTCCACCGGACAGGGAGGGAGAGCTGATGGCTTATGGGAAATGTCTGCTGGCCCATCAGCCACAGGTGAGGAGTTAAAAACACAGAGGAACACCTGTGCTGATGTGCAGAATCTAGTATTGATGAGTGGGATAATACACTTTAATAATAATAATTAAATAAAATAATAATTAAACAAAACCTTGAGACTATCCTCAAACATATTCAACCTAAAATAATGGAGGGTCTTTGGGCTTTGAAAGGGTGTGTGTGTGTGTGTGTGTGTGTGTGTGTGTGTGCGCTGCTGTTTCTGGGGAGCAATATGTTAAACCCATAATGTCAGTGGCAGTCAACATGCCTAAGAACCAGCACAGGTGCTCCTCAACACAGACTTCACTCATTATACATTTTTCATTTTTCCTTTTTTGCAATTACAAGCTGCCAACATCACTCCCACCGCATGTCCTCTGCGAGCCAAATTGCTACAATGTCTACCAAATGATAAAATTATTTTTATTACTTTTTTCCCCTCATTTTAATTTACTCTGGTAACCTCAGCCCGTGAACCTTTGAACCCATTACGTTGTGCTTTTATGTTCAGGGCTCCAATGGAGAAGGCGTTCATTCGTTTCACAAGCCGTCCTTGTTTTGACAAACGGGCGTTGTGCTGGCAGCAGGCCCGCTCAGCCATCCTTCCTGTCTGTCAGTGAGCTGACATGTGTGTGACTGCCAGGGAACTCAAGTCTCGTACGTTGAGGACCAATCCTACGTTTCCACCCCCCATCTCTTGCAGTCTCACATACTCCAAAGGAGGCCACCATGCTGGTTTTAGTGCAGCTTCAAGATCAAACATTGAGGGTTCGAAACAGAAGATTGGTGTCCATGGGTCCCGCCAAAACTTTTTTGCCATCGCCAAATTCATCCTCAAAAGCCCCCCGTTCACAATGTGTCAGTACCTCCTCTCTAAAAAAAAAAAAAAAAAATCCCACACATTTAGTTTGTTAAACCTCAAGATGCATGGTGGACTGACGTGATGCTAACGTTGCAACAGTTATCCCACAATGTATTCTGCAGTGTCTCTCCAGAGCCAGAGAACCAGTGAGCCTCCATCCATCCTTACAGCCCTGCGGGGGGCATCCACTGTCCCCTAACGAGCATCTGTCTCTGCCAAAGTCTGCTGCTCCACTGCCTTGGATTCTGCGGATCTGGGCCATACGAAGCATCTCTGTCTCCCAGGTCACTGAGACCCAATCGCCTGGATGCTTTCTCCGTATGCTGAGATACTGAGATGACTCAGGCATCCAGCACCAACAAAAGGGCTCTCTCTCACACACACGCTGACGTTTGTGTATTCACACATGGTGTTAGCGCAGGGATAAGCCCACCCCTCCCCAACCCCAACCCCCACCCCCACCCCGTCATGTAAGCCATGTCTGAAATGCCGTGAAATCATTTGTGGGTCTCGGGAATTCTGCCCTTATTTACAGAGACAGGAAGTGTTGAGTCGGGTGATTTGTGAACAGACTTCTCCGCACCCTTCTTTTGTGTACACTGTGACACGGAGGCCTGCTCCGAGACCAGGTAGCGTCACAAGGGCCGAGTCCGAACAATTTCACTCCAAAATCACATTCCATGCTTGCTCTCAAATCCGGTGTGAGTAAATCCAATAAAGTTACAATTTCAGGCAGATGAAGCCAAGTTCCTTCATCACAGCGCTGTCACTCAGAATACCTCCCATGCTGCAAGTCAGTCTGGTAAATACATTCATTCTCACTAATCTACTTTACTTTCATAACACTGAGCTTTGCAGTCCTACTGCCAGTCAACCTATACCTTAGGTACTTGGGCACTGCGGCTGTATTCTGTCACAATAAACACCCCCTTGATTACCCAGGAACACTCAGATATGCTCATTTAAATTCAGGATCTATGCCCCTTTGGCTATTTTACAATTTACAAACCAACGTTCTTATCACATACACTAATATGAAGCCAAATGCTTTTCAGTATGCTGAAAGAACCATGCTTATCTCTGAGATGTCAATACAAAAAAAAAAAAAAAAAAAAATAAGGGGAATGAAACAGCGTTTTTATGATCTGAGAGAAAAAACATTGGAAATAAAACTTCAAAAAAAAAAAAAAAAACAAAATAAAAAACTGTAGAAGCAACAGGGGTCTGGGGGAAACAGATAACACTTTAACTATATTGATCATGACTGTGGCAATTATTAAATTATGCTTCCCAAGCAATGGCGATCATGTGAGGGCAAGGGAGGACTGAGCATGAGCAGGAAAGTGTGTGCTCTCAGGAGGGCTCGCGAACAATCATCCAACATCATAAAAATTATACTTACAATATGGAAGAAGAAAATGAGAAAACTTGTTATATTTCCTACTTACTTTCTGTTTTTCATATATTCTAAGTATGGCTCACTGTGTACGTTATTGTTTTCTTTGTTTCTGTTCTTGTTTATTTATCATATCAGCTGCTTTGTCCTTGTTCAGGGCTAATGTTGCAATGCAATAGCTGCAAATATAGATACTGTCCAAACTTTGGTTCAGGCTAATGTTAAAATGTAACGTGTGTGCGCGCACGTAGACACTGTCCAAACTTTGGTTCAGGCTAATGTTAAAATGTAACGTGTGTGTGCACGCACGTAGACACTGTCCAAACTGGTGTTCAGGCTAATGTTAAAATGTAACATGTGTGTGCGCGCACGTTGACACTGTCCAAACTGGTGTTCAGGCTAATGTTAAAATGTAACGTGTGTGTGCGCGCACGTAGATACTGTCCAAACTGGTGTTCAGGCTAATTTCAAAATGTAACGTGTGTGCGCGCACGTAGATACTGTCCAAACTAGTGTTCAGGCTTATGTTAACACATCTCCATGCTTACGTCCCCTCCCAGGCCACTGTGGGAATGTGTCTGTTATGCAGACTAAAAGGACAACCTTGGCATTACATTCCCTGCAGGAGCCAATTCAAATCTAAAAAAATAAATAAAATAAATATATTTATACACACACACACACACACCACACCACACCACTGTGGCTCATTTCCAGGAACAAAAGTGAAGGCTAGCTGAAACAATTCAATTTATTTATATAAACCCCAAAGCTGTATGAAAGGTCATCTGTTTCTGGATCGACACAGCGCAAATTTGATTTATAGATCGAGGGGGTTTCCCACAGTGCCTGTACCGACAGCAGTTTAATGCCTTGTAAAGGCTACAGTAGTGGTAATTGTCTCTGCAGATCTCTGGATCTTTAAAACATACATATCGCTGCGGCTCTGCGCATGCTAGATCGCGGCCGGCAGGGATCATGCGGTAACAGCGCTGTGAAATGGAGCGACAGCCCGAATACCAATGAGTTGTAATCCAGGTCTCTGGCACAGAAATACCATATTTCATTACGGTATTTCTGTATTCATCCCCCCCCCCCCCCCCCCCGTTTACGCTGTTTACCCCACAAAGTCCTAGTTATGCTATGGTGACAGATCTATAGATAGGGAAAAAAGAAAAAAAAAAACCTCTTCTTGTATCAATTTCCTCAATCGTTGTTTATTTTTCAAGTGCTGATCAATCAGGAATCAATGATTGCACTGCTGTTTTCCTGATTCTATTTATTACGATAGGAAAGACGAGAAGAGATTGTGCGGTCGAAGGCACCGTCTGCATGTAGTATACAGTACAAATGAGCTTGAAACGGAGCCTCGAGTGAATAAACCATTACCTGAGCCTTTATAAATCTACATGACCTGCAGACATAACATCAGTAGCTATAAAAGTAAATGCAGGGAATTGGTTTTGACGTTGTAGAAAGTCCTGATTTATTCAATGTGTTTTATAGTGAGCATGAGAGGTTGAAAACCATGAGTTATGGGTTGTGTACAGTAGGATTTGAGAAATAGATCTTATCTGCTTCATAAAGAAAAGTGTCTCAGCTTGAGAGAACAGTTTTGCTTTTAGATTTAAACTAAATATTAGCTTAGTGTGTGTTTCCAAGAAGGCCCATGAGCTCATCGTAAACAACCAATGAGTACATCTGTATCTATGTTTAAAATTGTGAAGGAGAAGGCAAACTAAAACATCATCACTGATAATCAGGATTTTTTTTCATATTGCATAATTAATTGCATTATGATGACTGTATTATTACATATACAGTAATGATAAGCTTACATTTAAAAGTATTGATACTGAGAAAATAATTAAAAATGACACTAACTTAGTGTTAGTGCTAATAATTGCAGTTTAAGCAGGTAATCATATTGATAATTTTGGTAAATAAACATGTGAAACCTGTTACCTTAGTATTATGTATATATGTATGTATACACCAAAATTCATATCTTCCTGAAAAATATGCTTTTTCTTCTCTCTGTTGTGGTTCTTATTCTCTTCTCGCATGTCAAACAGTTTGACTTTTGCTGACAACAGCCTTGAAACTCTCATTGTTCTAACATCTAAAAATAGTACTCTCTGTAGTTTTTTTCAAACACTCACAAGTGTTAGAAAGCAGTGTCACATTATATGATATTGATTCTATAATTAAATCATTTAAAATAAATAAAAGCTTGGGTGACAGGGCATCTGGGATTATAACCACCAGAATTGGTGCCACAGATTGTTCCAGATAGAGGGAGGAATACCACAGTCAAAATAAAAGGGATGCAGGCATTTTGGCTTCATTCATCCAGACAATGTGTGACAGAGGACTGACAGCTCTCCGTTCTCTCTGCTCTGTGAGCGCGTTTCAGTTCTTTCTGTGGGGAAACACTGCAGGAGCTCCGAAGATAAGAATGTTACATCTGTAGTGATGTGGCTTAAAGGGACACTCCAACATTTTGGCAAATTTGCCCCTCTTGTATACAGTACTTACCCAAAGCACCGTTTTAATCTCTGTCAGTCCATTCTGGAGAAGGTTTCATGGTCTTGCTAGAAGAGTCTCATACTTTTACTCGGAGCTTGCTGCTGTTTATGACCCCTTGCATCATGTGACAGGGTTCCAGAAAGCATTGACAGTAATTACAGTGAGGCCAGTAGGTTTTTCTACTTCAGTTTAGTATACTTGCAGATCTAATTCCAAAGACAAATAAATAAATAAAATGTTGTATATGTTTAATAAATATTCCTAATGAGTTGGTTCTTATGATGTATTACTACTTAAGTGTCCAGGAAAACTTGGCTGAATCAGAAAAAAAAAAAAAAAAAAAAAAAGAAAAAACAATGTCCATCTTCAAGACCTAATCATGCTCTCAATGATTTGATTTAATCTTCATGATATTTTTCCTTACAGCGCACACATCTCAGTTTCTGTCCCATCAGAAAGCTGTACGTTTGATGCCAGGGCCTTTTGAAATGTTAATTATGTACGCCACTCTGGCAGTATCTATGCCACTGATCAAAGATGAATAATACACTTTTCTGTTTACACTGCCAAGCACAACAATGCAATGATAGTGATTTAATTCCCAGCAGCATCCTGTCTAGCTCTGGAGATTCGATCAGTTTATTTTGTTAAAACAGCAAATTAACTCTTCAGGCAATCCCCCTCTTGTGCAGGGCATGGCACCTCCTGGATAGCTTTTGTTGTGATGGCAGAAAAGGCTGAGAGTGAGTGCAGGTCTTACCTAATTCAGTTATCCCAGACACCATTTGTGCTAACAGCCAATTACCCTGTTGTGAAATGTGGAGGACCATAACGAGATCAGATATCAAGGGTTTTGTTTGGAATAATCAAAATGACCTCTGACATCACATCCCACCCCCACCCCTCCCCCCCGCCCCGTCATGTAAGCCATGTCTGAAATGCCGTGAAATTAATTAAACCATTTGAATTTGGTTCACTTGTATCATGTTTACATAAACCACATTTGTAGTAGCTCTGTCCAATAAAATGCATTGTTTTTGAGGCACAGATTCTCTCTCTTCATTCGCCCCCATTGTAAGAACATGTGATATTCACACAGTCATTCAAAATATATGCAGTGACAGAGTGTGCTTAACTTTTCTGGCACAACAAAAACATAACACTCCAAACCCTAAATAAGAAAACTTTTTCCCCCAACTGAGTTGAACTAGTTATGACTTTGGGCCTCCCTCCTGTTCCCTTGAATTCACAGATACCGGATGACTTCAGTCTGCATTGATTGTCTTAACTAAAACATATGTTTTGTGAACACAGTTGCTACTTGGTAACATCACTTATATATTAGGGTTAGGGTTAGGAACTTCCATTCTTCATTTCACAGAACTTCCTTTCAGGTCTGTGAATTGAAATGTCCTCATGCAGTCATCTGAATATGTTTATATATTTAATGGTTTTGTGAGAATAGTTGGTCTTTAATAAACAAGGGATCACAGTCCTGTTCTCAGTGAAGATGAGTTGTCCTTAAGAATCAGAAATAGTGGTCTTCCTTTCCATCACTTTATCCAATGGGCAGAACACTTACATTAATAAACAACAGGACAAGGATTCCTTATTTTTTTTTTTTTTTTACTTTTTTTTGAGGACATTCGCAATGCATAAATGCAATCAAGCCTAATATACAAGCCACTATATAAACATGGTATGACCAGATATTTATTTTCTGCTCTGAATTAATAACGGATTTATGGGTGCTTTGTTACACATGAATAATTTATTCTGTGAACTGTATAGCATGTTGTGTAATAGGAAATATGAATGCGCATCAGTGCATTTGCAAAAATTAAAAATGTCAGTCATGCAGACATACACAGTTAAGATGTGCACACATATGCATGGGCACACATGCACTGTGCACACACACACACACACACACACACACACACACACGACTGAATGATTGAATGGTAATATTTTCTGTATATTAGAAAGTCAAAGGAAAAACAGCAGAAATTGCTCTGGATTCAATAATTTGTGTAAGAGCTTTTGGTGGGCAGGTAACTTACAAAAAAGCAGTCAAAGGGATAAAATATTAAATAATTCAATAGGATGTGGACTGCAACAATCTTTTTCCCCTTTCCTCAGGATGGGGAAACAAAGCTGCAGACAAACAAATGCAAAAATGCCTTTTATGACTACACATATTATAAAAGGAATTAAATATTAAAGTCACTATTGTATTTATGAATATGAAATGAGAACCCAGTATCACAGAGAGGTGTCAGCTAGACATTTAAATAAAGTTTAAATAAATAACTATGGTACATATATTTTGGCGTTCACAACAATTTTCAATTACCTCATAGAATAGTATTCTTTGTGTCATAT
Source organism: Albula glossodonta (assembly GCA_019788955.1). Taxonomy (NCBI): domain Eukaryota; kingdom Metazoa; phylum Chordata; class Actinopteri; order Albuliformes; family Albulidae; genus Albula; species Albula glossodonta. The sequence continues at coordinate 1,155,253 of JAFBMS010000064.1, forward strand.
AATTACTCGGTAATGAAATATGATGCTATATTATGTGTGTGATGTAATTCTTAAATGCATACGTATGACTTTCATCATGTATACATGTAGGTTTTTAAACTGTTACTCATGTCACTTAGACCCTGGTACTTTTTGCACCTACATTTTCCAGCCATGTCCTTGAAAGTTTTAAAGCTAGGATATATTTGCAAAAGAAAGCCTTTTATCTTTTAAGGATCCATATTACATTACAGTACTGCTATATATCTATAAATCTGTTCAAATGTTGAAGTCCCCAGTTGGTCTAAATCATAATTTCCTATATATTGCATGAATATTTCAGCATGGAAATAGCAAATAAACACAGCTGAAGTTTAAAGTCTGAAATTGTTATTTTGAAAGGATGAACATAAATTATAAATTCCAGACTGCTTTGCAATTGATTTGAAATTGGCTCCAGTTGTGACATCATAATTGATTTGCATACCCCCCCCCCCCCCCCCCCCACATACACACACATTCACGTTTTAAGTTTCCATGAAATGACTATGCAGACACTAAATGCATGCTTACCTTTTCCCTTTAATTGTTCTTTTTTCATTTGAAACCAAAATTTTTATGAAAGGATGTGGTAGTTCTGCAAGCCACTTTTGTCAATATCGGAAAAAAAAATAAGTCTCCCAAGTCTTCATTTGAATGTTATCGACATGTACTGTAGCTATACGTTCGGAACTTGATCTAGTCTATATGGGTATTCGACCATGGTCCATGTTGGCCTCATTCATCAAATGATTGTCAATACTATACTGTCTTACAATAATGAGAACTATTTTGGGATCGGAATTTTAAATCTATGTCTTGATTGGATGTTCTTCAGCCTCATCTCATTGCTAATTTAAATCATGATAATTTTTGTATATTGTCCTTACATTCATGATTATTATTTTAGTTGTGAATGAAAATCCATTATTGTTCAATTCATATAAATTCAATTCCATACACTTCACATTTGGTGCGTGCACAGTATATCTCAGATGAAAATTATTGTGCTTATCAGTGGGAGTCATATGTGATGTACTTATGAATCAACATGAAATTGCCATAACACTTTCCAATTACCCCGAACGCTGGCAGCAAGAACGCTCCTATGAGATTTTGCAAATGTCATGTGTGTGTCTAAAATATCTCAGATTCAATTCATTCTGAAAAATCTGTGAAATCGTTTGCCAATCCATTCTACATAACAGATACAGTATTTGTTGGTTCACAAATTCTGTTATACCAACCAATCATTCTTTGTTGAATAAGACTTGGTGGTTTAGCAGTAAAAGGGGCAGGAGCTGTTAAGGGCACATTGTGTTTAACCTGTGTGTCAGAGTCAGTGTAGAATCAGTATGTACAATCAACTGACACATTGTATATGTATTTTACTATGAGCCACAATCCTGTCATTTCTATTATTATTTTGAATATATATATTTTTATTTTGTGTTCACAAATTGGAGTTTGTTGAAACAAAAAGTTTTGGCTGAATTGTTCTAAGACAACCCTTCAACCTATCACATCAACCTATTACATCAACCTATCACGTCAGCCTATCCAGTCCCATTCAAGTATATAAACACCATGCAAACATCATCTCCCATCATGCTTTGCATTTCCATCACCCGTCTTCCTCCCCATCTCCACTTTCCACCGACCCAGCCTTTCCTTTTCTTAAAAAAAAAAAAAAACAACCTAACCAATCCTGTTCCTCCTAGGTTCTTCTATCCACCTATTGGAGGGGAAGTCCTCCTCTCACCACTGAGGACAGGTACTGCTCCTCCCCCTTCAGACTACAAAGCCAAGATCAAATACCATTCCTTAGCAATAGGCCCATATAAATGCACTCTTGTTGTCTGAGAATTTATTCTACTGAATAGTGACATTTCGTTTCAGATCTTACCACCTGACCAGCACTGCCATTCTCCAGTCATAACAGGATGCCGTGTCAATGGGTATTTCAGTATTTAATCTGTTCTGTGGATATTGGTCTATAAACATATATTTTACAGAGTATTGTACTGGCTGTTGATTGCATCCCAAACTGCACTGGGTTCCACATAAAAAATGCTGTCGCTGCCGCCCTCCGGGCCATGAGTTTGACACCCCTGCAGTGGGCTGAACTGTCACTGCTCCATGATGCTCCCATCTGAGGAGAAGGTATGAGAATACTGATCCCTTCAGCTGCTCGTACTGATGGCATGGCCCTGGAAGATCACATTCGCTTTGACCTGTCCATAGGATCATGTTTTATTTAGGAGCTCCAGCTATATCTGACAAAGTGTCAAAGTTATCTACTGAAATGTAGACTAATGTGGAAGCGTCGGCATTTGTTTCCTCTGTTCTTTTTTTGTGTGTTTCACTTTTTTTTTTTTTTATTCAGAATATTCTGTAAGGATTTCTGATTTATGAAATGTATAGCCCATATGACATGTTCTCAAGATCAGCAGAAACATATAATGGTGCACACTATTGTTCTATATTGTACAGGCTCTAATTTGGGTTATATCATTAGAGCTAGGCTTAGGGTGGAATTCCTCTGCATAAATGCGATCTGAATACACACATGCACTGGATGAGCAATGAAGCAAGCAAAAATATCATTGAGAAGAGTGAAGGCACTATTTACATCAGATTTCATAATGTTCTGAGACACAATCGAGGCTAACTGGTTTACTGTGGAGAGGGGCCAGGAAGTCTTCTACTCCAGTCTGCCAGCATTATTTCTGATGAACACACATTTTACATCACATACAGTCATATGCTGGGCTCTGTAAGCCCCCTGCAGTTATGGACAATGTCTCCTAATGATCGGATGATAATATTGTCTGTAAAAAAATAAATAAATAAAAATACTAAATATACAATTTTTTCAATGTACTTGGCCCACCCTTGGTATCTTCATTGGACTTCCTTCATCCACATCGTATTGCTGCTTTAAGTCATGATAATTTCACTGAAATGTCTTTTCCTCCCCCCACAACATTTGGTAATTTGAGAAAACCCCAAGTGATGACATCAGAAATGGCTTTGCTAATAGAACTTACGCTCTCTTCATTTTTCCCATTTGTTTTTGGGAGTGTGTTTTCAGTTATTTTTCCCCTGAAATCCCCTGTTTAGTGGACACTTTCGGTGTAATGTGGAACCCCTTCCCCACAAATAAAATAAAGCGGTTATTTTGTTTTCTTTGTTCGTTCCCAGTAGGGCACTTGTTCCAGCGAGACGTGGGACTGTAACATCCTACAAAAATGTACTGCTGAGGTGCCAAAAAAGTTTTTTAGAGATGAAAAAAGGACAAAGCAACTGCACACTCCTATATGCACAGCACTCACCTCTGACATGTATAATGCATACTTTTTTATAATGCAAAGATATATATGCATATATACAAAGGACCATTGACTTTCATATTACAGACTTTTGTGTTGGAGTCCTGCAGCTTCACTGACTCCAGTCTCTTTACTCCCACACTATAGCACAGTATTTGCAACCAAGCTAAATTTAAACACATTTCAATAAGAACTTCATACGGCACATCAAGACTTCTTTTGTGCTGGAGACAGTGGAGAGAGAATAAATATGATCAAAAATGTCCGAGCACCACACACATTTAACGTAACAATTGTCTTGTCAACAGAAGAGTGTGTCACAAAAATGCATTATCTCTGACTGTCACACATCGTATGAAGCTGAAGTTTGCTCACTCCTTGTATTATTCTGATGTCATCTGCCTTTTCACTTTCCTTTTCCATTATCTCAGGCTCTGCATTGTGTCTGACATTTTGTTGGACATACATTCATTGTTCAAGTCACAACATAGTGTCCTGTTAAATTTCCTACCATATTATATGGTCAAAAGGAGTCTCAAAGCAAAGCAGTGGTATAGCGAGTGTGTGTGTGCGTGCGTGTGTGTGTGTGTGTGTGTGTGTGTGTGTGTGCGCGCGTGTGCGTTTGCAAGTGAGAGAGAGAACACAGGGTTGGAAAGATGACGAGAGAGACTGAGGGCAGGGGGAGATAGAGGGTGAGAACATTATAGAGAGGGGGATGGAAAGAGAGAGAGAGAGAGAGAGATCTGTGCTAGGGGCACATGAGATAGCCTCATTAGATTATCAGTCAGTGTCTCTCTATGGCATTGACAAAACATAAGTTTGCAGGAAAGGGAATGCACAATGCAAATTCAGAGGCTTGGCTAGTTTGGGGTCACATTGCAAGGCAAGATAAAACACAAAGACAAAATGGCAAATTATCTGAATTATGCTTATTGAATACACATGTGCAGTGGTAGTGAACCACAGATATTTGAAGCGCAAACATAGGGCCTGATTTGCGAAAGCATTCAGTGCATGTAACGCTGGTGCATGAAGATCCAGGCAGTATGTGGTCGGTGGAGGTAGCTCGTTTGCTCCAATCACACTTCACGTCACTGAAACTGCAGGTGGAAACGTTTCAGCATGTACGAAAGGCTTTGATGAATCTTACCCATAGATGGGTGAAATGGGGCTATGAGGAGTGCAATAAAAAGTTAGAAATTAAAGTGCTCTCCCTTCATGCGTCGTGTCATGGCTGACCTTCGATTACAGCTGGCGGGGCCACAGAGGAGACCGCGGACCAAAAGAGGGGTGATTTTTGGGGTGCGTTTGCTAGATGTGTGTCACAGGCAGCAGAGCTAGCAATTTGCAGATTGATGCAGAAGCACAGACCAACCCCCACAGGCTTGTAAGTGACAACATATAGCTGATCTAAGTTATGTGTAGGCAACTTAATGTAAAGGGAACCAAGCAAGGATGTTATTATTAATATTTTATTGATTTTCATGTTATTAAGACATATATGGCCATCTATTACATTGTTAATTGAATTATATTATATAATAAAAACATACACACGTTGGATTGAAAAGTTATTTCTTAGTTAAGGAGATGAAAACATAATTTTAATTGTTTCTAATTTTATTACCAGTGCAAGAAACTTTTCATTTAATCACATTAGCCTGATGGAAAAATGCTGTGTATAGAAACTGCCATAGTTGAGGGCACAGCACTCTTCAGAGGATGAAATGTAAACCTCATTTGAATCCTGAGCAGTGAGTTCACCTCTTCCAGCTCAGGTACACAAAAGAGTACAAAAAAAAAGTGTTTGCACACAGTAGCTGTACTGTTGGTTACCATGAAAGTGATGTATAAGAACACACTGACATTGAGACGATTGGCATTTAAGAGACACAGCTACTGGAGTTACATAATGTACAAATCTGTCAAAGGAATCTGACAAATGAATACATTTTCAATAAACCATACCTGAAGGTGAACATAAATTAATTACGGGTAAGACAAGGTAACTGCTATTATATAATGTGGATACCATGGAGTTCATCTCAAGGGCTGCTCTGTATGTATGAGTCATAAGGACTCCATGTTGCCTTACAGGTTTGCCAGGTGTTTCACAGTTACTGGCTCCATGATTGTGTGTGGGTTCAGGAGATTTAAAAGTATAATGCTACTTTGAAGCTGCAGGTTCAAAACTCAAGATAAACCACGGATCTAAAGGAAAAGATGCCTGCTTCATGTAAAATAAATAAAAATCAGGTGTGTGTGTGTGTGTGTGTGTGTGTGTGTTATGGTCCTATATGAATTTAATATTTGTGTATTATCTAAATATTGTTTGAAAATTACTGACACAAATAAGTTAAATGGCCAGTTTTCGTGAAGCTGTGCTCTGAATATGGAAGCTGGCGAGCCTGTTGAATAACATGTCTTTGTAATGATGTAATAATGTTCGACCCTTTGTCTGACTCTCCACAGGTCCCTACATGTGCACTACAAGACTGTTACTTGTGCCACAGAAACCAAAAAGATAGAGAACCACCACATCCCAAACCAGCACTGCTGCTATGTCAACACATCGTCATGGCAACATCACACTATTTACAGAGATGCTCCTCGGCTTCTTCACATAATTATCTGTTCAATACTTCTCTGTATGGCTGCTCAGCGTACTGTTATGGGTAATTAGGACCTATGAATTCACCCAGAAGAGAAAATAAACACAAGTGTGGTCTGTGGACGGAGACCAGGTGGGGTAAGGAGTAATGCATCAGACATCCCATAGCTCTACCTGTCTGAGTGCGCCCAGAGCAGGATCTGGTCCCCGTTGCTTTCAAGGACTGCCAGGGACAGTTGCACTTGCTGCAGATTTTTTTTTTTTTTTTTCTCTCATTCGCAATGTCTTCATCGTGATGAGCATTTCACTATATGCTTTACAACATCCATGGCTATATCTGATGTGCCAGTTTAATGCAATGAAGTCAACTGCAACAGTGAGCTCATCCGTGATGGCTTTCGCATTTATTCTCTCAGTAATGATATGGGTTGGAAGTGAGCTCAAGGGCTCCTTCTAAGATTAGTAACACAAGAAAGCAGGCATAAAAAATCTCTGGTCTGACATTTTTTTTTTTGCTTTGGGTTTTTTTTTTTTTTTTTCATGGTAGTATCACCCTTTCAACACAGATCTGTGGAAGAGGGTCAAAAATAATACATTTTAGATCAACTATAACAGCCATGATTTGGCATGTAGAAGGAGGCTGTGGTCTGATAATATCTTTAGAACATGTAAATGTATTCAGCAAACGCGATGCAAAAAACTCATGCTTTAGATCTGACGTTGGCAGCTCCAGGACTTTGAGGCAGAGGGGTATGGGAGAGACGGACAGAGGACGAATCAAGGAGACACATTAAGGCATTGGAATTGACGGCTGCCATGTTTGCATCGAAAGCCTTGTGTTCCGAAACTGACGTGTCTGTGTACAGAACAAAGCTGCATCAGGCTCCAATCTCATGCTACTTGAGAGAAGTAGACGTCAGCCTCGCAGTGTAATCCAAAAAGCCCCCCGGCTTCTCACCCCGCTCGGTTTTCTCTATTATTACAAAAGGGGAAACGCTCCCCTCCTTCCTGTTCCTCATGTATCGGTATTCAAGTCTTAAACGACGCTGACGTTGAATTGGCACTGAATGTTCTCCACAGTTAATGCAAAAAACCGAATCAACGCTCACGGCCGACACGGCAAAGTCATGCATGCTCCTACAGCGGTTCCAGAGAAGTCTTCAACAGTCGCCGGGTGGGTTTTTTTTTTTTTCCCCATCAAAGCTAAAACCACACAAACGCATAAATAAAAACAAACTGTTTGGAATTCACGGAGTATGTCAAACCCTTACTCTGACAGAGACAGTTGAATTTACTGAATTGGTGTGATTACATGAACTTGCTTTCCGAGGTGCAGTGCTACACTAAATGAGTTCCCCAGCTGAGTGGAGGATAATTCTACTGCATTTTCCTTCTTTGATTCACTTCATAGACCCCTGAGACCGTTTCATTGCTGAAGACATGGACTAACTCCAGGATTTTTCTCTCCGGTAAATTGCTGGTAATTTATGCCTTAGTTGTAGATTGAACTCCTCTCCAATCACTGAGAGGCTGGAAGTCCCAGTGCCGAGCATTTCAGATCCTGCCTCAGAAATGCAGCAAAAAAAAAAAAAAAAAAAAGTACAATTTAATAAAAGTCTGCAGCACAACGTGAATAATTCTACCTTCAGGGATTAAGAAACGGCACAACTGGTCACCCTGAAGGAATTTATTTATGTTGATTTTCATTTTCTAGCTGAAAGTGATGACAGGGGAGGGCTAAATCTTCTGTCAGCCACCTTGGGAAAATGCTTCATAATCGCATACCTCTGATGTTGGGTGGAACTTTTTTTTTATTTTTATTTTTGCTTTCTTTTTTTCCAGGATGCATTTATAAGAGCACTGAAAAACCCCGTATGCTATGTGCTATACTTTTTTTTTTGTTTGTTTTGTTTGAGGGGAGAGGCTTGCTGTTACCGATTTCCCCCTTTTATTTCTGATTACTGTTCATACAGTCATGCGGTTTGTTTTGAAGCCCATCCTGAATTGGACAGTGTCCTTGTGCCGGGGAGAGCTGTGCAGAATGACAGCAATTATCCACTGCACAGCCTAAAAAGCCACAATCTGCACTTTAGTTCAAGTGCTTTCCTCTGGCTAACATCACCCATTTCCCCTGGAGACAGCATGCCATCAGTGCAGCTGTAGGGATTGTGTATTCATTGAATTCACTGAGACATTTGTTTTTTTAAACTCTTCCTAACAACTTTCTAGATTATCGGACTAATCCACTGTTCACTCCAACACCTAACACACACACACACACACACACACACACACACACCCCATGTGATTGTCCCCACTTTGAGTCCATTGTTTTGCAGTATGCATCTGTGCCTCGAGAGCAGGATTCACTCTGTAAAGTGTCAGACAAACAGCGGGCTCTATCAGAAACGGGCGCAGTATCTCGACAGGTGTAATAATGACATGGTCTTATCAATGGGAACACAAAGCCGGGTTCCCGTAAGCCTGATGGCACGGTGTCCTTGTCAGGTAGAAACCTCAAGTACACGTGCAGTCTCAAGACACTTCATTTTCTCAGACAATTATAGTGATTGTATTGGTCTGAATAATCGGTTCATGCATTCATGCCAATGGGAATGGCACATGTCAGCACTGCTTGTTGATGAGATCCTGTTTTTTATGTCCTGTCCATGTACAGCTGCTTTATATCCTGAGCTATGCAGTGAATGCAGAGACAGATGTCGGAATTGAAAATTATATTGGGATTTTATCATATTCCTGCAATAGAAGCCAGGCTCACAAGAATCTGCTGTCTGCTCATTTGTCTGGCCAAATTACTTAATAATGGAACAACAGAGGGCTGCTTTACATTCAGGTATTTACAGTGCATGGTGACATGTGGCAGGCCATATACAAGTGAAATGTTTTGCTAAATCACTACAACAGTACCTTAAGCGTACTAACATTGGCTTGACTACTAAAAACAATACCATTTAGGACGTAATAGGAATATACACAGTTGCATTTTCATTCTGGAGTTTAAATTTTTTAGTTTGAGTTTATACTCGGCCTGTGGTAAACGGGAAGGGTAATTGACCATGCCAACAGGCTGAGTTGAACTTAATGCGCTGTGGCTTTTGAAAATCTTTGCAATAAATGTATAATAAATAATCTTTCCTTAAGTCCACTTCTGTTTAAAGTAGCTGGTTTTAACATACTCGAGGTAGAGGCTAGGCTGAGAGATGTGAAAGCAGAACATCTTTAATGACTCAAAGCAGATCACAGGAAGCACACCAAGGACAATAGATCTTATATGAAAACAGGAAAGCAGCACAATAGGAAATTTCAGAAAACCAGTGCTGCTACAGTAAAACTTGATTAATATGAATTATTCTCATGAGCACAGAGATCGTTTATTTCCATGCCAGTCTTACTCGGTCAAAGTACAACTGTCAAAATTTGATGAATGGACTCTATAATATTTCAAGTCAGAATGCATTAATGTTAAAAATTTACAATGAAGTAATGAAAGACCTGATGCCAATAGCCAATATTGGAATAAAGAATAAATAATTATACAGCTACATTTAAGAAACACTCATATTGAGGGGTGAACGATATTTGGTAAATATAGGATATCGGATAGTAATAAATAAATAAATAAAGATGCATTATAAAACACTTGGGACAGGATGATGGAAGATCATGCTAATTGTACATGCTAATTAAAATGTGTTAAAATTTCAAACATGAGAAAAAACAAAAACAGAACATTCTGTGCTTCCAGGCAACCGATCCTCTGTACTTGAATCACAGCATATCGTGTCCACAGTGATCATGTTCCCACAGCTAATTCCACAGTGGGTGTCATGTTTGTTACCGTTTTCCTAATTACAAATTAACTAGTGCTGATAGGTCTCGCTGACACAAAAATCTCATGAAAAAAAAAAAAATCTCCCCAGTCATTCTGTGTCTCTTTTACACTGTTAGACAAACGCACACAGGGATAAAAATAACTCTATCTAACTGTGTTTAATAGAGCGTGCAGGAAACGTCTGAAATACAGAGCAATCGAAACGGGTTGCGTTCCTTCGACTGCGGTCTAAAACGCTCTAACAATTTTTGACTGTCCTCTTCCGAGAAGGTTAGGCCCGTGTTGAAAGGTGGCTTTTTGCGATGTCACGGATAAACGCTGCCGCTTAATTGGGTGAGAGGGCCCGCAGAGTTAGAGGCTTGCAGACAGCTGGGTGTGGAGGAGTGATGGGTGCACTTTGCTGGAGGGGGTGGGGGGGGTGTTTAGTTGGGACGCCGAGGCAGGGTTGTGAGCACTCTCAAAATGAAAGCTGCCCCCTCGGAGGCCTGACAGACGAGCCTCACGAGCACCAGACCCTCATTAGGACAGGACTGCTTAACTGATGATGGGACCGGGCAGGAAACACAAGGCACAAGTCTTTCGTTTCTCACACACAGACGATGTTGATTCTGCTTAACGAGAGCAATAAAAGCTGAGCTATCGCCAGCAGCCATGCAGCATGAACCCATACAACTTGATGTATCCTGCTGCGGAAGTCTTTTCACATTTCTGGGTGACATCATTGTGCTCACGGCCAGTCAGGTTAAAAGACATTCCCACAGAATATTTTGATTGGCTTTGGTTTCTTCAGAGTCAGTCGAAATTATTACTTCATCAATAGCCGACATCGACTTTGATGACGGGCGAATCGGATTAGCTGTTCCAATTTGATTAATCTCCTCCTTTACTCCTTTCCTCCACTCGTTTCCTCCCCTCCTTTCCTCCACATATTTCCAGCATATTTCCGGGGTAGGAAAGGAGGGGAGGAAAGGAGGAGCCGAGAAAAAGTATTGGACGCAGCCCCAGTGGTAAAGCTAAGGTGCTGCTGGAAGAGCAGTTTATTGGCCAGTAGGGGGTGCTCTTTACTCTGGACCTACAAGAAATCCAATTTCCCAATGTTTGTTATTAACACCAGTGGCCAATCATTGCTTGTTTGAAACCCACACTCCTACAGAAGACCAGCTCACTTTGAATTAAAAATGAATAAAACAGACCAACGGCTTGATCTTCTATGAAAAGTCATAATGACAACTTTTTTTTTTGTTTGTTTGTTTGCTTTGTATTAGATGACCTTATTTTCAAGGAACCATGTATTGAGGAAAGGGAGTTAAAAAGCCAATAATTCTACTCCTCAGCCTCCTCAGAAACAATGTGTTGTAGAATCATGAAAGATTGTCATGTTGTGAAACCTCTATCATCTGCTTTCCAGAACTGAATAGATAGTACGTTTGGGGCACAAAGGAGTAAAATAGAGTGTCCAACATAATTTACAGTGAGCAGAAAAATAAGATCCATCACACAGTGACAGCTACAATCTGATAAATATGATACGTTCCACATGTATGACTCAATGTAAGAGTGAAAATATGTCTGTGTAAAAATAGTGAGTGCCACTCACAAGTACCATAATGTTGAAAGGTTTATCATGTTTGTTTTGTTTTACCTGAGATGTCAAGAGAAAATTAACATGCTTTTATCACAAAGGGAGAGCGGAAAAGAATTAGTCGGACACCTTTTATTTAAAGTTGAGTGAAATGTGTCCAAGAAAGAATCTTCAACCACAGAGAGTATAGTAAGATATTAAAATATGTTTATATAGGATTATAAATCAGTGTTACAGGGATGGGGCTGGTTTCTATTGGAATGTATCGAGGTATGTATCGTATGTGTTTGTTTGTTTGTTTGTTCATTCATGGGAAGTAAATCCACAAATAAGATTATGTTTTTTTTTTTTTTTTTTTTATGGAATGTAACCAAAATGTATTATGAAGTTTCCCTGTATTCCTAGCTAAAGTGCACTTTTTTTCCACCGATCATCAATGCTCACATGCTATCTTAATCACTTCTCCCAGTCCCTCTGAATGCATCATGTATAGTGTAACTTATTGCGAGCTATGCAAGTTGATTTGCTGTTCCACATCATACACTATGCTTGCGGAAAACCAAAGAAAGCCTTACACCCGCATTGCCTACTCATGGATCTGCTATGCTATGGAGAGCTTTAGCATCACGTCGGAGTTGCTGGGTTTGGTTATCACCCTGCATTGTGAGCAATACAAAGCGATTTTAGGCAGCCGGTTGCAGCCTCAGGTTGCAATGTCATATTACACGACTTTAACACTCCCACACATACTGCCAAATAGATTCAGGACTGGCTTCAACAAACATCTGGATGAAGTTGAACACCTTACATGATCAACCCCAATCACCACATAAAAACATCATTGAACCTTAATGGGAAGTAACATTGTAATGTCAAAATCTAGGATACATTTTCACCTCCTTCACCTGTCATAGAAATTAATTTTAATGTTTCCTCCATTTTGTCTGCCCCTGTACATACATACATACGTACATACATCACTAGAGAAGATACTCAGGTTTACATGCATGTGTATCTAGGCGCTCATGATGGTTCTGATCTTTGCTGTATGGATTTACTTCAGCATATTAATATTGGCTTGTGTTTCTAAGATAATTAAAATGCCGTCTACTGAAGTGCCTGCCCATGACTCATTACACCTGTCTCTCAGACTGCATCTGGATGCAAACTGAGGTTATGCTCGGTTATTGTTTTGGCCATGCCACTTATGGTGCTATACTTTACCTATCAAGCCCTATCATGAATGCACTGTTTATCCGGAGGATTGGTATGCTTTGTTCTGATTGGTTATCTAAACATCAACACTTTAGTCATGTGACATGTACTGTACTGGTCTGGGAATGTTTTCACTAAATTCTAGAACTGCTCATATTAATCGGCTGACTGTAGTATATACTCCCACATTGTAAGTCGTTGTGAACAATAGTGTGTGCCAAATGACTTCAATGCAATGTAAACTACCACATCAGAACAAACCTGAGGTTTGTCAAGTTATTTATACAAAGTCTCACCTCTGTCAATAACCAAACCACTTCCCCACCCAGCTGTATGTTTAGATATTGCATGGAAATAAAGGTTAATGACTTTTTCAAAAATAATAATGAAAAAAATGAAAATATTTCATTTTGAATTAATGCAATAATATTTTCTTTGCATTATTCAGTAACCAAATAAATAAAAGTATTCAGTGCTGCTTACCAAATAACTCAATACTCTGCTTCATTCTTAGCATTTCTCCAGTCTATCAAATTTTGGTGGGTGATTCATGTGAGTCAATAACTTATGATTTTTTTCCCAGTTACAGAATGGAAAATCCTGAACATTACATTCTAAAAAAAAACATATTTGAACCTTCTATTAAAGGATGGCTAAAGAGTCACATTGAACATTTCATAAAAATTCTATGGCAGGATAATTCCCAGTAGTCCTATAACATCTTCTGATTTACATATTTTACGGGTCTGTAATTTGCCGTGTATTATCACCTGCTCACATAGAGTTTTGAGGCCTCCACAGTGCGCAGTCTTCACATGGCATTCTGTTTGAAGCTGTCTGCTTTCATGTAATGTGGGATTTGCTCAGATTCCTGTAAATATATCCATGAAGTCACTAAGCAGGTGACCTAAAAACACATTTGATGAATATTACAATAATTACAATGACTACAATAACAGTAATAGTTCTAATAATAATTAACAAAAGGGGTAGATTGTTTTATGCTGCACTAAAAACATAAGAAATGTTGTTTTTCACTGCAAGTAATAGGTGAAAAAAGAAGAATAATAATTTGATTCAACAGTGCCACCTAGAGGCATCTTCTTAAAGTACTAATTATATAACTGCTCTTTTCTGGTTTATGGGGTTATGATGCCCATCTGTCTTAAGGATTATTACGTCTGTTAAATTTTATTGACGGCAGATTTTCCTATGTATTAAAGATGTTTTCCAACAGAAATCAATATAATTAATTGCATATCTACTCATCTCAGAAAGACATCAGCCAGATGTCCTAGATTTTAAGAAATTGATCTTAATTTTGGCTTCATCCACACTTACTGGCACTGAAAATATTTTTTTTTCCTCATTTTTTTCTTTTTTTTTTTGGATCTTGTGTTTAGTTCTTAGTTTTAGTACTTAATTCATATTTATACAAACTGTAAAATTAAACCATTTTTAACCCATGTTATAGCCATTCTGTATACTCCCCATTTTAACAACCTTCACCACAAAGCCCCCATATTAAACCCTTGCCAATTAATCAGAAACCCCCCCTCCACCCACCCCCCCCACCCACCCCCCCCCCCCCCCCCCTCCACCCACACATACACACACACACACAAATATGATGGGTCAGTAGCATGTTTCGTATTAATATTAAAAAGAAGGTACACACTGCATGTAAATCCTCATGGTGAACTCTCATGCCGTCTCTCCCAGTGTTTTGCCGTCACACATTTTAGTCTCTAAAATGTGACGGCAGCTTGCTCTTTGTTTCCCCCACATGCTAATCCACAGGTGGAGTGTGCTCAGTCGTAAGGTGGAGTAAGACACTTTACAGGCAGCTCAGTGCGATCAGACCATGAGCGTCGGATTGACCAGTAGAGGTCAGTGGTGAGTAATGACACACAGACATCTGAATCTCTGTGTCTCTGGGTGATGCCACAGCCAGTTCTGCATCACCGCACAGAACTGCCAGACCCAGTCAGCACTGCTTTGGTCCAGATTCCATACCAAACAGGCAGAGAAGCCCTCTTCTGTGAGATCAACATCAAAAGCCAGCAATGACAACATAATTTGATAGGTTGATAACATAAAATTGATAGCAAGGTCCGATATAAGTGTGTCATTGTAGAATCAATCTTACACTGACAAAGATTAAATTGGTCTTTCTCACCTACAATTTCACTTGCTCGTAAGTTTGATTCATCTTGTTTTGAGCTACAACAATGTGCAATGAAACAGAAATAGGTGCATGACTGTAATAGTAATGCAGGTCAAATAAAACAAGTCCGGGCATCAGGGTGAAGTGGACTGCTCATATTTGCGCTCTGGTGAATGAAGTGTTTAATCCATTATACATCTGTACAGTATGAAAGCCAAAACACCCTGATTCCATAGGAAATGTATCACTCCAAATAAGCATCTTTATTTATATAAAGTACCTTTATTCATTTACGCAATTCAATATTTTCTGCGAGGGTGGGTACAAAACCTGAATGGTCACCATGCGCTTTATGAAAGACCTGCAGTTATCAATTGAGGACAACTGATACTGTCACTCGATATGTTCTGAGATTGCTTGATGAAAGCACCCATGTAAATCAATACAGAAATATATATTTTTTTAACTATACATCTTCACTGTTTGCAATAAGGTTATATTCCCAGACTCTGCTCTGCTGTTTGTTGAAAGTAAGTAGCCTAAGGGAATGTGTAGGGACAGCAATAGAACATCAGACCACAGATCATAGCTTAGGAATCACACTATGGTTGTTGAATTGAGAAGTAATTGATCTTGAATCATACTTTTCCCTCAAATGGAGTGGAGAGAACTGACTTTAATAAAAATGCAAGTTCAGTTTTATCTTGGGTTAATCAGTTTAAATTTAGTTTAAGATAGGTGCCCTCTCCCTGTTCTCCTGGGAAGATCAATATAATAACCACTATATTTGAACTTAAGGAAAAAGGGTTCTAAAAGACATTAACTTATTGTTCCAATAAGTTGGGGTACTTTGGGAGAATAACTAAAACAAAGGTTTCCAACACAAACAGAGGGGAGGAAAAAAAAAAAAAAAGGTAGGAGAGGTAAACTTTAACTGAAAATCCCATCACTAAGGGTTCTTAAGAAACTTAAATACCTCCTGACAGGGTTGTCTTGTGCAAATGAAAAACAAATTTACCCACTTTGGGGCAGTTCCCTAATGAACTTCAATTTGTCAGGAGACAAAACAAAAGAAACTGACACAAGTCTCATTTCACTTGGTCAGACTAACTGTACAAACCTTTACCAGGAGCCAAGCTCCCACCCTGACTAAGTTGGGACTTAACTAAACCAAACCTTACCAGGAGCTGAGCTCCCACCCTGACCTTTTCAGTTCCCAACTGAGCTACCATCGCACCCTGGCCTGTATATAAACCCTGTAGCTGATTAGCCACAGGTGGCCCAATTCACACAGGCCCCGCCTGTCAATCAAGGTGCCCCACCCACCAGCACTCACACAAAAACCAGACATGGATTGTCTGTGATGGAGAACCATTTCTCCACTCAGCAGTGGTCTCGCCAAAGAGTGAGCTACGCCAAGGTATTACAGCACACCCAGTGCCAGACAAAACATAGTGGCTCACTGTGTTAGTGCATGGTGCTAAAAACTCCATGGTTGTGGGTTCAAACCTCACCTGTAACTATAAAAAAAGCCCAAAAAGCATCCTTATCATTATCCGCCCCCTCCCCCTCCCCCTCTTCCTTAGCCAAACAGGTTTAAATGTAAACTCTAATCCAAGGCTACTGGCAACACAAGGATTGATTAAACATTGCCACCAGGTGAGCCTGCCTGTTAGTGAGGCCACTGCTGTTACAGCTCCACTTGGCTCTCCAGGCTGAGGGAGGGAACCAGGAGACTGACAGCCACAGGGTGTATCCCAATACCCTTCCTCATCTCCTTCCCCAGAAGCATGTGGAGGAAACGAGGAGATGAAACAAAAATTGGAACAGCTAATCCGATTAGCCCGTCATCAAAGTTGACCTCGGCTACTGATGAAGTTGTGTAACTTTGACTGATACCGCAGATACCTAAACCAATCAAAACATTCTGTGGGATGGTCTTTTAATCTGACTAGTCGAGCGCATTATGTCGTCCAGAAATGTGAAAAGACTTCCGCGGTAGGGTACATCAATGTATCCTTCATTTGGAAGAGACGAGGAGGCGAGTGGAGGAGACGAAATCTCATTCCCTTACCCTTTTGGAACAGTGGAGGGAGGGAGGACACATCGATAAGTTTTGGGGGAAGAAGGAAACAAGTGGAAGAAACGAGGAGACGAAACTTGAGTATTGGGAACGCACCCAGAGTTTATTTAAGTAATAGAGACCTGCCCTGAATTTCTGCCAGTATACAGATAATAAGTAGCCTACTTGTTCGATGGCTGTTAAGGAATTACAGTACATGGGGAGGGACATAATCAAGTCATAATAAAAAAAGCTATCCTCCTACATCTGAATTACCCACCTACACTTTAATGTGAGACTTTAATAAGGCAGCAGCCAAAACAGCCGGCAAAACCAGCCAGACAGCGCAATTAATATTAGCTCTGTGGTCTTATTAGCAGTTAGCAGCTTGAATACTGATTTCAGCTGAAGTCTGCTACAAAGGTATTACACACTGTGAACATACTGTGCTTGGCTTTGCTTTTCTCAGTATCAGTATTGTAAGAGGGTGGAAGAGACTATGTTTCACCAGTGGATGGAAGTGTTAACATTTTAGCATCATTAATATATTAGTATGGTATCAGCAATGCAAGAAGTGAACTGTTCATTTACCTACAGTCTTTACAGACACAAGTATTACCCCATCTATAAAGCCTTTAGTTTATGCCTAAGTAAGGGCAATTCGCATAGCCAAAGAGACATCAAGATATATGGGAATGAGAGCTTTTTGAAATGTTGGTATAGTCTAGGATCTGATTTTAATTTTAACACCAGAGTTGCACAGATGTTTGAATTTAGCATGTCGACCCTAGAATTAGCTTTTTCAGATAAACATCTGTGTTATATTGCAATATGGTATCTTTGATTTTGTATATGTTTTACTGACAGATCAAGGTTTTAAGATGGTATAGGAAAGTACATGAGCACTTTGGGGTTGCTGTACCTGCACTCCCTACTCTGGTAGTGTCATAAGCTATGACTGTTCCATGGTTGCTTATGGCTGTTCGCAATGCAATTCAGAACCTTCCACATGTGCCATTCAGGAATCGTTCTCAATGTAACTCTCCCTGGCAGTAAAATTGATTTATATTTGTATGTGCTGCACAAAATTATTCTTTATCTCTAACAAACGTGACAAATGATCTCCATTTTGTGTGTTTTTCAAGTACCCATGTGTATTCATGCAAATGCTTTGGGACTTCAACACATGTTCGTTAATATTTATGGAATATGATTGTATGTGATACGTCACATTTTATATATGGCTTGACAGTAAAAAAGACAAGAAAAAAAAACAGTGGTGTAGTGTATAATGCAAAGCAGAAATATGTATTCATAGGGGGAAAAAATTCTTTCTCTCTCTCTCTCTCCCTCTGTCCCACCCTCCCTCTCTTTCTCTCTCCCTCCCTCCCTCTCTTTTTCACTTGACTTGATAGCATTCACTGGCTGTCTGGCAGTCGTACAGCACCCTGTTGTGTTCTCTAAACGTGAGCTGTATCACAAGCGCATCGGTGTCCTGGCACGCTTCAGACCCACACAATGCAGCTCGCAAATGCCACAGAAACGCCTGTCCTGAAACAGCACCGGCGGCGGACAGCGAAGCATGTCAGCGTTCAGAATTTCGGTTTTCGTCAGCAATATTAATGGGGGGGGGGTGAGGGGGAAACATAAATGGCAACAGAAAAATGGATCAGTAGGTATGTGTTTTATGGTCCGTTCCCTTCAGCACTCAGTTTTAGGATGGGGTCATATTCCAGTTAAGCAAATGATTGCTCTCCGTACCTTGTGTTTTGTATTCAAGCTGTAAGCTGGAAGGGGGGTGGAGAGGGGTCTTATGGACTGTCTCTCTCACCCCATTGATAACAATCACTGAAAAGCAGCAACCAGTCGGTCCCATGCTGGGGACCCCAACTGCACCCCCCCAGCACTGCAGAGCTATTCTTCACATGACTTTTTATTTCCTCTTTCAACTTGTTCTTTTTGTCTTGTTTTGTTGTTTTCTATCCACTGTGAGCTTCTCCTTGGATCTGCCACCTATTACACTCCTTTACATTTCCTTTGACTTTGAAATAAATTGCACTGACTGTATAAATACGGACAAGATTTTATTACCCTGGGTCTCTTCTGGGGGTATATGACATGAGGCTACCAGGCAAAAACTGTTATCAGTTTAAACAATGGTGTAAAAAAACACACACACACACACACACACACTCTCTCTCTCTCTCTCTCTCTCTCTCATGCACAAACATACCCATACAGACACCCCCCTTATGAATAAATATTATTATATTGTTTTTTTTTTATTTTTTTTATTTATGTGGTCTACCTCCAGGAAATAAAAGTGTATGGTTTATATTGCATGTGTTTAAAGCAATAATTCTGTTTACTTGTACAGCTGTCTAGGGCACATAATTTCCCAGCACTTGTGATGTTTGCTTTGATAACCTTTCCCATTTGCACACATAAGACATCCTCATGCGCACTACATGACCAGTCTTCACATCATCTACAACAGCGTTTCCCCTCACACTGTAACAATACAATTACATTGTTACAAAAACACAGAATTCTTACAACAGTGATGTCAGTGTGTTCCACACAGATGTCTTGTTTTTTGTCGCACTCTTGCGGAAGCTTAAACTTTGAACAATAATATTAATGAGTGGCGCGTCCAATAATCTATTGATTATTGTTACTCATTTGTTCACCTTTCAATACTCTGTAGTGATTGTGTTCTGTTCCCGGCACATGCAGGGAAAAACCAGAGTGAGAAAAGTAAACAAAGAGGTATTCACAGTAAGCTCTTCTGTGTTTTAGTTTAATTTGCCTTGTGGGGTAAACATAGCTCAGTATTTGTGGAACATCCACTACTGTACATTTCAGAGTTATTTGTTTGTACATAAATTCACTAATTGTGCCGTTTATTGTTCAGAACAAGCCAAGTTTGATTTGGTAAGCAGACCAATCTCCGTACCTCAAAGACCCACACAAGCTAAAGTTAAATGGAAGCTGAGAGTGGTGATGCAGGAATTCACTGAATTAGTTTGTAAAGCCCTCTCATTCACTCAGCAACTGTACAAACTGAATAAGCTTCATCACCCCTGCTTCTTCCAAGAACGTACATCATGATAAACAGGAAATTATTTTTAGTAGGAGGTAGGACATTTAACCACTATGGCCCAAATGCTTATGCTTTCAATCACTTACACATTTTACTTAACTGAGCCACTGAAAAAAATAATATATTCTATTTGTATGATTTATGAAAGGGTAAAGTAAGAATAAGATTGTTGAAAGTGTAATTAAAACAATACTTTTTTAAAAAGTATACTTGCCAGATAGCTATGGTTGTATTTTTTGTAAATGCACAACTGTCTAATTGACTTCACACTGTTTGTGCCAATGGGGTGCATTAATTACAGTAAACCACTAGAGGGCGTAGATTATCCTTACCATGCACTGTTTTCACTTCACATCACAGTAAGAATGCATTTCATCTCAAAAATGCTACACATTTACATGGGAAAAAAAGCATTTATACTGCACTGGAAATGGTTGCCAGACATAACATGTTTAGCAGCTTGTATTTAACACTTTTGTACATCCATGTATTCCATTTCCACTCCATCTGCTACAAGCTGTAGTTTAGTTATTCTATAAAATGGTACCACCCAGTGGATGCGCTCTGTTTGCATCCCCACCAGGGGGTTACCACCAGCAGCCACACAACAAACTGGTCTAAATATAAGGTGAGGTCACCCCCACCACACCCCCACCCTCCTTACAATCAGCCTGAATGATGCTGCAGTCCCCTGTCACGCAGCGCTAAATGCTAATGAGCCATTGGAGCAGTTTGTTTAGGGTAGTGCAGGGCTGGGCAGCAGCGCAGCAGGAAAAAAAAAAAAAAAACATTAAGAAAGTTTGGGCCAAACCCAGACCTGCATTTTTAATGTAAAGATAAGGCTTCCAAGAGTCTATTATTATGCTGAAAACACACTTAAGCGGTGCGTGACTCACCTCTAGATCCGGAGCATGGATCCCCCTGAGCGACCAGGTAGAAAATATGGACAAGGAAATTTGGCAAGTGAGTGAGGGGTTGAAGTGTTGTGATGCGAATCTGGAGTGGTGATGCCATTAGGCAGAAGTATTAAACAAGAACCTTCCTGCCAAGAAGCACAATGTCACAGACAATAACACCATACGACGAGAGGCCGGGCTCTCATCACAATAACACCATACGACGAGAGGCCGGGCTCTCATCACAATAACACCATACGACGAGAGGCCGGGCTCTCATCACAATAACACCATACGACGAGAGGCCGGGCTCTCATCACAATAACACCATACGACGAGAGGCCGGGCTCTCATCACAATAACACCATACGACGAGAGGCCGGGCTCTCATCACAATAACACCATACGATGAGAGGCCGGGCTCTCATCACAATAACACCATACGACGAGAGGCCGGGCTCTCATCACAATAACACCATACGACGAGAGGCCGGGCTCTCATCACAATAACACCATACAACGAGAGGCCGGGCTCTCAACACAATAACACCATACGAAGAGAGGCCGGGCTCTCACCACAATAACACCATGCGACGAGAGGCCAGGCTGTCATCGCAATAACACCATACGACGAGAGGCCGGGCTCTCACCACAATAACACCATACGACGAGAGGCCGGGCTCTCATCACAATAACACCATACGACGAGAGGCCGGGCTCTTATCACAATAACACCATACGACGAGAGGCTGGGCTCTCATCTCTATGGCCCTTCAGAATCCTTGAGAGTGTTTGAATATGGCTAAAAATAAACAAGGCCTTTGTCATTTCTTGATAGAGGCAAGATCACTTGAATGTGTTTGAGTATATTTATTTATGTACAGGTAAAATCACTTTGGTTTAGGAATATTGTTCTGAGTTTCTGCACTCTCGTTTACCATTTCCTATATTGTGCAAATCCTCTGGTGCCAGTACTCACCTGTAATTATTTGTATCTGAGGTGAATAATTAATCCTATAATTTAGGAGATAATGTTACATAACATGCCACGGCGGGCCCTGGAGTCAGGGGAAATTGAGTGTAGCCATTCAATGAGAAGCCCTTCAACCTGATGCTGAAGAAGATGAGGGAGTCCCAGAGAGGCCGAAAAGAACATATCTCAGCCATACGCAGTCAGATAATATCTTATTTAAACTTGTTAATCTATTCACGAGATTGTAGAGCTTAAAATGCCAGCCTAAATTAAAAAACCAAAACAAAAAAAAAAAAAACAATGTGCCCTTACTTTCAGTGTGTGACATACAGCGCTCACATGAGCAATGCTTATAATGAGCAATCACACTGCAGGGACTGAGGAATTACAATGATTGTTGTAAGCATTTTCAGACACTAGATGGCGCTTGTCCCCCATATTTACAGTTTCAATGACCTTGCGTCTCACCAAGCATTGGCAGGCCACACAATTGTAATTTTAGAGACCTGAATGACATAACTGTATGCAACTGAAGGACAATGCCTGTCACATTTTTCAAAAAGAAACAGCCACGTGTGACGTTCACTAATTCATGTGTGCATATCTCTAAATTAAATGTGTAGGGGGGTATATGTATTTTTAACTGACAGTTCTTCGGTGTGTATTTTTTTTGGGTAATCGTTTCATAGACACATGTATCCATCACTGTCAGATTAATTCAATGAATGCTGAGCCAAATTAAAGCAGTAAAGGCATACGTTTGCTCCTGTAGGATGATTGGTGTATGTGGGAGACATGGAAGACTCCTTTACAGTATTCAATTCTATAATCCTCTGCCGAGGAGCTCTACAAAAGACATAGCAAATGTTTTGTCAGTTAAATATGATAAGCATGAAGGTGAAAGCAATGGGTATTTCTATGTACATATTCTTGGATGCACCCACATTAAATTCATAATTTCAATTGCATTTCTGCTATTCATATGTATAATTGTCTCGCTAATATAATGTGGCTGGAATGCTATGGTACATTTATTTTTGGACCACTCAAGTGTGTGGTTTGGGCCCATACACGATATATCACTCTGTGCGTTCTATTGACCAGCAGAGGAGCAGTGACCGTGAAGGATCAAAAGTGATCCGGAGCAAAAAAAAAAAAAAACATCTGATAGTATGTCTAACTGGAGTCAGTGAGAAAAATCCATCTCCGCCTTTTCATTCCATTAAGCTTAATGAAAGTTCAGTCAGGCAAAGTCTGTCATGCAGCTTAAGAGCAAAGATCAAGCTAATCAACTCATTATGCATTTAATGGAAAAAAAGGACTCTTTTCCATCCCATGGTGCTTTGCTCTATGATGGGACAGCAAATGTAGGATAGGGATGGGGCCCTCTGTGGTTCCAACTCATTTAGTCACAGCACTCAGAATTTTCTCTTTTGTGCCCATGAGAGAAATGAAGTGGGCAAAACATGTTACTGCTTACATTTCCCTTGTGAAATTTCCACGTTTGACTGCCCGTCTCGGCTGTGATTCCACGCTTCCTTTTATCGACCTGCGTGCAAGTCTGCAGTTTTCTCTTCGAATTCCCCAATTCTACAGACAATTCTGTCACTCTGGACCACATGTGACTCTGCTCTGCAGTGGTGTCCTGAAACAAGTCAGCAAACAATTTCTGGAACATTCCTTGGGTAAAGTTTGGAAAAACACACAAACACACACAAACACACACACACACACATTTTTTGCACTTACCTGGACGCCCATTGGATGTTATCTTTCAGTCACAAGGAACACAGCTAAATTAAATCAGACTTTTAATGGTGAAGAGTCACTCACGTTACCAAATTTTATTGTTGATGGAAGCATATGTAAAAAAAAAAAAAAAAACAGCCATATTCTCATTTTCATTCAGAAAATAACATTCTGAAAATGGATTTTCCATGTGTCCCTGATGATTTGGATATTCCTCCAAGCTAATGAGCATTAAGGGGCTGGCCAGTGTTTTAGAGAGCAGCCCTACAGTAGCAGGACCACTCACCCTCTGTCTGTCCTCCTCTGCAGAGGTGAATAAGTGAACAGTGCTAATTAACAGCTGGTCCACCGCGCCTCAACTCTCTGCTAGCAGGCTCATTAGCAGTGGATCTTCATATCCTTACCAGAGCAAAGACCGCGTCTCCCTATGGGTGAAATTAAAATGCAAAGGGAGAGCATTATTACGGCAAGATACACATAAGCATGTCTATGTAAGGCTGTGTCTTATTTAAGGCAATGTTGAAAAGAAATATAGACTTTAGTAGCATGGTTTATCCTTCTATAACTGTAATATGGAATGTCCCAACCATAAATACGGCCTCAAGTCCAAGTGCTGAACCAAGTCCAAGTGCTTTACTGCATCATAGGACAGCAAACACACTCTCTGCTCTGAAACATATGAAACACGTCAGCTGTCACTTATTTTCACACTGCTTGCAGTCAACAATTGGAGCTCACACAGACTTTGGGTGGGGGAAGACACTGTGCTTCATGGGCAATTCTTGCAGGCAGATTGCAGGTGCTACCTTAGACCAGCAGGGGCACTGATGAGAAACACCAACATCCTTTCTGACTGAACCCCTCCCTAGGTAAAACCACAGCTCAATGTGTATCCATCTACAGGAGCTGCCAGATTAGAATGGAGCAATATAACCATGGCCCAAGCTTGTCTAATCACCGGAGCAATGCCTTAACAGGATGCCGACTGTGTGGCCCATCCGCACCCTGGAACAGTACCTTAACAGGATGCAGACCGTGGGGCCCATCCACACACTGGAACAGTGCCTTAACAGGATGCAGACTGTGGGGCCCATCCACACACTGGAACAGTGCCTTACCAGGATGCAGACTGTGGGGCCCATCCACACACTGGAACAATGCCTTAACAGGATGCAGACTGTGGGGCCCATCCACACACTGGAACAGTGCCTTAACAGGATGCAGACTGTGGGGCCCATCCACACACTGGAACAGTGCCTTAACAGGATGCCGACTGTGGGGCCCATCTACACACTGGAACCGTGCCTTAACAGGATGCCGACTGTGGGGCCCATCCACACACTGAAACAGTGCCTTAACAGGATGCAGACTGTGGGGCCCATCTACACACTGGAACAGTGCCTTAACAGGATACAGACTGTGGGGCCCATCCACACACTTGAACAGTGCCTTAACAGGATACAGACTGTGGGGCCCATCTACACACTTGAACAGTGCCTTACCAGGTTGAGTCACCCAGGATAAATGTTACATACACAACTGATGTATTGCTGATGCAAAAAAAAAAAATCTTATGCAGTTTCACAGAAGACAGGATGGCTAATTTTCAGAGCCTGCTCTATTTAGTCTATATGCTTTGTGGTCCTGTATAAACGTTGACAGTGGGGTTTTTCCATGCTCTCTGCTTGCTGACGGTACAGACCTGCTTTGTGACTCACAGGTAAAGGAAATAAAGCAGCCCTGTCATATCACAGCCCGAAGGATGCAGTGAGCTGACCTCCGAGCACTGAGACTTCCTGTGTCACTTCCTGTTCGTTTGTTTCGTCCCGTTACCAGAGGGAGACACACCGGCTGTATCTGCCTCTGAGGAGTGTGGTGTTCTTACATTTTTCTGGGATGTTATTTTTCTTCTTCTTCTTCTTCATCTCTGATGCAGCAGATACATCTTCCAGCCCTTTTTTTTTTTTTTTTTTTTGCACATTGACAAGCTCTTTGAATCTGAAACTGAAATTCTAAGATGAATAAGGCAGAAGGAAAAAATGCAGGATTTATGAAAATGAATCAATAAAATAAAATGAAGGCATTTTTTATAACTCATTCCCCAAATTCAAAATTTACACTTTTTTATTTCAGCTGAAATATAATACAGTAAATTGTCATGTACATTCACATTTTAACCATTTTTCATGATGTCATTGTGTTTGATGTACTTGACATTATTATTGGGAGAAATAAAAAATAAAATAACATAACATACTAGCTAGTATGGACTTCTTTTGTATATATTCACAAGCCCGCTTAAAGATTACTGATCTCTTTCACATACAAACAGTCCCCCGATAGGACCCATATTTGGTTATAACTTTCTCAATGTATCCACAACACACGAGGCCTAATCTATTAATATACGTAGACATTGTGTTACATTTATTTTTATTAAAACCTGTTTACATTTCAGAGAGATGCTTGAGAGAGTACTGTAAGAACCATAGATCTGCGTGGTCAGTCGCTGTAGCTTTGTCCTCTATATTAAAATGCAACAGCAGACTGAATTTCCTGTTGTCTTTGATAAAAGAAATATGTGAGAAAACCGGTTCAATCAAAAATGGAATTAAAGTGCAAATTCAAAATCTGTATGCAGTCTCAAAATTGAGGAGCTTGTACTTGCTGTAGTTTGAGCATATTGATTTATGTATTCCAATATGGTGATTTACACAGAATATCGAACAAAAGTTTTATAAAAAGAATATAAAGAACGTGTTTCATTGAATATGCCATTTACAAATATTTATTTAGATGACGCATGTTTATAAATTACATTTTTGCAGAAATATATGCGATTTGTGTAAACCAAAATATAGATCTTAAATATGTATTAATTGTATTAGGGTTTAAGATGCATGAATTCTTATTTATGTATAAACATTTTAACATAAATCGCATGGCCTTGCATTGGTTTTGTGCATATTTGCGCTGTTATGATAGAGTTTCCTGTTGAATTTTCCATAGAATGCTTTCCATTATGAATTTGCTGTGCAGAATACTGAGAGAGCGTAACGTATAGACAGGTTTATATCACTTACAGTATGGACTGAACTCTCTTTCATTCAATGGTAAAGATTTACTGAGGATGTTCCACTGT
Source organism: Albula glossodonta (assembly GCA_019788955.1). Lineage (NCBI taxonomy): Eukaryota > Metazoa > Chordata > Actinopteri > Albuliformes > Albulidae > Albula > Albula glossodonta. The sequence continues at coordinate 1,181,956 of JAFBMS010000064.1, forward strand.
GGCACGGACGTAAATTATGGGGGGGGGACCCGCCCAATAATCAAAACCGGTCAATACGACCCCCCCCCCCCCCCCCCCATCCCCCATAATTATATCATCATGAGTCTTCAACCCCTCCAATGTTCAACCCAAAGTTACGTCCTTTGTCTGTGGAAATGAAGCAGTGTCTTCTATAATGTTATTTTCTGTGTTCTGCTAAGTAAATCAAAGATATGTGATTCTGCCCACCGTGTAAACAAACTAAATGGGCTCTTGAAATTCAATATGTGATTCAAAGCTTCGGAGGAGCAGAAGCTAGAAGGCTGGAAATGTGAATTCTGATGACATTGTTTAGTCATCAGTGAATGTTCAGAGATAAACCTTTTCTCTTTGATGAAAATGTAATATTCACAGTAGGTAATCAACTTGGATCTTTGTTTTCCCCCAATTTCAAATGTGCAGTTGTGCCGCCTCAGTTACTGCTCACTCTCTGTGTCCTGGTCTTCATTCCGGAAAAAAAAGCTCTCTATATAGTCCTAGCTATGTGAGAAAGATAGTTTGAAACAATCAAAGATGCTTTCCTCTTCAGAACTATGCTCATTCATTGGCCCAAATCAGTGAGCCAATGGAATATGATGGCTTCTCCCTTTTTTTTTTTCCATCCAATAGAATCTCATTTCATCACTGGAACTCTACTGTGGCATAATGACACCATGTTTAAACTGTGTAATTTCTAATTCAAACAGACACAATTAAGGTTTGTCTCATCACTAATGTTTTTTCTTCATTTCCTTGAAATTTGCTGCTGTCCAGCTTCCCTGCCTATTGAGTACTCACTGATTTGAGGTGTAGGGGTACAAGTTTAACATATTCTCTCTTTGAAAAGCAATCATTTGCCTGCACACTGAACTGAATAGAAGTACATAAATGTATATTAAAGACTCTTACTGTTTAATACCTTCCTTTGGCATACTGTGGCATTAAGCTGGCATGACTAACAGCATGCCCTCTTAATGTAATGACTCATTAAAGTTTTGTTTTATTTTATTTATTTTTTCTTAACAATCAATAGCTTCTTATTCTTTGGCTATTATAACCATGGGTGCACATGAGGTCCTGCAGGTTGAGCTCCTAGTTTACACCCCGCAGACCCACACAGGGATCATGGTGGAGCAGGCACACACGGTCCCGAGGTGCACTCACCTGTGAGCCACTGATGGATGCAAGGTCTACAGGTCACACAGTACGACAGGAAACCTGGTCCAGAGCAAGAGGAGCACCAGCTAAGACTAAAGGAGAGGTGTGTATTCAGATGGGCACCCAATGAATACAAACACACCCCTTGTGTAAATGACATGTCAGTTGGCTGAATGAATTGAAAATAGTTTGCCTGTATTTAAATCACCATTCTATTTTCAGGAGTTTATTTATGTGAGAGATTTAATTAAACTGCCACGGGCGTGGGTCATGCTCCTTTTGATCTGTTATAGTTATTGTATGTGGAGAGCTCTTGGGTGTGCAAAGGCAGTCACCATGGCGACAATGAGCGAGTGTAAGAGTGGTTTATGTAGAATAATGAAGTGGAGCCTGTCTGAACTAGCTGGCCCGCTCTGGCAAGCGCAGCGCACTGTCTTCCTTTCAAAAAGCCTGACCTCAGGTGACCTTTCTGTCTTCATGGCCATTCCGCTCGGGAAATCCTCATTGTCGCCGGGAATAGCACCATTCCGGCATAATGCCCCTACCTGCTGAGGATTTAAGCTTTACAAAATTGACAAAAAAAATATGAATAATAAAATTACAGTACATTTTCTTAAAGGCAGTATCTGGTTTATCTGGCACTTATTAATTGGTAATTTAAATATAAAATATGAGTTGACCTCCGAGTATAAAGGTTAGACCAACACAATCAATCCTTGAATGTTTTTCTACCATACCCATCCTCAAAACTACCAATGATAAGCATATCTGGAAATATCGATCCACTGCACACCAATAAGCCGTTCAGATGCTTTTTGATGATACTGAACTTGCTGTGACTGGCCGTGTGCGTGTGCAGGTTGTTTTCTTTAAGAGCTTGTCCGAAATCTTTACTCTCTGCCTGGAGATGAACGCTGTCTGAACGCTCAGGACTCCTCCCTACAGTTTCCTCCTGCACGCGCTCAGTTCGGTGCTCTTGGGAAGCAATGATCTCATGCGGAGCCTGTATCGCTGTAGCCAGATCTGCGCTTCAGCGTTTTCTTTTTCCCTAATTAAACAGCGCAGGGTTCCACTCTTTGCACCAATACCCTGTGGAGACCAAAAAAAAAAAAACAAAAGGAAGATCCTTAAAAGACCCATGCCAACCAACCTTACTTCTCCGATTTTACTCAAAGAAATACTCATGAAATGGAGGCAGAGTGTGTTCTGCTGTAGGGGATCCCAGAAAGGCAGCCCTCCGCATGCCCTCAGTGGCACTTTCACCTTTAACCCTCTTCTTATTGCATCGTCCAAGATCTACCAAGAAAATCGGATAAAAATGAATATTTTGATTTTGTCACAAGCTATATGTGAGTAAGGAAATTAAATTGAAAACTGGAGTATTGGATTTTGCATTATTTTTCTTACAATGGATGTGTAGACCCTGAGGAGACACACATGCACATGCTTTCAACTTACATTTTTGCAATTATGATGCAATATTTGACTGCAGTCGACTCGAGTACAAAATGACTTGTATTGCACTATGTAGTGCAGGCAGTTGATTAAATTAATGACTGATGTGTAATATATTCTTGTTTGATGTCACAGCACTGATTTTGCTTGTAAATTCAGAGCTAAGAGTGATCTCACCCACTCCGATGTCACTGTTCATGGGGACCTTATTTTGTCAGGAACAGTTTAATGTATGATAAGCACTATATTCTTTATACCTAAGTCACCGTTCATTGTCCTTTCAGGGCAAATTGACTGCAGCAGTCTTACCTTTCAATCATTTGTCACTCTCATTGTGCAGTTAGAAAACCATTAAACAGGAAAGTATAAGTGCATTTATAAAAAGTGTTATCAGAAGGAACTTCCATTAAGGATGTTATTTTTAATTTGAAAAACCCCATCATCGCACTTGGCTGCCATACAAGTAATTTTAAAAAGTTTGGTGTACAGTCAAATTTTTTTTTTTTTTTTTTAATGAATCATGAAAAAGTTCAAGCTGGAACTTTTTCAGCTGAAGCCAAGAAGACACATTTATGTATTTATTTATTCATTCATTCATTTATTCATTCATTTTAAGGGTTACTGGGTGGCTTACCCTGTTAAGACACATGGACCGTTCCGAAATGCAGATTTTTTTTTCTTCTTTTGCAGGCTGACAGCAAACTCATCGGTGCGTCCATATTTCTGTGGCTGGCATTGGTTGGCCCTGAATAGTTTGCCTGTGCCTAGGCCAGAGCCAGGTAGCCTATCAGCAAATTTGCCAGTATTTTAGCATCATAGTTCAGCTAGCTAATGAATTGCCTCGGCCTATCACTTACACAGATTACCTAGCTAAAGTACCCTAAAAACCGTACGTTGTGTGGCTATTAAATAATGAGACTAATGCTGTTTTTTAATGAAGAAAACAAAAGACTGGGCAGCCATTTTGTTCATTTTAACCAAAAATTTCAAATTGATGTGTTTCTCAATTTTTGAACTGACCATGTTTGCAACACGTCATAAAAACACACAACTTCTTCAAGCGATGCGTATCAGCGAACTGAAGATGTGAGCGAATTGAAACTTTCAGGAGCTCTTTATGCTTGCCCATTGGTCAATGTATATCATGTGGTATGCGTATTCGCACTGTCGTCCGACTTAGATAAGCCCGGTCTCGTTACTTACTCACCCACATCTCGTATGTCTTTTCTGTCTTATCAATATGGTCAAAGCAGGAGGAGGGGCACCAATCAGAAATGACAGCATCTTCACAAGGTGCAGCTAGACTGTTCTCACACATTAATTGATGTCGCAGGCTATTTCTATTCTGTCAGTGTCTCCAGCAATATTTTTATCTGTCAAAATGGCGGACGGCATTTGTAATTTTTCGGTCTAAGCTTCTGAAAATGACAAAATATTCTTCATCACAGGAGCCCCATAGTGTGATCCTGGGTAGTGGAAGTGGACGTGGAAGTGGACCGTTTGGTCTCTACCACATAGCAGGCTGCGGTGAGTGCAGCCAGGGGCAGGTGATATGCTGAAACCCTTGATCACCTTTGCCAGCTGTCTCCAAACACAACACTTCATTCATTTTTACATCATTTATCACGCATGTGAATACGACACAATAGATAAAGAATAAAAGACTGAGACTGGCAACAGATGTTTTTTTTTTTTTTTTTTACCAGCTTCATTATTATTATGCTTCTACAGCACATTGGCTATTGTGAGTTGTTCTTAACCACTGTAAAAATAAACAAATAAAAACCTTTTGGAGACGTTCAGCTCTAAAATAGTCCCTCATTAGCACATCATATGGGTTAACTAAAACCTGAGGGACGTTTCAGCATTATTACTATATTTAGATGAAATGGTTTCCAGTCAGGAAAAAAAAAAACAAGCCAGATGCTGCACAAGCTTTTTTGTGTTGACTATAAAACATATGGGTTTGATATCTTTGAAGGGGAATGTTTTAATGTCGCTTCCTTTTCTGGTTGACGGCCTGACCACGCTTTACTTTGCCACAGTAGAAATTAATTCTGCCTGCATTTCAATGTCTGAAACGTGTATTTATTTATTCTTTTTGGATGTTTTTTTTTTTTTTTTTTTTTTTTTTTGTCTTTCAGGGTGATGTGTGATTCCTGTCATATTTCACACGGGAAAGAAGATGTGAAAAGTGCGGGCTTGGTGGGGGGCGGGAGTGAATGTTTCCCAGAATACATTGCCTGAGTGACAGTCACATTCACAGAGTAGCAGTTTACTGAAGAAGAAGCACACAGTTGTTTTTAATGTGCACTCAAACCAAACATTCACCAGGGAATAATACTCCCGTTTCCTTACGGTTCCTTTCATTCTGCTCTGTGAGAATGATCCCAGGGAGAGCGATGCTCTCACCACTCACACACTAGATCTACAGATCTACAGCTGTCTGCTCTTTCATTTGTTCTGTTTAATAGTACTTACATATAGTGCTGTGCTTACTGTGTAAAGGACATGGCCATGTGGATTCACTTCATACGATATACAATAGACCGGAGGCTTGGAAAACCATACAATTACATATGGTCTGAACGCGATCAACCATCCATGTTTTTTTTCCAGAGAAATGGTGAATGAGCTTCAGTGGTAGAAGTCTATGTTCACCCCTCAGTTACTGCCATGTGCTCAAGTGTGTTTTCCCTTTAGTCACACTATTAACCAAGTACAAGGTTTCACACTTCCACTGCAAACTCTCGTCCTTATAGGAATATACAATAAAAGAATATATCACACATTAAAAGTTATATCTTAGTCTTATATCTAAGTTTTTCTAAGAAAAGTCATTTCAATGTGCAAATATAATTTTCATTTTTTACAATAATAAGAATAATAAGACTACACAATATTGAGCACTGCTAGTTCATTATTAATGTTGAAGTTTGTTGGCTGTTTTGCAGCAAAGGGTGCCACGTGAATGTTACTGTACATGTACTCATGTCGGTGACTAAGCAGCCGACACAGAACTATTGTGTAATGGTTAAAGGCAGTACCTATGATGGATATGAGTCACGTTAGACCCTTTCATGGTGCCTATTCACTGAGAGTCATATGATAACACTGTATCTCTAAGAGCTGCTTTTGTAACACCTGATACATTCGGATTTAGTATATCTCCCGTTGTTCATCTATTCAGGGCCAGTAATGAGTAAAGATGAATTACAGTAGAAATCCCAGACTGGTAAAGCGCTCAGCACATGCCACGATGAACGGTATTCTGTGTCTGCCTCTCTGTCTCTTCCACTACCAGAATGTCGACTTGAGTCACAGTCACCTTCCTTTGCTTTGTTCTGTTTCACGCTTTGTGTGCTGCTGTGGAATTGCCTGGAAGCATTAATAAATGTGTGTGTGTGTGTGTGCGTGCGTGCGTGCGTGCGTGCGTGCGTGCGTGCGTGCGTGTGCGTGTGTGTGTGTGTGTGTGTGTGTTTGTGTGTGTGTGCGTGTGTGTGTGTGTGTGTGTGTGTGTGTGTGTGTGTGTGTGTGTGTGTGTGTGCGTGTGTGTGTGTGTGTGTGTGTGTGTGTGTGTGTGTGTGTGTGTGTGTGTGTGTGTGTGTGTGTGTATGTGTGTGTGTGTGAGTGTGTGTGTGCGTGTGTGTGTGTGTGTGTGTGTGTGTGTGCGTGTGTGTGCTCCAGTGTGAAATGAAACTGTGGATTCTGAGGATGTATTATCTGGATATAATATTATATCCTTGGGCATAGGTAGCTGCCCTTTGATCTGTTTTGTGTGGCCCAATCTTTGATCACCTTCTGGGCCAAGAAATTGAGCTTTTCTATGAATAACTATGCACGAGGTATAGAGTAATCATGGCAACTGAGTGCATGGCTCTCACATGTTTTTGTCTCATCTTTATTTGAGGTTTAAGTTATTTTTATTTTTTTTTATTTTTTTTTGTTATTAATATTTTAGTACTTTAAGATTACTAGAAGATTGGTATGCAAACATCACAGAAATTCCTCATCGGATGCATGACGAAGTACTAAAGCAAATGCAAACTGCAGAAATCGTATAATAATTTTATGGATTTTTGTGTGTGTCTGTGATACCTGTTATAATCTTTATTACAGACACAGAAATATAATTATTATTACTTTCCATATAATAAGTCTATAGTATAATATTCTGGCCAGACAGCATGAATTAATTTATGAATGTGAGCTTTTGCACTGTGGTAAGGACTTGATAAGAAGGGAAACCCTCTACAAACTTTTTTTGGAAAGTTTATTTCCCTGATTGATGTGCTGGTGAAGGTAAAAAATAAACACATTTGAATGTGTTGAAATAAATGTATTATTGAATGAACTGTGAATCAAAGTTTTTTTATTATTATTATTTAGGTCAAATATCTGCCACCTCATTAAGGTTGCCAGTCCTGCAGCCTGCTTTCTATTCTTTGTAAATATTTGTATAAAAGGCTGTTTCTCCATTTCCTTTACTTCTGTTTCATTTGGGTTTTTCTTATTGCTCAGACCCAAGCTCACTTTATGAAAAGCAAGGTCATTCAGGGAAGGGAAGATTATAAAGTCTAGTTTCATTAAAATATTCCAAAGAAACTAAGAAAAAGTTTAAGCTAGGACAAGTCGTCCTAGTTTATGGATTATTTTGATTTTATGATTCTAAAAGATTTTTCCTTGCATTTCGAAGTGTTATTGCTGCCCCTAGACTTGGTGTTTAATTCATTTTTCATGTTCCTAAGTTTGTGTTATTTTGTTCTCAAGCCTAGAAAAAAAAAAAAAAAAAAACAATATCCCTGGGCCAAGCATTGGTAAATATTGGTTGCAAACGAAACAAATTAAAAGTATAAAGTAAAGTGACTTTGACATATATTATGTTCTAACACCCAATAGTGAACATAATGTCTCTTCCTACAGCCTTCTCTTACACCCTGTAAAAAAAAAAAAAAAACATGCTTGTTACTTATACAAGCGCTAATTGTCTTGAATTAGTGTGTCTGCTCAAATGACCAAAAATATTAACTTGCTCTGCAATGCAGTACTGGGAGTCAATGAAGGGATCATGGCTAACGTGCTAATCGCTCACTGCCAACGTGCTAATTGCTACAACCTCTGGCTGTCTCGTTCTCCGAATTCCTCTGACATTGTCCACTCAGGAAGATGCAGAAAGAGCAGAGGTTTCCCATACATACCTTGTCTTGGACTTCAAAATGATTTTTCCAACTCCTTACGCTAGGTTTATGTCTCAGTATTTTACCCTGTGATCTGACTGTGAATCTTCTACTGTCTACAACTACCCTCCTAGAGGCAGCTACCACTGACATTTTTCTCTCCATTAACGGGCGTGGTATCCAAACCACTGCAGTCTCCTGCCTCCTGTAAAACCTGACACAGGGTCCAGTGTACCCCCATCCTTGCTCTGCTTCCTCTGAGGATTGCCAGAGTCCATCCTATCAGCCAAGCATGATGTCTTATGACCCTTTGCTTTTTTGTGCTAGCTGCACACCTTTAAAATAAAAATCGCATGACCCTTGCCAGTTTCGCCTGACCTGAACATATCTGCTATTACAAATGGGGGGATGGGGAGTCGATGGCAGAGCTCTCCATTTTGACTTTGCCTTGGTTGAGCATATGGTGTATACCCATGCCCCATATTAATTCTCCAGCCACAGGACGGAAGCGAAAGTGAAAAGGACTGGAAGGGAATTTTTGTGGCCGAATGTGACTGTCTATTGACGTTATGGCATGAGTGTCTCTGGGCAAAAAATTGTGATCATTTCATAAATATGGAACAGATGGCTGTGCACCAAAGAGAATCTAGCCCACAGTCACAAAGAACCTTACATATAATCTTTAAACATGCTTACCACAAAATTAACCACATTGCTATGGCAGTACTCTGCCACTTCAGAAGTTAGGCACCCCCTGAAACCATGTCATGCCACCTGAGATTTGGTTTTCTTTCACCATCATAACATCAAAGCCAGCAGACTGTGGATAGGAGCCAACATATTCATGGTTTCTTGTAGCATTAAGGAATAACCCCAAACCCAAAACTACTATATGACACTTAGCTCTGGAAATAAAAAGATTAGAATGTAAAAATATATGTGAACTTCCATGTTGCACTAAATGGCATATCAAGAGTTGGTCATCATCTCTTTTGGGGGTGTGGGTAATGACTGTATATCTGTATTTTTCGGCTGTCTGTGTACATGAAGGAGTCTTAATCATAGGTTTCACACCTCTTTTTACCCCTAGTCAATGCAGGCTATGTGTATCATGTTTTTCTTAATAATGGAAACAATGTACTTGTTAAAATGTATCACATTCTTAGTTAAGGTCTTTGCAGAAGACCCAGCAACTAACCACATAATTGTATGGTTTTATGAACAGCAACAACACTGTAAGCTGTTTCAATTGGGCCAGCACTTTAGTCACACCAGGCTAGCCATCTTGCCAGTGGGGTGTGTGGTCAGGACCTTGTGCTGCTCAAAACAAAAGCAGGACTTACAGAAGCAAAGTCATTGCATCAATTTTTGTGCCTGAAGTGTTTGTGGACCCATTCATCAAGACACATGTTGCTTGCAGCCATGCTATTAACAGCTGTGGTCTTTGTTCTATATCCCATTTAGCAAAATTCAGATGTGAGGCTTCTCTGAAAAACCCTTTAGGTTTTTAAAAACAAAGTAATGGTTATTCAGAGAATAAATAACTATGGGAATATTAAAAATATATTGTCTGGACATCATTAAAACACAAAACACATGTCTCTTAAAAAGGAGGGCAACACGAGCAGTTCCTCCTATCAGTAACTGTTCAAAATGTTTGTATTCGTCACCCATGGTTTAATGATTTAACTAAGTCTAAAACCTTGTAGAAAGGTCTTTCAATTATTTTTGGTATCACACACACAAGGTTGGCTAAACATACTATCAAAACTACATTTTTAAATAACTGAAATGCATTTTGAAGACCAATAAAACTGGGCTACCATTTTAGAAGACAACAAAAACCAGAACTGGAGAAGTGTTCTGGTGTCTGATCATATAGCTGAAGGGCCATATCATTGAATGGATCCAATTACTTCTTTGCAAAAAAGCCACATTCATTTATTTAATGATTCATGAGTATTTCTATGAGTAATCAATGCAGAAATCCTGATAATTCCACAGGGTTAACAAACTTTTGTATTAACGTAATTGCATATGAAAATTTTGTTTCATGATTTGATTGGTTGAGATAGTTTGCTCCAATCATATGCTCTCAGTCTTTTTGCACCAGAAAAGAAACAGTGTCACCAATGCTATTGAGGCTAAGAATGGAATGGGGAACCTTTGTTTTCAGTAGTCCATGTCTGGTTTTAGTGCTGACGCTGGTGGGCGGAGCCTCCTCGATTGGTTAACAGACTGAGCTGTGTAAATTGGGCCGCCTGTGGCTAATATGCCACAGGGTACATTGGCATGCTAGTGTGCATGGTGCTTTCAGCTGGGAATTTGGAGTGGTAAGGTTAGGAGCTCAGCTCCTGGTAGTTTTCTATTGCTTAATCCCAACTGACAGCATTATAGAGAGACTCATGACAGCATTTTTTTTTTTGATTTGGGTTTGTTAAATGATTGACCAAAAGTGGGGAATTATTTTTGTTTATTGAAAGGGTACTCAAAAATGGGAAGATTTTCAGTTGTTTAGAGGAAACCCAAGTAGTGGTAATACTTAAAAAATCTGTTATGCTCTCTTTTCCATTTCCCCTTTCTGTCTGTGTTTGAGAGCTGGTTTTCAGTTTTGTTTTATCCTCAAGCCCCCAATTAAGTGGGCACAATTGTCATCTTTGTGATCCTTTAGACCCCTCTCCCCCCACCCCTACACTCTTTCAGTATAGTGTTTACTAGTAGGGCACTGATCCTGGGAATGTAACATGAGTGGATTCAGTCTCATTGACTCAATATAATTGCATCGTTCTTGCTTTTGAGCAAAAATCCAGAAAAACTAACACAATGTCTTGCTGTTTATGTATTTGTGTAAATCTTCCAATGAATGCCACACTTATCAGCCTATTGATAAACAGCATATTTCTACATCTTGATACGCCTCCCACGAGCACAAACCTCCTAGATGGGTAGTACTGAGCCCCTATTCCGAGCCATCCATGACCTGTTTCTCATTCCGCGTTGTTTACTTTGGAATAATAAAATATTGGAGGCATCATTCTTAAAGTGTGCCAAATTGTAATATCATAGAAGTGCTACCCCGCAGTGAATTAAGTTTTGTAAAACATTGGAGGCCCTCTTGACTTCATGTGAGTTTCTCCACTGAAGGCAGAAGTGTCCTGAGTATGCAGGCCGCCTTGCATTCTCTCATGGGAGCGCACGGGAAGGTTTTCAGCTGCTGTTCTCCTGTAAAAGCCGTACTGATGGATGGATGGGCTCGCTCTCATTTCAGGCATTAGCCTAATGCACAATATACGACCTCATGAGGTGACCGCAGTTAAGCGGCGGGAAAACTGGAACTTGAAGGAGACCATTTCAGCTGGCAAGGATATCAACCCCCCCACCCCCCCACCCCCCTTCCCCCTCCCATTTTGCTCATCTCAAAACCCAGTAAACAGAGGTCAACATTCCGTTCCAAATGACTTTCCGGGAACCCAAACTGTCCTAATAGAGTAAACGAAGACCTGCAGGGGAGAGGGAAGGAAAAAAAAAATGATGTTTTTAGATTGCACAGTTCATGAAGTCAGTGGATGTGGAGGTTGACGGCAACTTTCAGGTTACTCCAGCACCCTGGTCTTTTTAAACAGCGATGAAGCATTGAGCTGTGAATCATTCTGTCCCACGTAAACACTGAATAAAGACACGGAGGTGCCAGCCAGTCGCAGTTCTGTTTAAAAGCGCTCATAAGCAGCCATGTTTGACCCAAATGATCAATGTCTGCAGAACACTGGGAGGGACAGACAGACCACTTCAGTGTCATATAGAGGATGAGGCTATATGAAACCATGATCCCAAAAGTCATGAATAATAGCAATTTTGGCATATCCTCTGTTTATAAGAAATACATTCACATGATGGTGCTGGCAGAGTTACTCAGAGAGAACATTTAGTCATTTTAGGTTTAGCCTAATTTATCATGATTAAACTGCTCCAAGTATGAGAGCATTGTGTCCAAAGGATGCTACCTCTCCCTTTCTGTAGGTTCTCTGCACTGTGCTGAGAGTTAAAATCAAGGCTAATGTATTTCCATATTAGCAGATGTTTCTCAGTTGTGTTTGGTGCTGTATCTCATAGCAACAACCCTAAAACAAGACACAAACATAACTTCTAAAACTTGACCTTGCAGATGAGTCCTGTGTTTAATACAATGGTAGCTAATTTGAACAAATAAAATCATACGATTGAGAGAATTGCCTCTCTCAGTTGGAGCAGGGTTTATTAAAATAGCTCTGGTGTTTGCTGAAGGCGAAGGCTGGGAAAGCGGCTGCTGGGTGTGACGGGGTGAAAATGATTTAACGGCCTTTCACCTTTTACTCAAATGAGATGTATGAAGATGAAATGGGAGTTGAGACTTTTTGCTGAATTGCTCCTTCTGAGCTGTGTGGTATTCCCATACCACACAATGGCGATGGTGAGAACAGTTTTTTTTTTTTTTTCAGTTTTTGGAATAAGATCATAGCCTCTCTCTCTTCCCATAAAACTGTGAAATAGCTAAACTGGGCTCCACCACAATATGTTTCCTATTATCTATCCAATGTCATGTTTATCAGAATGTTTAAAATGGCCTGGTCTGGTGTACCACAATCAAGAATGCGACAATTAACTGGCCTGTCTTCCAGCAATTTTCTTTTCATGGTGTATGGTGTTCAGCAGCCACTTCACATCTCATCTGAAGTGTAGAATTTTAGACCATTGGGTTTTGGTATCCACAGGCTGGATTTGAACAATCCAGTGTGTGTGTGTGTGTGTGTGTGTGTGTGTGAGAGAGAGAGAGAGAGAGAGCGAAACTGGGGAACTCCAACTTGATGTTAGGGAGGAAAAACACAAGCTTCAAGCAAATATGCAAAATTAGTAACAAACAAACAAAAAAGTTTGCTATATCTTAAGGTTTGCTTGCAGTGTGGCTGGACTATATATCATACTCTTTTGCCAAATTAGTTTTTACGGCATGTATTTTTACAAAATATGGGTCAGTTTGAAGTTGAGCACTAATTACTTGGTAAATATAATTCTAAGTAGTGTTTCATGCTATAAACTCCCTTTCATGGTTATGGGATTCATACTTGACTACATGTAACTTAAGGGCCCTGAATGAAAGCATTTACCACAATGTGCAGTGGAAACTGAGAAGGACAAAATGAGCAGTGAATCAGCAGTGTGTAACCCCTGTTCCCCTGATGTCATTTCACAAATACCACTGCAAAACACACAGACCGCACACGCACTGCTCAATTGTCATGAGCTTAGCATAATGCAATGTGGATGGACTGGAATGCTGCAAAGATGTGCATGTTCTAAACAAAGGGAGACCTTTCACCTTGCTTGTGTAAAGCCTAAAGATTCACTCGAATCCAAGAACCAGCTGCACACATGTACACTAACCCTGGGAGACGTGTTTATTGGACCAGAGCCAATAATCCTTCTCATGCCTCACTGAAGCCATAGAAATACATGTTTAATAAATCTGATCAAGACTTACTGAAAATGAATACAAAATAAGGCCTTGGGATCAGTACCAGTGGAGGGACCCAACAGTGGAGATAGTTGTGTGATGAATAAGTCAGGCTAACGTTTTGAATTATCAATGCCCTGCACCAGGTTCTGGATGTCACCAGCACTGAGGTCTGGGAAAAGCACAGACCCACAGCCCCAATCCAAACTGAATCCCAAACACAGCTGGGGTCTACAGCAACCACAAGGAAAATCTATTCCATATTCCATGGGCATACTTGTGTTGACGATGAATTGAGGAAAGTTCTCGGTATGAGAGATTATGACAGTGAATTTTTTAGCACTGACCAGCCGCTACCAAAACTGCCAGAAGAGGTTTCAATCCATTGCTAATGATGGCATAAGTGAGGCAGAATGATGACTTTTTAAACATAAAACATCTGCCAATCATGGTTTTCACATTTTGTACTCGGTGTTCATTACCATAAACCGTTCAATTTTCAGCTTGGTGACTGAGCAGTTTAGTATAAAATCATCTGGTAGCTGGTAAACTTGAATGGAATGTACACGCTTAAAGTTCGGTCACGTTTTGACAGAAAAAAGTTGCTCAAGAGCACAGAAAAGATTGAATGTTTCTCAGATGGGTTCATAATGCACCATACATTCTTAAAATATAGTATTTTCCCCCATTCCCTTCCATGTGTTTGTTTTTTGGTGCAAAATTAATGTGCACCTTCCTTCCAAGGAATCCATGTTCAATTCATTCGTTCTAATTAATAATTGAGTCAAGCAAGGACAGGCTATTCTCCACTTTGTGACACTTAACAGTTCTAAGATTTTCTTTTTTTTTTGTTCTTTGTGACAAGTATTTAAAGTTTAATGTAACATTAAATATAGATATGAGAATAAAACATCATGACACAATGAAAGTTCATTGAGCAAATAAGGAAATGTGGTCGTGCAAGCATTTCTATACTAGGAAAGGCTAGCAAAGCATTTTTTTTTTTTTTTTCAGTAAAAAAAATATACTGGCTTAACATTTTCAGTTAAGCAACTGTCTTTTAAATCATTAAAAATGTTCTTGGATTCTTTATATGTGATGGGTTAAAAAGAACATTTGGAGAAATTCAAAATCTACTCTTTCTATCAACAAGATTTATTTAGGTGGTGGTTGACATCAGCAAAACTTAATTCATTTTTGACCTTAATTTGTGTAGAGCCACTTGTGAATTATGGAAGTATGTGCCTTCAAAAAGATCACCCCTGTATTTAAATTTTTTGATGATGTTACCTGTGAATTTTAGTAACTTTAACTGTACACAGATGAAAGGTTTGTTAGATGGCTTCCCCCTTTCAAAATGATGAAGTATTTCAAAGATGACTGCAAATTCCCTCCTGATATAAACTAGCAATAATCCATTAATATTTTAATAGTCAGTATTGGATTTCACAGTTCATCCACTATCTTAAATATTGCCTTTCTTTGGCGGGATGATTATCGTCCTTCTGAACCCGATGTCTGCAAACCTTTCTTTTTTTTAAATTTCATTTTATTTATTTTTTACCTAAAACATGATTTTATGTCTTCATTTGAAAAACAGCATGGTTGACCTGCTACTCAGCCTTTATTGGCAGCAGAGTCATAGTTTAATGTCCCTAAATTACTTAATCACCATCACATTTCTTTGGTTTTTCACCCGCATTTTGAGCCATATCAAATAATCTCACTTGACACTGCATGATTGATTGTAATGCTATGATTTTTCACAAGAATGTGAGAATAAGGTCAAGGAATGTTTGTCAAGACTATTTCAGGGGGGGAAAACAATGCCAAAGCAGTACATGTCTGAAGTGATAACTATCAGTGGGCTGTACTTTATTTTTATTTTTCAGGGTGGAAGCCCTTTCTAGTGGGTTGGTCTTTTATAATTGCAATGTTTTGACTATATTTCTCATGGACAGATCAATTTACCATCAAGTCAGCTGCAAATCCATCAGCAGCTTACATTGCATCATTAGCGCTGGTGTCCTTCGCATTGCATCTTCAATTAAACCGCATGGCTGAGCAACTTGGCCAGAAGTCACCAGGAGGTCATTCCAGCAAGTAACTTTAAGCATGCTACCTGTGGGGGAACCTGTGCTAGCACTTAGCACGCTATCCATCTACTATGTGAGCAGTGACTTTACCAAAACCCGTCTTTGAATGTAAAACACTTTGGGGCTGACGTAAAACCTTGAAAGTACTGAAGTTTCATTCTGCATTTCATTTCACATTTCACGTTTATCCTTTGAACTGTATGTATATAACCATTCTGATTGGATGGTATTAGAGAACACAATTTCGCATATCTAATTTCAGAACGCAAATTTCTTACACTTGCATGCTAAAGCTGTGAAATCACTCAACAGCACGTATGCAAGGCTGCGCTGACCCTGGGTCCAGTATTCTGGCCTCCCTGACCAAATCCTTTCAAACAAAGCAGAAATACACGGCACCTGTGCTGTACCTATTTGACTTGCAAACAAACTCCTCGTGAACACAACACTGTTCATTCATCGAACGCAAAACACAGGACAATACAAAGGTGACAAGGCACATTACAGATGTGCTAATAAGGTAAATACTCATCGTTGGTGTCATTAGAAAATGTAATTTCCCAGGTTTTAGCACACACTCTCATTATAATACCATTCTTATAGAAATGAACTGGAGGAGGGACCTTCGCTTCTCGAGCGCAATATCAAATGGTGTATCTTATTCATAAATGAAATGGATGAACTGACATGGGATGATCATATGGGTTTCATTCTCATATTTGCCACAATAATGACCCCAGTGCCCTAATCAGTCAATGGTAAAGGTGGACTATGGAAGTGTTTTTATTGGGTGCTTATTTTCCATGGATTACTATTATTAACGGGATTAACGTTAATGCGTGTTTGGGGACGAGGAAATCGGCTTTTTGTCACCACTGTTTCTGCGGACACCCATAAAGCAAAAGCACAGTCTGCTTCTCCCAACCCCCACCTGGTGTACACACACACACACACACACACACACACACACACACACACACACACACGCACACATGCACACACGCGCACACACGCGCACACACACGCACACATGCGCACACACACACACACGCACACACACACACACACACACACACACACACACACACACACACATACACACACACACACAGGAAGAAAGAAAGAAACTTGAAAACCCAAGTAAAGAAAATGAAAGTGCCTTTGCCTGTCTGTGGCTGTCAGTGAGGATGCAGAGAGGAAGAGAGTGGCAGTCTCCCTCTCACCCTCCCACTTCAAAGGACCAAAACCAGCCAGGTGTCTGGGCAGAAGAGCTAGGTGCACAAATCCTGCTGACAAGCTGACAATCCTGAGTAGAATATGTATCATATATGATGGCCACGACTTCATTCTTTAGAGATTTTTATTGTGAATGATACGTAAATGCTTTATATTAGAAATGATCAATTGCAAGGCATGTCATATCGACCAGTTAAAGGTCAGATAGAACTTACCTGTACTTTATGCCTAAATTGTTGATGCCAATTCATTAACTGCTGTCCTGTGATTGGATAATGACCCCCGATTTCATCCCTGAGGTGGATAACTGAAAGGGAGGAATGAGGAGAGGGTGATTCAGTTGAGAACCAACACCACTGTAGTGTATTCAGTCTGATGTTCAGTCTACAGAAGTGTTGAATTACTCCCAGGGAGCAGTGGCTTCCAGTCACAGGGGGGATTCTGAACATTCAGCACTTGATCATAAAACTGTCACACTAAATAAAATGCAAATGATTTTTCCCCCTATCCAATCTTATCTGGAGATGGAATGTGGTCACTATCTCATCATGATCTTCCTATGAATTTTTGCTGAACCTTTATTTTTAATATTATTTCCATGAAAGCTTCCTTTAAATGAAAAGTGCATTCCGAAAGTGACAGACTTAATTTCTTCACAGCTCCAGGGTCCACACACACACACACACACACACACACATACAGATGCACTTCTGCTCCCTGTAGTCTGCAGTCTGTACCTGTTCCCTCCTCCTGGTCTCCCCCCAGGTGTGCCAATTCATCTTCAGTCCTTGCCCCATATCAGAACTCAATAATTTATTTACCTGTGCCCCCCCCCCCCCCCCCCCACCCCCGTCTGCTGCTCTGGTGAGGGGCTCTGAAGCGCCAGCAGAGGGTGGCATGAAAACTCATGACAGCTACAGTGGGCAGGAAGCCAATATAATAGAAGCCTCAAAAAAAAAAAAAACAAACTGTAAGTTCTAACATTTTATGTGATTTAATCACAATCCAAAAATGGCATTCACTGTTATTAATGTCAAAACTAATTACCAGTATTTTATCATTTATTTATTATTTTTATTAATTTTATTTTATTTTTATTTTTTTATTTTTATTAGGCATTTTAAAGTCAATACTTTAAATGTTTCTAAAGCAACACGGGGAATCCGGCAGGTTTTGGAAGGACTTATGTAGTTGGTGTGCAGCTTGCAGATGCCTCAGTCACAGAAATCTCACCATTGTTCAGTGTGTCCAGGGACATGGAGTTTAAAAAAAGAAAAGACCACTTACCCCAAGCGACGCACAACCACATGAGTGAAGTGGAACGGAGGTTGCTCAGTGACGAGGTGAAGGTGGACGCTTCACAGGAAGCTGCCTGAAATCGTGAAACAGCCTGAAATTTACCACAGAACTGAATCTACCCCACTGTGACCTAGTTTCAACAAAGACTGTACATCTCTTCTAGTGTGGCTGTCATTCAGAAACCGTGATCAAGACGAATGCAGAAAAGTACATAATGAGCTCAAAATTTCTTTTGAGCAGCAGAAGGTAATATGGTATGAGTCATCCTTTTTCTTTTATTCTTTTTTTCCAAAGACAGCCAGCTGAATCCTGTAGCTCGTATTGCCTCTTTCCCAAATGTTAAACATGGTGGTTGTTTTGTTTTGGTTTGGGTAGCCATCTCATGGGGGTCATTATGGGAAAGTTAAGATCATGGAATGGAGAGCAAGTTTAAGAGGTCAGATGCATCCTAAAGTGTAATCCTTGTTTGTTAAAGATATTCTATCACTCCAAGACTCACAACCCCTTACTCACCTCTTAATGGATTAGATATGTTATGATAAAGTTATATGGATTATAATAAAGTTATCTCATGACATCAGGGTGATGCCCCTTGCCCTCCATAACTGTCTCGGTCCCCAGATCTCATTTCATTTTAACTTTTAAAATAAAAAGGTCATACTGATATACTGTCCTCTCGATGAAGAATGGCACAGAGTACCACTGGAAACTTTTACGTGTGCGTAGCAGCATTCCAAGGAGAACAAAAGCTGTTCTTGCGGCAAAAAGCAAGCCGAATTCATCCCTAGTTATAAATGGTTTCTGACTATCCTCTTTACCTAACTGAAATCATTGCATACTGTTTTTTTTTTTTTTTTTTTCAATTTTCACCACTTCTCCCAACAGAGAAAATGACCATATGGCCTTTGAAGGTAGGTTTTTGTTTTTTTACTCTTTTAAACAATGGGACATTTTCCGGTCTGAAATAAGTTGTGGGCATACCTGTGTGTCTGACACCACTGATACTCAAAGCCAAAGCCTGGATTTATCACACGTCCAGGGAATTGTGGGAGAACTGCAGAACTTCACCACTCGGATTAGGTACTTAGTCATCCCCTGTTATTTCCCAGTGTCCTTTGGGTGTCCTGTAGTTCAGGCTGCCTGTTAGCGCGGGTCGTTTTCGCTTGGCACTCCATAATGATAACCGATGGACCCAGGTCGATTTTTCACTTGCGTTGCAATGAGCTAGCCTGCTTACAGAGTAGATTGAACTGTTTCCAATGACCTTCCATCAATGTGCAAATCTTCACTGCTCCAACTTCCTTGATGTACACCGTTTTTGTAAACAAATGTGTGTGTTTGGTAAACAGAAGTTCACTCATTTGTATACTATTATTATTTATATGCTGCCCAGGTTTATCCAGGCCGGAAACCATTATAGCATCATGTAAATAGGTTAGAGTTAGACAGAAGACTTGGGTCATATGTTCTCTTGGAAAAGACACGTTTCCTCGTGAACACGTGGCCTGTGTCGCTGCTTGGTTTATATTTTCCTGTCAAATAATTACACAATGTGGTCATTCTTTTCCTCTTGTGGCCCCATGTTTACTTCCCAACTTTTAGCTACTTGACTCAATTTTTTTTTTCCCTATTTGTGTTTCTCCCCTGATTGCAGATTGATTTCTCAAGAAAAGAGCCCAGTTGTGGTAGACTTTGTGTGAACTGCAGCTGGACTATAAAGACAAGGGCAGTCTTTGAGGGGAACCCTTGAGGGACAACTTAATTGGTGACTGAGGGGGGTTACTCTGCTAGTGCAAGGAGTGTTCCCCAGTTTTATCAGTGGGCATGTCTATCAGAAGTGTCCAGTCTGATTCCTGTGAGCCTGTGGTAGTGTGACCCTCTGCATAGAAACCTGGCAGCCACGACTGGCACCCCAAATAAAGAAAGGAGGATCGGGGTATGAGCAGCTGGTCAGTGCATGTCTATCATAAATAGTGTATAGACCAATCAAGGCTCTCTCTAGTCTGGTGTTCTTATCATAAACCCGTCTGAAAAATGATTACATTATTTATTGCTACATTAAAGTATATTCAACACTGCTGGGTATTACAACCACGCATCACTACAATGGCAAGTAAAAACGGTCTTAAAAATAAAATTTCTAACATGATAGGAGGATAAACATGAATTACCAGAACATTGTTTTTTGGCGAGGAACTACAAATCCCCAGTCAGTCTTAGCTTACAGAACTTTAGGTGTAAACTGTAATTTGTTTTTCTTTGTATGTTACCAATTTTTGTTCTTTGGTATGTTCATGGCATCTCTTAAAATAATTTTTCATCATTTCATGACCATGTTTGTGCAAGTAAATGGCATATATGTATAACAATGAAAAAAATGCAGTAAAATTTCATGGGTATCCATTTTACACAATGAAAATAAAAATTGATGCCATGTACATAAGTAGAGACCATGTTCTGTATTGAAGGGCTGTGCTAGATTAGTGGCACACGGCTGTGTTTATGGGCTGCTCTAAAGATGGTAACCGTATGGTTAGTCTGACATGTTGTTATGGAACCTTAGGTCTGTGTTTAATCACCTCCAAGTGGCACCTGTTTTCATTTCTTTCTTTTCCTAAAGCCACGTTAACGTTTCAGTTTACACGACCTGGACTTCTTTTTGAAGGTCAAGGTATTTGGCTGCTCTCCAATATACACACGGTGAAGAGCGCTAAAGAGTGATTATGTCACTCATGGGGCCGTTAGGCTTGGTGCCAGACTACCCAAACCGCAAATATGAAGCCATCCAGGAGAGGTATGTGACAGAGGAAAATGATCACTCACTGTTCTCAAGGCTTGGCACCACTTGTTGTATCAAGTATTTCAGGAAAGAAAAGACAGGTTTCATTTGCATTTGTCTTCGTGCTGAGATGAGAAGTTGTTGTGGATCGGTACGCGTATCTGCTGTATGTCAATGCCGTATACAACTCACTTACTGCATTGTGTTGAAAAGTGCTAAGCATTTTGATTGGTTGAAATAATTTTAACTGCTAACAGTAGCATCACCCATTTTAGTGCCATGCTCATTTGAAGTAAACCATAAAAACAAAACACTATATTTCAGGTAATGTCTTGCTCGTCGGCTCATTCAAACTGTCTAAATCCAGGTATCACAATGTTGAGTATGAGCACTTGGACAAAAAGAAAATGGGGGGAGGTTGTTGAGCTTCAATCTCTCCTGTGTAGACGCAGCTGAAGAAAACGCTGAAGGAATGTTACCTGAAAAGGAGGGCTGTCCTGTGATCCTTCAAAGGACTGTCAGTCAAACAGCAAACTATGGATGCAGGTAGAAGCCACATTTTACCCATTCAGTGTCCTTTCTCAGGTGCACTAAACTTACTCTCCGTAGGTTTTTCTACAAATATAATCCCAAATAATGATGTTTGGCTGGTATTTCAGTCCAGTTGCTTACAAACACTGAGTCTCAGTACAAACCTTTATTTTTCTTTTCCATAGGCACATCTCCATCCCTTTTGCAACAGTTATACAAAAAACATTAATCAGTGAAGCTGTTATCTCTTATCAGTGTATATTATTTAACCTGTTTGAACTGTGCCCACTCCCTCATACGGCTGTGGTTGTTGAGACGAGTTGTCAGGATTATGTTAACATCTCATTAACTAAAGGGTGTAATTTGTAATTACAGGGTTGATTGTTTTTGCAGAGGGCTTTGATGATCAGAGTTAAAATGGCAGGTGCTCCTCCGTACCCTTCCCTCTCACTGGATTACCAAAGCAGCAGGAATGAGGGAGAGTCGACAGCGCTGGGACTCACACTGATCTCCCCCACACAGCCACCTCACTGCCTGAGTCACTGCAAAGACATGACCAGACATGTGCTAATCTGAGGTTTGCTCCTGAAAGACAGCCTGTGATATACAGGCAGAATGAGAAGTTGCATAAGAGGAAATTTGCATGTTGTGAGTTTTTATGAGAAAAATATCTCAAAAGATGACATTTCATGAGAGGAAACCTTCACTATAGATTGACATTAGACAGGTTTTTTTTTTTTTTTTTTGTCTTATGGTGATGGGCAACTTGTCACGGAGCAATGTCATAATGCTGTTATGTACCTGATGCAAGTTTTCTCCATTTTAAACTCAGAGACAGATTCAAAGTTTTGATATTTTCACTCAAACATCTGATTCGTGTCCCAAAAAAAGTGCTAACTAATGTAAAAGTTTCAGATTAAAAAGTGTCTAATGCATAGTTTAAGATTAAAAAGTGTTTTACACATAGTTTATGATAACATTCTGGGCTAGCTGTGTGGTAACCTGTAATTGGACATCATCTATGATATTCAGACTGAACACACAAAACCAAAAACAGCTACAGTGAACACCCGATTTTATGTGACCCTATTTAACGCAAATTCGGATATAACGCGATGAGTCATTTTTTTGCTCTTTAAAATTAATCTGTGTTTAAATTTATATTGTAACAACAAAGATTTATTCATATTTTTAATTCAAAGGTGATTTACTTGCCAGAAGGCAAATGTGCAAAAAAAAAAAAAAACCGTCAAATAGGACAAAAATAGGGGTGTTTTATTGGGTCAAAATTGGGTCAGTTTGAACACTGATTTTCTTGAACCCCGATTTAGCGTGACCCCGCTTTTTTTGCTAAGACATTTTATGGACCTCTACAATCATGTTATAATGGGCCATTATAACTGTATTACATTAAGCAGCTGCAAAAGTATAATTCACAGTGTGATGAATCAGCCTTAATGACAGTACGGTTTGTGCTGATTCACACTGAGCTCTCCAGTCACTAAGGTTTGATGTAAATCTGTTGGGAGAAAGTTTGTCATTTTCATAAAATCAAATGAAACATTATACATTTCCAATTAAAGTGTTATGTGCCAAACATTCTTTATAACAATGTCTATTACACATGTAAAAATCTGAACAAATTCTTCACTCAAAAAAAAAAAAAAAAACTACCTCTGTAAATGGGAGCATACCTGTCGTGATAAAACGGCCAAGGCTAAAGCAACTGAGACTGGGAAGTCGATGACGGGTACATGCAGTTCAAAAGATCCCCAAAGCATCTAAAAATAAAAAGGACATTGTCCCATATACCAGCGATCTTAAAGGAATCGGGGTCAGTCATTTTCACCATGCCAAGTGCAAACACTCAGTTTAGGCTAGGCTTGAGCATTCTGTAAACGTATCATTTTAGAGTGAAATTTTCATCATGTTAGAATGCAATTTGGGAGCACATTGGCTCCTGCACCATGCATACATACATTAAATGATGCATATTTAAAGTTGTATATATTTAACTCAAATTAAGCACTGATCATAATAACATCCTACTGCTGTTTACTGACGCCACATGTAATAACACATACTACTACATTCATAACCTCAATACATGATATAACATTTTGGGAACACAAACTGCTTTCTGAAAATTCAAAGCTAAAATACTGAAGTTGAACTTTGTGTTGTTTTTCCTCCATTTACTTAGACGTTACTGGCAGGGGGCCATGGTATTTCAAGCATGTAAATGGGCTTGGAAATAGTCTTGCTCGTTTACCTAAAATCATTCCAAAGGTGTTTACTTCTACAGCTGTTTATTTCATTAAAATAAAGGTGAATGTTTAGTTGTCTGTAATGCTAACACTAGTTATGTTTGCTCAAACGTAGCATGGCCCTGTATTCTCATGACTGAAGCAGTGATGCTCTGCGTGTTTCGACTTTCACGTTGCACAGTGTCTGTTTGAGGGTTGCACAACTTTTAGAAGTATCCCAGGCCTGCAGAACAACTTCCTGAAATAACATTTCCATGTTTGTTATTGTTGGTGTTGTTGTTAGAGTTGTTAACAACTTTTTTTAAAATTATGTTGTATGGTTACCCAGTGTTGCTGTCATGTTGGTAGCTAAAATTGTGTCATAGCAGAGTAATTACTGAAGAAAAAATGTTCTGTGTAAACAGTAACTGGCTAACGAGCCATATTAACATAAACCACTGAGAACATCTGCCTCTGTCTACTTTTAGTGAACTTAACAACAAAATGCAAGTTTTTTTTTTTTTTTTTCTGTTCTAGATCTGTTGATTTTATGTCATTCTTTAATTTGGAATACATTTTCATGAGGAGTTGTTTGAGGACTTGTCTGGAAATACTTCTTCCAAATGTTCTTCAAATATTCAGTGAAAATCTGTTCCCTAGGCATGTCCATTTGAAGTTTATTGAAAAGGCAGAAATTGCTTGCTATGGTATAGTAGTACAGTTCTGAGGAGGTGATCAGTCTTCTCTGAGAGAGAGCTGAGCTGGTGCACCAGAAAGCAGAACAACCAATAGAGAGAGGAGGACCAATATTGGCACAAACAGAGTTTAGTCTCCTGTTTAACGTTGTGCTGCTCTCTGCTGCTCTTTGCCATGTAACGTAAAATAATGTGCATATAAAATGTGATGAGGGGGCCTGCTGGAGAACGAGCAGGACCTGATGGGGCTTTTTTAATAATTAAGAGGCTTGAGACAAAAGAGGAGGAAGTGCAGGGAACCGAGGGAGCTAAAAGCAGTCAGTCGTGGGGACTGTCCCTAAAAGCCTGACAACAAAATTTAGGGGGTAACAATGCAGTGTCCTGTTGGAGCTGACACTTCTTACTTTCTCCATTCTGACGTATTCATGTAGAGGACATGAAGGTCCAGTGAATCAGAAATCTCACTGCATGACTACCGCCTGTGCTTGTGCATGTTCATCCTGATCAAAGGCAAGTTCCTCAGTCCTGATGAAAATAAAAACATTTTGTTAAATTACAGAAGAGTTTGTTCATTTTACAGGCAGACACACACACACACACACACTAAAATAGTGCAGGATCGGATTAACTTTTGCTCTGAAGCAAAAACAAATGAGGTGTGATAGATACACAGGCTACTTAAGACCCAACCGAAGACCAGTCTGCAGAACCATAACACACAGTAATATGAAAATAAGGATATCCAAAGATTGAAATCAGTTTCCTCTTTTTTTTTGTCCAAATTCTTTCCCATGAAAATTTCACAGAGATCAAGGAAAGAAATGTTTTCTACAAGTCCCAACCTGCAGGGTAGCTAATCCTGCTGAGGCACTGTTTCTGTGTGTGCAGACAGGTGAAGGAGAATGAATGATTGTCTGTTGTTTCCCAAATGGGAGTGCAGGAACAAATGGGTCATTTAAATATGGCCCAGAAATATAAATATCAGAAAACACTGAAAAAGCATGAAAACTATGAAAAAGGGGAGGGAAGAAAATTAAACCAGGCACACCTTGCTGTTTTAGTCATGAGGCTTGGCTGGAAGGATAGCAAGATCAAAAAAAAAAAAAAAAACAGCAATGAGTAGCTATGTGAATGTTGCCTTATTGAAATGTGTCATGAATGGAAAACACAGAGATCGAATGCACCAAGTATAGATCAACTAGATGTCCAGTCACAGGTCTTTTCCATTTTATTTATTTCTGCTTTTTTTCTGGGCCAAAGGACCCTTATACTATTAGGGCATTATTTTAAGATTATTTTCTGGAATTTTTCCACTTTTTTTGGCAGTTGCAGTGGGGAGACAGGCGGGGGTGCAGGGGAGAGGAGGTGGAGGGCATGCAGCAAGGGGCCCAGGCTAGATTTGGGCCTGGGTTGCTGCGGTAGGACCTTGGCCTTGTGTGATGTGCGCTCTACTGGTTGAGCTACCGGGGCGCCCACTTTAGGACATTATAAACATGCACTGGCCAGACATACTTCCTTCAGGAGCCTGCCCCTAGCCATGGTTTCCAAGGTTTGACCAGTCAACTATTTTTTTTTTTTTTTCCATGCACCATAAACAACATTATCTCGACTGGGAAAATTGGAGTCACATCATCATACACAGTTTATTACAGTCAGTGGGAACAGTTATGAAAACAGGGCTTTCTCATCATCATGTGACGCTGCAGTACTGCAGTTTGTCTCCCTGTGTGGCCGTGGGACCAGAGCCAGATGTCTATCTCCACACACGCCTGACTGTGCCAACAGCACACACTGTCTGAATTTCTGTCCTTACAAAATCATCCTCGGCAAGCAGGAAAAGGTTATCATGTGAAATA
The DNA here is from genome assembly GCA_019788955.1 of Albula glossodonta. NCBI lineage: Eukaryota > Metazoa > Chordata > Actinopteri > Albuliformes > Albulidae > Albula > Albula glossodonta. The sequence goes on from JAFBMS010000064.1 coordinate 1,207,990, forward strand.
ACTTTTTGTACATACTCTCACCAGATGAGAAATAAAAATTGACTGTAAAAAGAGAGAGGGAGAGAGGGAAAAACACAGACTACCGCCTAAAATAAATCCTTATTTTCAACATATAATGATACAAAACTCTCATAAATGGAGTTCCTGAAATCCAATATAGAGATATATAACAAATATTAATATGATTACTTAAAGTATTGATTCTCAGGATGGATTTGCAATTGGATAATTGGTTGCATAAAATATAATTTTCTTCAGGAAATGATGTCAGATGTATGACAGGAAGCTTGGTTTTGAGTTGTTAAACTCACAACATCGAACTGGACAGGTTAACAGAACAAAGTCTGCGATAAGGATGAGAGCCAGCGAGTGTCAGAAGTGCGGAGTGGGGGGGGGGGGGGGGGGGCACAGACAGCTGAAGAATTACGAGGCAGGTACAGACATTTAGTGGGGAACTGGAGGCACACCCCCCGGCAAAGTGGAGGTGAATGACAGTGGAGCAAATGAGAATGGGCATTTGCGAGTTCATCACCAGGGGTCCGATAAACAAATGCCAGAGAAGGAAACGGCATAAGAATAGAATAAATACAGGCAATGCAGAGCCATGGCAGACACACATGGTCAGTATTCACAGATAGACTGCGCCATTGATAAATAAGGATTTACACTACAAAGCGTGATCTTTAATCTCACTACAATGCACATTGAAACAAGTTACATGTTCTTGGTAGGAATCTATATTGATATTGGAGTGTTAATTGTGTGTAGGTATTTAAATTGAGGTCGTCACAAACATTTGTTCAGATACATGTGGCTCGCAGTAATCAGTTTTTTGGATGTTCACTTTGATTTCCCAAAACCCATATTCTGCTTTGACTGTCAAAGCTGAAGACTGGAAATATTCACAATATTCCTTTATCATGCCTTTAGAATCCAAAAATAAACATTGATACTTTGAGTTCTTTATTAAAACCTTTATCAAAGTTAGCTTTGTTTGAAATTGGCTTAGATTGTTATATCTGTAAGCACAGTCCCAATTCATTTTTGACCTTTATCATCCGGAAGTAGTTTTATGATGATAACTATTATATATGACACCTGAAATTAAATACAGTTTACAAAAGTAAAGAAGGAGGATGTATGGAACAAACTTTATGTAATAGGAAGCAAACAATATGCATATGGAATATCATCTGTATGGGGTCTCCTCTGAGTTCTGGATCAGTGCATACGCATTTCATGCACTGACCACTGACCAACGCTGCCTTAGCAACCTGCACAGGGTCGTGTTTTTTGTTTTTTTTGTTTTTTTTTTTCTCCAGAAAGGTGTGTCATATATCCTCTGCAGTGTGGCCTCTGCATTCAAACATTGAACTGAATTCTGATTTCCATTCAACCAGGTAATATGCTCTGATAGGTGGGATATGGAGAATGCAATTATACCCTTAATTGTTATAAATCATAATAACCCTACCATAAATCCAAGAGACACTAATGTTTACTGCATCCAGTATTGGAAATCATTTATAGTAATTAATATAACATGAGCTGGAAATGGAAAAAGAGGAGCAGTTGCAGCAGAAATAGCATCCACAGTAGTAATGGTATATGTAGTGCATGCTAATAGTGGTTAACCGTGTTAGTAGGGAGCAGTGGTAGTTTTATTTGGTCATTGAGGAGGTCCGCTGGTCTCATTTATGTTCATGGTCTCATTATACCTGTGCCAGCCCTCTTACCCCAGTGCATTTGTTGTCCTGGCAGTGAGCTGTTTTTAAACGGACATGCCTGTGCTCTCTTGCCCTAGCTCTACATTCTGTATCTACACGCTACACTCATTGCCTTCATCACTGCTTTGCTTGCTAAAGAATCTACAAACTGTTTCCTAGTGAAGGTAAAGAAAATGACTTCATTAACTAACGTGCAACAACTTGCTGATTTACTGGTTGCCAAAAGTGGCAAGTGATGTGTGTCATCCAGGAGTGTTATCTTCAACTATAACACATCAACAAATAAATAGAGGAATGGCATCGCAATCTTTAAGAAGAAGATTTAGAAATAAATCCCATAACTGCAGAAACATTGCCTGTTAGCCATGGAAAGTCTTGAATAATTCTACACAAATTTTCAAAAAACAAAATGATACAGTATGTCAACACTCAAGCACATACTGTACTGAAGGTTCAATATTTACCAAACTTTGATCAGTACATTTGGTGTTGAATCCTGTCAGAATACTACAAACGCACAATTCACCATGTTTGGGGTACAGTGGAAAAGCACAGACCGATGCAGCACTACTGTGTAATTAAGTGTTTATGTACTGCCATGACCCTTTAACTATGTGTATGTAAAACACCGCACGTTATCGTAGTGCTGAATAATGATTTCTGAGTGAAATACTAATTGAATTGGGTGGCGTGGTGACTCAGTGTTAGGAAGCGGAGCCTCACAGCAAGATGGAATCATGTTCCTGCGTAGCTCAATGTTGGTTTTTACTGGGTTCTCCAGTTTCCTCCAACAGTTCAAAAGCATGTACTTGTGTATGTGTCTGCTGTATTTCTGTACGCTTTTTCCTTAAACAAGGGGGAAAAAGAGACTCACAAAGCCCTGCACATCAGCTCAGCCACAAATTCTGTCAAATTCACTTCAAGATTACTGGAGAGAAGGCCGGCTGGCTCAGGTGTGTAGCATTGGGCAATCTGAATGCATGGCCTGTCAATCAAATCAACGGCACAATGAATATGGATAGCAGGCACAGGGCCTCAGTCCTGAGGCCTGTTAGTGTGGAAAACGCACAGCATACTTCATAATGCATCACTATCCTTTAACTTAACAAGAGGGAGAGAGAAAGTGGGTCAAATCATTAACTCTGGTCACCTCCAAGATGTACAATATCTAAAGCAGATTACAGCTGGCTTATGTGTCAGGTATAGCGCAGCTGCCTGTGTATGATACCAGATCTTAGTGTTTTTGAAGACTGGATTTGTTGCAACATTTTTATTATAATGTTAAAATTTTGCCACCAAAAAAAAAAACCCACTTAAATGACTTCAAAATCACAAGAAATGAACAGGGAAAGGTTTTACTTATTCAGACCAGCAATTCATGCCTGTCTGTGCTGCAGAGCTAAAATGTCAGTGTCAATTGGGGAGAAGCCTGTATCCATTCCTTAAACTTTGCATGCATAGTTGCTGGGTTGTTTTTTTTTTTTTTTTTGGATCGAGATGAACCCTGACATACAGAAGCCAGTCAGTCAGCCATTTTTCAAATTCCTCTAAGTCACTTTAAATGAGAGGCATCTGCTTACTGACCAAAATGTACATTTAATGTTAAAATGTCGCCCATTGCATGGGATAGATGGTCAAGGACAGAAGCACTGAAGAGCAGAACGGCTGCTCATTGTGTAGATCGTAATGACTGTATCTGGCAACCTCCAAGGCTCCTCCTCGCATTTCTGAAGATTAAATGTGGTTATGGTTGGCTTTGCTGCTGTTTTGAGCAATCAAATACAGAGGGAAAGTGTCCACACATTTTTGACCACGACAACACTTACCCATAGATGTACAGCTCTCTATCTTCTGCTTTTGCTTTTTAACTCTTGAAAATAATCTAGACACCAGCAGTTTTTTTTTTTTTTTTTTTTTTTTTTTTTTTTTTTTTAAACGTCTGTGTATGATGCATCCAGTGCAGGCTGGAACTCGTCCTGACACATTGAAGATTGATGATTAATGAAAAAAATGTATGACTGTTTGCAGCTTTGCATTTCTAAACTCTGAAAAGGCCATCTCCCTTGCACTTCAGGTTGTCCACGGTGACTGCATTAAAAAAAAAGATGCAAAGCATATCTGGGAAATGCTTGCATGAGAATGGGAACAAAGCATGATGGGAACAAAGCATGACGTTACTCCCATGACGCTGACGGCACAGCCAGAATGACGTACGCATACCTAACAACACCAAAGAGTGGCTGCCTCTAATGGGTACCCCCTCCCTCAAAAATAGCAGAGATCCAAACTTTGCACACGCGACCATACATTTATTAACAGAGAGAACTTGCATTAGTCTATTTTTCTCTCAGTCAGATTGAGGCTCTTTGCTGTTGGTCCTCCAGCGGTAGCTGGCAGGACCCCAGTGCTGCTCCCCAGGGGTGGCTGGTGAAACTTTGGGCCCAAGCCTGGTGAACTTTGGAGGTAAACCTGGAAGTGATTTGTAGCGCTCAGTTTCACTTTGTGCAGGTAGCTACTGCCATATGTCATTATTATTATTATTATTATTATTATTATTAGACATAACAAATGGTACGCAATCACAGCCAGACCCAAGAACAAACTAAGTGCCCGCACGACATCTCCCTTGAACTACAATTTGTCCATTGTGCAATTAAAGTACTACTGGAACACAAACACAAAGCATGATGGGAACAAAGCATTACATCACTCCATGCTGACAGCACAGGCAGCTCGATTCACACGGCTTAACCAGTGATGGCAAACCAACACCACCAAAGACCAGCCGCCACGGCAGTATCGGGAATACAAGGCAATATTTTGACCATCAACAAAGGCACATCAGCAAGGTTACATATCAAACAATACTTCACTTGTTCAATCACTTGTACAATATACTTCTATCACTGCTGCTCTACCGAAGGTAACTGTGGCCAATTCTGGCTGAACCTTGCCTGACCTCCATGTTTCTCACCTGGTCCTCTGGATGGACCCACCAGCAATTCCGGCTTTTCTTGTGAAAGAGTGCAGAAATAATCATGTTTGACTAAGCTGCTTACTGAATACTGAACTTATGTTGGCATCTCTGCATTCATGTATGATAACATCTTTGGGAATGTGCCGTTGGAGGTGTGTGTGTGCATGTGTGTGTGTGTGTGCTGCACGCTTGTTTTGTTTGGATACAAGCTGCTGCTTGCCTTTGAGCTTTGTCACAAAACTGTTTATCATGTCACACTGCTGGATTTGAATAACACATATGGGTCATTTGAATTGCAAAAAGATTCTTTGTTTCCTTTCTGAATTTAATAATTGTTTCACACCTTCCATGTTTATATAGTTTAATTAAATGTTTCAATTCAATTTAATTGTCTGTAATGTCCCTTGCAATAATGAAAACCTATGTATAGACAATGCATGCTTAATCAAATATACACTAAAATGTAACCTTTTTTTTACATATATAAAGAAATAACTGCATACACGATGATTTTTCTCACATTGTGGTTCAACAAGTTAACATGGAAGCAGGTACATCTGATGGTTTTGTGAAGAAAAAGTACAAAACTAGAAATTTGTGAACAGAGACAAGGTAGTCTAGCTATCCATGGAAGATTAGGAAGTTTGGTAAAATGTTGATTTTATAATTGAGTTGAAGCATAAAACCTACTGGAATATAATGGAGATTGTGCATGGTCAAGGGACTATGTGAATCCCCTCATTCAGTTTATTCCTACACATGATTTTGTCCTGTAAAAAAATATCCGTACAAAGATCCAACAACTTCAGTTTGAATAAGACTCATAGTGCAATGACTCACTGCTGTGATAAGCACCTTTGCCATTCTGAATGAACTGAACGTTTGCTAAACCAACATTAAGGGCGATATTCAATTTACAAACAACACCGGAACTTATTTTCACACTTGGGAGTAAAAACTTCAGATGGCTAATCACATGATAAATTACTGCACTGCGTTATGTTCTCTCTAAAAATATCTTGTTTGTCTCTTGCATATACATTTTCTCCACCATATTACCATTTGATATCTTTCATCTTGTTGACTGTATCTGGTTGTTTGTACTGTGAAGTGACATCAAAGCATGACAACCAGGCAGAACGACAATTCTATCTTGCATTGTCTACATATTTTTACCAAGGCTAGCTTTTACTTAGCTATGTGTGTGTAAATGTTGACCTTTAAAGTAAGATAGTTAAGGCAATTATGTTAAATGTACCAAAGGGATCCTTTTGTTGTTAACCTGCATAGCAACGTTCTTTCACAACCCACAGCGACGAAAAGAAAGCTATTTGAGAAATGATCAGGTATACAAAACTACTCATTTTCTGACTTGTCAATACGGAGCAACCAATGTAAATTCTGTTCTTTTATAGTCTGTAATTTGTAGCTGAGAAATTTTACCGTCTCTGCCTGTTTCTCCACTCAGAAAAACTACAACCTTTGTAAATCATACTACTTTGGCAAGCAGTGGTCATCAATCTGGAAAAAAAAAAAACATGTTAAAAAATGTGGTTTATTTTTCAATACCATAATTCTAAATTCAATATTCCTCTGTGTAAACATGAAGAATGGAAAACTAGATTATTACTCCAGTCACAGTGACCAAATCATGGACCGCAAAGCACCTTGGTATGAATGGAAGCCTGTTGGTTAACCAGAACAAACTCCTTTAATGAAACAAGTTTTAGCATGCATACCCACAACTATTTAGAGTTAATGAGTGACTGAAGGTAATGAAACATACCATGAAATGGCTCTTTTCAAGACATATACAATGTGCAAATGTATACAATGGTTCAGGGTCAGTATTTTAAGTTATTGGTAATGTTGTTTAATCTGATTAAAAAAAAATAAACAAATAAATAAAATGCACTAATTGTGATTAATTACTTTTGGACTTTATTGTCTATTTTAAATAGTTCAATATAGAACCAAAGCAATGATCAAATGAATGTATATCAACACAAAGGGATGATACTAAATACTTTTTAAAGTGTGAATACAAGAGGAACACTCATGTCAGGTCCTAAGTGCATAGATTATCTTTATTTTGTCTACAGAGCCATCAGCCAGTTTCCTGAAATTAAACTTTCTTTGTGCTGATTTTGATAGCCATAGATACTATGCATTTCACATTGACATTTTCATGAAATAAATCATGACAAATGTGAACATACAGTCAAATGATAGCAACTGTTAGCCATATCTGTGATGTTTCTTCATGAGGGAGTTTTCAATCAATGGCATTGAAGTGCCTTCATAAAGAATATACAGTAGGCTCTGAAAACCTATAAAATGGTGAAAAAAATAAAAATAAAAATCTGCACACCCCATATTGGTTTAGCCCAGTGTTACGATGACGCACCAGTGTGCTAATGCCTGCTAATCTGGGGAGAGGCAGGAGCATGACATGGCTGCCTGAAGCCTGGGCCAAAAAAAGAAACTCTTGTTTTCCAAGAGCTCCTATCAAAGATCGAGTGTCTGTACTTCAGACCACGGTTATGCAGATGGCCTCACATGTAGCTCTGAAAAATGAATAGATCATTCAAAAGGTTTTTTTCCCCCCCTTATCCTTATAAGATGTTTGTTCTTTTTGAATGCATGCTTCCTTCATATACCATTCTGATTATTGTATGGACGCAACATATTCCCGACGCTGTAATTATGTGGTTTGCTCTTTGGCTCCATCTATAATTCATGTATCTGTCTAGGAAGAAAAATGAAAATTGTAGAATTCCAAATACATATGCACTCTTTCTGGCTTTATTAAAGCAGCAGGCACAGTGGTGTCACCATCTACAAGTGACCGATGTTTTACACTTCACACCAGGCATATCAAAATGGCTCCCAGGTCTGCATGGTATTTTTTTTCTTATGCAAAACAGAAGAGAACACCATAACAAACAAAGCAAAATGACCAATGACAAACACATGTGACATTGATGTAAATAGAGAATTATAATCACAGTACTTAAAATAGTCACTGGACAGGAAGCTTAAGGGAATTCAAGGACTTGAGAAGTTTTGTTTAAATATTTCAACGATGGGAAGCATCTATGGTGTGTTAGCAGTTACATGGCAGGTTACATGATTTAAAGACTTGACAGTGACAAGGGTTTGGACTGTGAGTTTATTTTGAAAGGATGAGTGATGTTTTTTTTTTTTTTTTTTTTTTTCTGTGCATACTTTCTTAAACATTAAGAATTACCCTGTGCATTCTTTCTGTACATGAAGGACAGTATGATACAAAGTAAAAAATATATTTTTGTAAGTGCAAATACAGTTTAAAATGTTTAAGCACACACACACATATGTTACAATTGCTAAACCAAAAAAAAAAAAAGTAACAATATATTAATATAACTTAATAATCTATTACAATATTGAAAAACCAACTTCATACAAGCAACAGAATGTTGTGTGTTGTCGATCTTTGCACAGTCGATACATGATGATAAAAAATGAAATAATAAAAATAGACAATTGAGAGGCAGCTTTTTTCTCATCACACAAATTAAATCCATGTCACCTTTTGCATCGGGGAATGCAGGGATAACTCCACTGCAACTTATTTCACATGAAAGTCATGATGGCACAGGAGCTCCATGCCTCGAGCATATCTCCCTGCTGGCGTAAATAAATGTAATATAAATGTCACCAAGCTGTTGGCAAGATAGGGTCTTATAGCATGTGAGCATGTCGCTGTTCTGGGCGGAATGCAGGCTTACCATCTCAATGAATCTACACTGTTGGTTTGGGAAAATAATGCAACATGGAAATGAGAAAGTCATACTGCAATGCATGCGAGTGTGTTGTTGTGGGCTAGAGAGAACAAAATGCATTAAGGCAGATGATACTAAAAGAGATGCCATTTTAAACATTCTTTTTACTTAAACTACCTTTAACAATGTGTAATTTATTTGTACTAGAATATGGATGAAGAACAACAACATAACATGTAAAATAATGTCCTAAAATTACCATGTTCTTAAAACCAATCATCCCACTACAAATTTCTGACAATATCGCCTTCCATTACTACTTCTTGCAATATGTACTGGCTCAAAAATGATTTTGGTCAGTAAAGCCTCATACACTTCATATCTAAAACTTTGTATGCACAATTAATAAAATGTACTTCAATAACATAAACTCACACATACACATAAACACACGTGCACACACGCACACATGTGTGTGCACATGCACATACACAAACAGACAAATGTGAATATGTTTGCATACATTTTGCATAATAAATAGGCTACATAAATGAATACAGTATAAAATAAAGCTATAAGGACCATACATCGTTTGTTCCTTAAAAAAATAAAACCATTAACAATGTCAAGCAATTTATATCAGTAGCTACACACAAGTACTGTGATGTTTGAGGGAAAAAATTGGTCAGGAGTGGTTTTGATTGTCATGCACTGTCTTTGAAAACAGGCTAGTGCAAAAGAAACATACTGGCAAGGACAAGATAAAGGCTGAGGACAGAATAAGTTAAACAAAGTGCTTTTCTTAATACATATATGGGTTTGCAGGATAGAAACAGACATTCAGAAGGACGTGTTGTTATCACTGTACATGGAAGGAATAAAAATGTCACATTTTGAAAGAAATTGAGCAAATTCAGGGCTCGTCCATTGAAGTTAGAATCAATGAACAGAGCATTGCATGTAATAATGTTTTATATTCTCCACTGTCTTTAAACAGCAGCACCTGGCCCTGTGCTTTTTTTCAATGGCAAAAAAGCTTATTTTAACATTTGCCAGCCATTAATCATTTGTATATACAAACAGTCGAGCGTTTAGCTTTATCCACACACATTTATCTGGACGGCTGTCTTCAGCTACCCAGCAGTGTGGATTAAAGGAGCAGGTTTGTTTTAAACACTTTGCGATAGCTACCGATCCTTGGATTTGTGATTGGGGAGAGTAAGTGCAATACCCTTTAGGAGCGCTAATTGCAAAGGCACTTTGAGTTTAAATCCTGGTGGGTTTTTTTTTTTTGTTTTAGGTCAGAGAGGTCTGATGCTCTAGTACCTCCAGGTAGTCGGGCTCTGTGTGCAAATTGGCCTTCAGTTCAAAGTACTCGTTTTTAGTCTGCTCGACCATGACCTTCCGCGGCCTTGCGTACATGATGGCTTCCATTAGCCTGAGCTCCTCATGCCTGCCCTGGCTCTGCACCTGGACGGGCTGCTGGAGCTGGGCGATGTTCTTCCGCAGGTACTCCGTGATGCCCAGCTGCTGAAGCTCCCTCTCCCGCCTCAGAATGTTATGGTAGAGGGAGCCGGCGTCGAAGTCCGACGGGTACTCCGTCACCGCTTTGAATTTGAGGTTCGGTCCAGAGGTGGGGGGGAGCTCAGCCTCCTGCTCCAGGAGGCTGCGGCACATGTGCTTCATCTCATCCAGGCTGAGGTCCTCCAGCTCCCGCTCTTTGCCCTGGGTGCTGTAGGTGGGGCTGGTCCGACACGCGGGCACAGCTGGGACCTGAGCGGGCTCATTGCAGGTGTCTGCTTGGGGCCTCTGGGCCAGGTGGTGGGTGGTCTTCTGCCCGTACATGCTGTACCGCAGGTGGATGGGGCTGCCCTCCCTGGGCGGATCTTCCGCCTGCTTTTTCCCCGACTTGCGTCGGCGGTGTAGGACCAGGACGGCCGCGCCGGCGGCACAGAAGATGATCACCAGAAAAACGATGAGCAGGCTGAGGATGAGGACCGAAAGTGGAACGGTATCTGTCAGGAAGTCAAAGAAACTCTCCGCGCTCTTTTCCGTGGCAGCAGTGGTTTGCGGGCCTTGAACGCTTTCGTTCGCTGACTGGGAATACGACGTCGCCAAGCCGGAGCACATGACCTCGAGTCTCAAGGTCCTGAGTTCCGCTTTGGCAATATTTCTGGGAGTGTGGCACAAAACCGTGCCCACCACCGTGTCTTTCCCGAGCTTTTCCACCCATTGTTTAAGGGCGACCAGGTCACAGCTGCAGTCCCACGGATTATCCTCCAGATGAATCTGTTCCAGAGAGTCTAGTTGGTCGAGCACACTGCTAACTGGGAGATGCATGAATAGGTTTTTCCTCAGGTTCAGTCTTGCCAGGGGCACATTACGAAATACCTGAGCTGGGAGTGTCTGAAGAAGGTTATTATTCAAACACAGTAGCTTCAAGTTTGGCATCATTTTAAACGTGCCCGGCGCAATGTCTTTAATGACGTTGTATTCCAAATACAAATACTCAATGCTATGGAGTCCGATAAACATGGCTGGAGAAACCTTGTCAAGTCTGTTTCCATTCAGGTGTAGCTTTTTTAATTGGCCTAAACTGAGGAAAGTCTCATCGTCAATACGATCGATTTGGTTGTTTGCCAAATTCAGAAGTTCCAAACCTTCAAAGGCCACAAAGTCAAACTGGAAAAGGTGTTGAATCATGTTTCCTGTCAGCACAAGCTTTGTGGGGCTTTGCTGAAGAAATCCAAGATCTGAGATTTTTTGAATCCCTCTGTCTTGGCAGTGAATTAAGAAACCTGCGGTTGGATGAATGTGACATGAGCACCTGTCACTGCAGGACACACCCTCAAGCTTCGGTTCCGGAGGAGGGATCTTCGCATCGTCTTTCGCATCCATCCGTTTCGGGGCCTGATCCACTTTAGAGGACTGAGTGTCCGACAGTGCCTTGGCACGATCCCCCAAGTCCATGTCGGAATAAGAGGGGCACAGAACCTCCCGCTTCACCTTGCTTAGAAGACTGCCTCTAAGGTGGGGAGGACTACTGCAGACAACTTCATCGATGGAAGACTGCCCACGCATGTTCTCCACCCAGACTTTCAGGGGTAGTATTTCGCAATCACACACCCATTCGTTGTCCTCCAGCAACAACTCCATGATTCTCCCGAGGTGCTCCAAGAACCCCATGTAAGGCAATGACTGCAACCGATTTCCACGCAGGTCCAAGTGGGTCAATGGAGTGAACCGGAAAATGTTATCGGGAAGGAACTCGATGGAGTTGTCGTTTAGTATCAGCACTTTGAGACGGATCAGTTTACTGAACACCCCAGCTTCGATCAAGCTGATGGAGTTTGTGTCTGCTTGCAGGTACTCCAGGTTCACCAAACCTTCAAAAGTATCGTCTTTTAGAGCAACTATGAAATTACTGTTAATATGCAGCTTCTTCAGAGAGCCGAGTGCACTGAAAACCCCAGGCTCCAGCTCTTGTATGCTGTTTGAGCCGAGGTGAAGTGAGATCGCGTTCCTGAAACCTTCCAAATCCTCTGCCCGCAACTCCACCAAGTCGTTTTTGTACAGATTCAGGTGGAAGGGTAAGGCCGACGGCAACTGTATTTGTGTTATTTTGGTAATGTTTCTCTCCTCGCAGCTCAAATACAACACGCCGTCCTTTTCTTTACAGGCACACAGCGTGTCACAAGCTCCCTTGGTCGATGCCTTGAAGGGCTGGATGTCCTGAGAACCAGAAACAGCGATGAGCGCGGAAATGAAAACGACACAGGCCAGCATTTTCTGCCTTGTATCCCCTGCAAAAGAGAAAAAGTTGCTGTGTTATAAATTCACCACAAAATATGAATACTTGTATTCTTTTCTTCGTCCTACAAACTGCCCTTTTTTGATTAGTTGAAATGAAATAATCCAGCCTAGTTTTAAAAATAAGTTAAATCAACCTGACTGGTTTCTTGGACTGGAAAACTAACAGTTGTTACTACGTTATATTAATTATATTAAGGAATAAAAGGTATAGATGGATATACATAAATATTATAAGTCCAACCATAAATTAATAACATATGCACTGACTTCCAATTGTGTAAGTTATCTGAATGTGTAGATCAGAGAAACAAAATAGTCAAAGTACATACATAAGTGTACTTAAGACGCATGATGGTAGTGTATGTGAACTGTATATGTATGTGTGTATATGTATATGACATAAGTATGATGTGCGTTTTGAACCATGACCTGTGCCAGCTGCTGAATGCAAGAGGATATAATTTGGCCACTGAGCTAAACAACATAATCTGCAGAATAGATTCAACATGCACACTGAGATATCTGAGCTTCTCCATGTTCTCTGCTCCCTCCCATTTCAGCTCCTGAGACTATCAGCCTCAGTGGGGCTGAGCGATCAGCATCGGCTGTGCTATCTGTGTCATGGCACTGCTGGAACAGCGGTTCAGTGGATCTGCTGCTGGTTACAAACTCAAGGCCTTCACTCACACAAAACAAGGGATACAATTAGCCTGCCGACCTGAATACCAAGGAGCCCAGCCCAAGGGGGACTAATCGCATGCACACACTGATGTTGCTTCTAAGGCCGTGATGTCACATTCTTTAGTGTACGCTCACATGATCGCTGCTGTGTCTTGACTTTGGTGCATAATCTCCTCTATAATTTTGCGAAACTCGAAACAACAGATAACTGACAGATAAGCATCAAAGTCACTGCAACATGATAAATGAGCTGTGTCTCCTTTGGGTTCCAAGCCTCCACTCAACATTACAAGAGATGCAATTAGCCTGAAGAGACAAGTACCAATGTCACCTGCCAAAGGAGTTTACTGTGTTCCTTTGGCTTCCAAAAGGATACCTCTACATTTCCTAACACACATTCACATGATAAACTACATCGCTGAACTCTGCTATAAGTTATGTGTGTAGATAGCTTGTACATAGATGCATATATGAAAATGAATAACTATATATCCTTGAATGAGCATATGCAGGACACATTTCTGAGTAAATTAGAATTGAGCCAGTGTTTTATTTTATCCTGACTGTCCTTTGGTAGCATGCAGTGGTCTTAAGTGCAAGACCCCTGTCACACCGATTTCCTAATAGATATCAATGGAATAGGTAGATGAATCTTGTGTAATATGTCATTGGAGCTGTCTTTGTGTGGTAGCAGCTCTGATGTTTATGCAAGAATCAAGAACACGTAAAGATATTTTGGGGGCAAAACAAGGCTTCATGAACTGACAAAAAGGGCACGCCATTGTGTTACATTACAGAACGGATATCAACCATGAAAAAAATAAATAAATAACCACTATATTCAAAATCAAATGAGTTGCTTGTAGCAAAGAGACCGAAGCTCAATTTGCTGTCAGTGAAGCTTGCAATCGCCCATCCAAGCATGGGAGCAGGGCGAACTCATCAACAAGCATTTATTCAGCCTTGTAAGGAATCATAAGAAAGGAATTACAGAGTGGTTCTTTCTTTGTCTACTGCTCTGCCCCTTGGGGACCTGCCATGCCGGTTTACATTCATCAACACACACCACATACAAAACTACTTTTTTTTTTAATACATTTATTTTCACCTTTCGCTATTTCTGTGAAGAAAACTCAACTGCAAAGCCGGTCACTGGTACAGCACTGGCAGGTGTAATATGGATTTGTAAGCAAGTTCTTGTGCACAATTGTATTCTTCTAAGCACTGGATGAGGGTTGAAGAAAGTCCCATCCTTACGGACTGAAGACTCAATGCAGATGATGTTTAAGGATTCACTCTACTGCAGTTAACCCCTCTAAATCATTGAGATTGATCTCTACAAACTAACTGGTGACACAGCATACCAGTCTATTAGTGTAATGAGGCCGGTGAACAACAAAGGTATGCTTTTTTTAAGCAGTTTCTGCTCAGGATAAATGTTAGAAATAAAAGGAACTCTGCTGGCCTGCCTATAATGAGAAAGATTACAGTGAGATGTGTAGAATTGGCATATGTGATCTGAGTGAAGGTATGTCATATTTATGAAGAACTATACCTTTAATTTAATCAAACATAAATAATCTTAAAACAAGTTGAATAAGTATCATGTTATGCATGTTGCTGTGCAATCAGCAGATGTAGTAATCTTGAGTATGAAAAGTATATCCTCACAGCTGCCATTAGCAAAGCAAATACCTGCCTTTGAGAATCTGCATACAGTAGCTGTGAGAGGATGAATTTACTAAATATACAGCTTTGAAGTATGAAGCAATCAATCACACTATCAGAGCACACTACACTCTGCCCTGGGCTGCTTTGAACTTGAGAGTGAATTTTTGTTCAACTTTCAATGTCAAATACTTAAGGGTAAGCTCAAAGGATGGAATATCATCTGAGAAATTCACGAAAAGCAAGTTCTCCAGATCATTTTACAGATTCCATACCTGCTTCCATGTCAACGAAAACAAGCCAGAAACTTGTCGAACTGGGTATGTGTAAATGTACCCAAGGTTTCTTCATGACCCATTTGGCACCTGCTTGATTGACAACCCCTGCTGACAAATTGACTACTGCATTGTACTAATAAATAGTGCTTTTTTTATTTATGTATTTATTTCTTTTTTTGTGATTGCAAGGACAGTGTCCCACTTTTCTATTCAGAATCAATACATGGCTATTGTGAAGCATTTGAGGTTTCCTTTCAATTCCACTATTTCTGTGGTTGCAGCCTTCAACCTGAAATGAAGACGATACAACGTCACAAACATTCAGCGAAGTCGATGCATTTCCCAGCCCTCTGAAGAGCTGTCCTAACAGTGGAGTATGCTATCTGCACGTTTTGCTAAAACCATGGTATTTCATTAAATTCAGCTGCTTTGTCTGCTGTCTGACAGTGTCCTAATTCTGCAGTTTTAAATGTATTAACAGAAAAGGACGGGGTAAAATAATTCACCAATCGTTAGACACAATATAACCACAACCAAATGGTGTGTTCTTTGCGCACACAGCAGACACTGAGGCCCTCAAGGGCTGGACTTTGAAAACATGACCTAAACTAGCGGAGGAGTTTAGGAGGCTCTTCCATTACATGATTTCAATAAAAAAAAAAAAAATAAATAAAAAAAAAAAAAAACATATCCACATTGGTAATGTGAGACACTTGCATTGCAAAGAGGACATTCAAAAGGAAAATATTAATATAGTACTATCAACACAAATTGTTAAAACAGAATGTAACACTTCTAAAACATCGCTGGCTTTTTTGAGCTAGAACTCTGGTCCCATCTGTCAGAGTCTGCTTTCTACTGGCCTCCATGCAAACTGTGTCGCAAACCGCATGCAAGTGACAGCTGAATAGTTTGATCTCACTTATTTAAAGTTTTTTTTTTTTTTTTTTAACTGTTCTCTTCCAATTTAGAATGCCCAGTGGTATCAGTGGATGTATACCATAACTGCAGTGTTCCCTAATGATTTAGAATGTGGAACCTCAGAGAGGAACAGCCTGCTACCTCTTATTTACACTGTGCAATTATCTGAGCTGTGTGGACCTGAGGCTTCCACCGAATCAAGCAGCACAGCTGCTGTGCCATAAGGCAGGGCAGGGAGAGAAAGGCAAAGCATGTGCTGAGCAGGTGATGGGGAAATGGGTTCAGTATTACAGCAGCCTACTTTACAATGAAACACATTAGCGATGTGTGCATTTATTTATACCCACACGGGATACAACTGGTCTGCCAATCTGTTTAACACACACACTTGGATATAACTGTTACTGAACTGTGAGTCTTCAGTGTATAATCATCGATCTACAGCACCATCTCTGAGGCTTGCATTTAATTAGGAAATTTCAGAGATGTGTTACCCTTAGCCGCATGGAGTTCATTTCTGGTTAACCCCCTTCGTACTTGGTGGACTTGGTGCCACTTCCCTCAAATCAACCACAACCCCAGCGCAGAGGATTTCCAAACGAGAGAATCAGGTCTATGTGGAATTTGGTTCAACCACGAGGCTTTGGCTCAGTCAAAACCTGAAATATGTTGCGCGGAAACCTGCGAAATCGGTGAAGTGTCCGCAATACGCACAGTTTTCAGACATGCACACCTCTTCCAATAATGAATATACCATCACATTTACACTACTCCGGAGAATAGGCTGCCTACACCGTGTCACTTAAGATAAACTGTGTCCACTGCGGGCAATGATATGTCGACTGTGTAAGTTACGTTGCGCAACACCTTTGTCCCATAACATAGAATTCTGGAACGATGCACTTGTACTCACAGAGGGTAGTATAAGTCATGAAACTTGCCAGCAAGTTAGCTGTCAGATTTTATTAGCTAACATTAAGTCACTAGGCTTGCACTTGGCAATGCCTTGCGCTACTAGAAGATCCTGTCCCAGTAACGTAGTATGCTATGTTTGATTATGTCAGCAACGACATCACTATAATAACAAGAGTGCTGGTGTGGATTAAAAAAAAAAAAAAACATAAACGTTCATTCCCGATGATTAGACGTTATCTGTTCGGTACAGTAAAAAGTTGGTTTCGCGTTTTAACGTGCCTCTCTCCACCAAATTCACTAGACTCAGGGATCTCAGGTTTACCTTCTGTTGATACGCTGGACGCTTCTCACTGTGTTCCGAGTGTTGCGTTGAAACACACAATTCCTGCTATTAAACTCAGCACTATAAAGGTTCTATGAATGATGTCCGCAGTAAATATGCAGCAAGAACACAAAGAACAGTAGGCAAAATGACTTTCTGTGGAGGTCACTTACCCAGCAAAGCAAACGCGAGGGTGAAAAATGAGTGAACTGTTAATCCAATTATATTTTACAGCAAAGCGATATATGCTGATAATGGAGAAAAAAGTTATCAGTCCTTCCTTTTGGAAAACAATTCGGCAGCTGGAAAAATAAGGGAAATTATACAATATCTCGATATTGTCTACATTTAGTTTCCTCCCCGTAGCTCTTTAACAACTTAATCCAGATGCACTCATATATTGTCACATTTTTTATTTTTATTATTATTATTCGTCGCGGTTGTTCTGTCTATAGAAGTACGGAGGCTTGACTTCTCATCACATGTATTTTCACAATTCTACAGACTGAGTCAGCGCTCTCACTTGAAAACCTCCTTCCTTTCTTTACTCCTTTACTTTATCCGCATGACCGTGATTGCCGGCGGCGAATAGGTAGGCGTGAAGTTGCGATCTCTTGGCGTGTGACTCAGCCTATGAGCACGTTTGCATCGGTCCGCATTCACGAAAATGGGAGAGATCAACTGGACTGTTCAGCTTGTCCTCACCGGAGCGCTGTTATCTATGAATGCAACGTCGCTCTCATACTGGTAGCGTCCTGTAGTCAC
>JAFBMS010000064.1:1230820-1383320 GCA_019788955.1 Albula glossodonta
TTTTTACATCATATTTTGTCTTGTCTCCACAGCTTAAAATGTATAATCTTTGCCCAGTGGCAAGAGTGCTACCTTACGCAGCACAATCGGTGTATGTGCGTTGTCGAAATTTCCACAGAGCTGAGAAGGGAACCTGGATAAATAAAGGGTTAATGAGATAGTTACTCCCCCTCATACACATGACAATACTGTTGCACTATGCAGTAACCATTAACAATGTATTAATTTACAGATGTAAACTAATCAACCCATTCTTGAGTAACACAATGAAACATTTAAACTTTGTGTTTTAATTTAGAGCGTCTTATGTATTGATATTTTCGTAAAAATTGTGCGTACATTTATGCGTAAACGGATAAGAACCTACACATTTTGCCGGATTCAATGACGCATCACATTTTTACAATGTTGAAAGAAATATGAACCAATATATATAATAAAATATCTACAAACAGACATATGAACATCTTTGAGAAATCCCACACTGTTTGACGAAATGCATTTACTTACGATTTACAATCAAATCGTTCGGCTCACCCAAGGCCCAGACTTTTTACCTCCTCAAACCTTGGGTGCGATAGGGACATCTGCTGGTGACACAGAGAAATTACATACCTGTCCGGCCGTCCACAGTGATGTCACTCGGAAGGGCAGCCCGCTAAGCCAACAGCAACAGTACATGTTGTCTGACATGCTGAATGGCACCCATTAATTTGTGTTTCAGCAAAACACGTTATGTATATCTCTCTATGTGACTCTAAACTGATCGATTTGGTATATATCAAAAAAATATATACAATAAGAAAATATACTTATGCAGATTCTATTGTTATTGCATTCTACATGCATTTTATAACTATGATAATCTTATTGTCAACTTAAGTTGCTGTTAAGTAGTTTAAAAAAGGTTGTATACCAATCCTTTCATATACATTGTGTCGTGCTCGTGGTAACTCATCCATGGGTCATTATACACTATTTTTGGCTATATCTAAACTCACTTATCCATTAGCATTGCCTACAGAGGGGGTTACTACTGGAAAGAATTCAACATGCCCATGCCAATCAAGCTCCTGCAAACTGTAGTTCAGAAGAAGAAAAAAATGGAAAAAAAAACTACAATGACCACAGTCCTCTGACAGTCAGGTAGTTATTTCAATTATTCACTTACCACAGCCAAATGAGATGGTTTAAATAAATAAAAAACTAATAATGGGATCAAAAGAAAAATGAATCTTTGTTCTCTAGTCTCTCTCTATCCAGAACAAAAATAACTGCTTTTGGTTCATATGTGCCCATCCCATGGTTTCAGAGATTGTATTTGTGATGGCGTTCGAACTTCAGGTGGTGAGTGAAAGCTTCAGCAGAGCGAACGCATCACGCGTATAGTTTGAAGTATGTAGTCGATAACCCTCAAACGGCCTACATGAGTCAGGCTTTGCACAGACGTCTCGAGAGGGTGTGGACCCTCCGTTAATGTCCTGTCCCTGTGGGAGCGGTCTCTCTCTCTCTGTACCCCTCTGCAGGCTTTACAGGCTAATGCATTTCCTCCCTGGAGATGGATGGCCCGCTGACAGCTCCTCGCACTTCCTGGTTGCATAACTGTCCCTGAAATTAAATATGAACAGTGGCCCTGTTTATTAATGTCGTCCCATTGTGCGTTTAACGATTTTGTGCCAGGTTGATTTACGTGCCTAAAAGGCTTTTGTGTTGTGTCCTTCATAGATTAGGCACAGGTGACAGCCAGGGATGGTGTGGAGGAGAATAACCTGTTTGGCCCAAAGCTCAGAGCACCACTGTTTCCCCCAGTACAGCCGTCAAAGGGCCTTTTCCCTGCTGCTCTGTCATTTACTCAAATGATTTATATACAAGCTGTTTGTACTTCAATTGTGTGACTTGAAAGCAAACACACACACACACGCACACACACATACATACACACACACTCTGTTCTTTTGATTTTTTTATGCCTATTTTGGATGACCACTCTATAGTTTACAAATGCTTGTATCTCAATCGCTCCTTTTTAACATGCATAATGTCAGTGGAATCCCAGAGCAATCTGGCATAATAATATACTGTAGTAGGGGACGGCCTAGAGGCTGAGGTGCCTGACTGGGACTCAGAAAGTCAGCATTCAAGCCCCAGTGCAGGTTGGACCACTATAATTGCTGGGCCCTTCACCCCATATAACTGTCTGTCACTTTGGATAAAAGCATCAGCCAAACAGCGAAACAACTAGTGCATTTCATATCACTAATCCGTAGAGTGAAGTCTTACCTTTGTATGTGTGTGTGTGTGTGTGTGTGTGTGTGTGTCTGTGTGTGTGTGTTTACATATACTGTATTAAGTAGGAAAATGTCAAACCTCATCATTATGTATGAAATCATTGCTTAAGATGCACAAAAAAGCTGTTTTAAAAAGGCTTATGATAATGTACTCAGAAAGGGCATACAAGATGAGATTTTTTTGTGTAGGCATAGGAATATAGATCACGAAACTCTAAAATAAATAATGATTTTCTATGGGTTGATTCACATTGCCCTCATATGGTAAGATCAAGTAATAATTCACAAAGCTTTACAAGAGGGCGGTGTGCATTTAAATCAAGAGAACGAAAACTCCTCTGAATCGGTCAAAGCCATGTCTCAGCAGGAGTACAGATTTTGAGCTTTGCTTATTTGCAATTTATTTCCTGAGGTATTTTAAATATGACTGAACTACTTGTCATCAAGTAGCACACATAAAATTATAAACTTGAGTTGAATTTAATTTTCAAAATAGATGTTGTGTAGTCCTTTTTTTTTTTTTTTTTTTTTTTTACATGATCAGGTACAATGATTGCAAAATGACAAAATGTAAATTTTGAAAGTCATGGAATAAAATCCTGAATTTTACAATAATAAAAGAAACACTGTTTAATTTGAAGTTCTGAACCGTAGCCTGAATAATTTGGAAGAGCGTTTGTTAGGGATGCTTAAGTGCGTGTCTTTTCCCTTCCTTTCTGAAGGAAGTCTTTGTGCCTGAGGCAGAGTGGGTCCTGGCTTCCCCTGGCTTCTACTCAAAGGGCCTGTTCTCCTGCTCCTCCTGCTCCTCCTGCTCCTTCAGGCAAGCCAGGGGGCCTCCAAACCAAACCACGGCTTCCTGGGGTGCGGCTCTCACATTTTGTCGACCGGCCACAGAGTGAAAAGTTGTTGATTGTTCCACCTGTCCTCTCTCCAGCCAAAGTTAACCATGTCTCTGTCACTACCAGTTAAGCCTTCAGCTCTCATATCCCTTGCAGTTCCTCAGATGTGCTGTTTGAGGAAATTGCTTTCTTTATTAAATGTGATCTTGTCTAAAATTGTGTATCCTAGGACGCTGAAATAGATAATATGTGTCTTTCTTTCCAGGTATCAGTTGTCATACAATACATCAGGAAGTATTTATATGCATATACATTTCAGAAATGTGAAGAAAGTTGAGTTATGGGCTTATATACATAGTTTATGATGCTAAATACAGCAGAATAATGACTTTCATGAACTGTCGCTAACAATGTGCACAGATATCAGAGGTCAAAAGGTAAAGACGTCATAGCTGAAAGGTTCATGTCTGTGTACAATTCTGTGAATGGGGATCTTGTAATGGACTGAAAATGAGCGTTAATCCTGTGGTGATCCATGAAGAAGACAGCGTGCATCTTGAGAACAGAGCATCATTGTGGGAAAATAAGGCAGAGGAGGTTTAGCAAAGATCTCTGGGGCAAGTCCATGCAGAGCTTTAAATGCCTCTAAATCAGCCCTGAACTTAACAGGTAGCCAATGAAGTGATGACAGCACTGCGGTGGTTAGGCATAGTTACTCTTGTCAAGAAAAAAAAAGCAGTATTCTTTAACAAGCTGGAGATGTTTATATTTGTATTCATTTATTATTTATGTATTTATTCTTTGCAGGGTGTTAAGGTCACTGGATAACAGGACACTGCAGCATTCAAGCCAAGACATGGCTAAAAACATGAATCAATATCTCGACATCCACTGCTGGTAGGAAGAGCCTGATTTCAGTTTTGATCTGCAAGTGAAAGAAGACCACTCAAGAAATGTTTTAAATATGGGTGCCCAATGCTCAAGCTGGGTTAATGGTTAAAAAAAAAAAAAAAAAAGTCTTTCACAAACATATTTGATGCAACTAAGACACTATCAACATCTGAGGGAAGAGAAGTCTCTCCTTTATTTCCTAATGTTAGTCCCCAATATAATCTCATGATCTACTGTATGGAAAGCTGTGGTTAAGTCAAGAGTTGAATCAATGGTTTGATGAGCAGATCAGGCTGTGTGCTACCAGGTGCTCTATTGTTACCTGTGTCAGGATGTGTGCTACTAGGTTATTTACCTTTAGCAATGTCAGACTACATGCTACCAGGTACATTACCTGTAACTATGTCAAGCAGTGCGCTACCAGATGCATTAGCTTTAGTAATGTCTGTCTGTATGCTACCAGGTGTATTACTTTTAGCTATGTCAGTCTGTGTGCTACCAGGTGCTTCAGCTATGTCCGGCTATGTGCTACATGGTGCTTTAGCGTTAGGTAAGTTAGGCTGTGCACAGTTCATATAGTAAGAACCTCAACAGAGGAATGCCTGTCTCAATGCTAACAGGTTAAGCCCAAATGGACTGATAACCGGCTGCAACACCAACCTCCATGGCATCATCTGAGCGCTCATGAACACCACGGGAGAAGCATCATTCAGTTGAGCGTGCTCACCAGCTCTTAGCCAAGTTTCAGTCAGACGCAGAACGCTGAGATCATGAACCATGATTAATGTGTTTATCAGAGCTGCTTAAGGAGAGGTACATCCAGTACTTAGCGATGCACTTTTAAGGAGCGACTCAGTACAGATATCTGACAGCCTGAGCATCTTTCATCCCAGCTGGACATTAAGTATATTAATGCATATAGTTATGTATGTGTATTATGGAAATGCAAACGGAGATATCATTTTCAACTATATTTTTAACTTACAAGATTTTTTACCTCATGATAACAACTGGTAGTGAGCTACCCTACACACACACACACACACACACACACCAGTGAAACCAATATTATAAGGAGTCACATCAATATTTCACATACATTCTGCTTGGCAAAAAGAATGCATATCAAAAGACTTACATTACATAAGTGCCTAAACCAAGACCTATGAAAAGAGGAACAATACAGCAGTACTGTAAACTAATGTGTTTTTTTTTCTTTTCTTTTGCATCTGATAAGCTGTATAATGGTAACATCCATTTGTCTGTTGCAGGGTTGCACTTTTGAGTGATTTAAATTATCGTTGAGCAGTTCTCAAAGGAGTTTGCAGCAGGTGCACAAACGTTAAAAATCACCTCGGCCTCCGGGCCATCCTGGGGGACTCGTTCCTCCTGCGAATGTTAATCTGCTCATGGTTTAGGGTAATTCTGTCACTTCTGAGGCCTTTAAAATAAACCCCCATAATGGACCCTGATGGCTCTGTAAATGGCTCAACGCACTGCTGGACGGCTTGTTTGTTAGGATGGAAATGGTCCCCTTGGATGTTCTCTCAGGAGGGTCTGTCCTTAAATGAATGCATTAAGTCACTCCTCCGACTAAAAGCAAGCTGAGCTTTTAATCACAACACAAATCCCGTAAGATTTAAAAGGGCACCATAACAGTATGGAAAATGTTGCCTTTTTCGTGGGGCTGATTAGCACTGAAATACATTCTATACCATGAAATTGACTGAAGTCTTATTTCCATCAACAAAATGGAGAGTGTGAAAATGTATTTACAAATTTTTTTGAACACAATAGTTTTTTTTTTTTTCTTCAATAGAAATTGTCTTCCTTTTGCATGCTAATTTACCGTTTCTTGTACCTATATGATAAACCAGCTTGTATAAATAATATTGTATTTGGTTCAATAGACATTGGCCTGCTATTAAAAGCCATAGTTGACTCAGTTAGTAAAATTTAAATAAGTCCTTAGTGAGTGAAGTTAAGATGGAAATATAACTTTTAAATGTCCTGGTCAGATTGCTTTCAGGGCTGTGAATCATTAATATGAGTACACAAATAATGTGAATCATTAGTATGAGCACATGAATGTGCAGCACATATTTCAGAGACAGGACTCATTTTTAAAGAAGCTAACACGCGCACACACACACTCGAGCACACGCTCACACACACACACACACGCGCACACACACACACACACAAATACCATTTGTATAAGGAAATTAGGTGAATATTTCCACTTTATTTTATTTAATCAATAAAAAAAAAAGAGTTTATACATCATGGCAGATACATGAATCCAAAACACTAACTCTGTTTCCGTGAGGTGATTTTGCAGATTTCAATGGAGAGCCATAGCCACTTGAGACGGGCTCAAACAAAAGAGTCCTTTTTGAATTGATCTGCATCCAATATGATTAACTTGAAGCCAGGACCCCATTTCACTGCACCATGTGCTCAGATTGTAATGAACCACAAGGTGATGCTGTTGCATTTCATTTGGTTACCACAGAAAAATAGACTACATTTCAGTATCAAAATATAATTCATAGTCCCTGAGGTAAAAGTACCCTTTTATGTATTAAAATATCTGTTTGACAAATATAAGAAAATGAATAAAACCACTAGATCAACACATAGCAATAGTGAATGGTTATTATTATTCATGTTTTCAGATGTATTGTGCACAAATCGTGATTGTTTAAATAAATACACAAAAAGTATGCTATGAATCCCAGGGAACACACACACATGCAAGCACGCACTTGTAAACTCCCTTTCTCTTTCTCTCTGACTCACACACACACACACACACATACACACACACGCACGTGCCCAAATCCCAAATACATGCACATACACACACAAACATGCGCACACAAACATAAACATGTGCGCAGACACACACAAACAGATAAAAAAAAAAAAGCTGCTTTGAAATCCACACCAATAAGTACTCCCTGCTACCCTATCTGCTCTACATTACTAAATGAATGTCTTTCCGCAGGGGGATCGACACAGCCCGATGAGGCACTTTCTGCTTGCCTGATGACTAAGCATTCCATGAAAATGCATCCCAAATTAGTCAGATTTGACATTGGGAAACGCTCAGCAGGGTAGCTGGAGGCGAAAAGCGAGGCATAATCCTGATCTAATGAGTTTGCTACGCAGGTGGAATCTGTGAGCGTTTCTCCCTGATGGCACTGGCATTATGGATCTATCACTCAGCGCAGCACCACATGCCATGCAGTCTGAGTAAAAACAACACAGATCAGTCTGCCCGTTTCAGTCTTCAGACAGAAGACAAGCCATGGTGTGTGGGGGTGGGGCACAGGGTGCCCTGTCTGGTCTAGGGAGGGGGGCTCCTTCAAGCGCCCCACTCACACCTAAGTGCCCCACTCACACCTCTTCTCTCAGCAACTTTGCCTTCCCTGGAGGTCTCCCATCCAAATGCTGCCCAGGCCCACACCTGCTTAGCTTCAACAGTTTGTCTTGTGGAGGGTCCAGACTAAAATAAAGAAAAAAAAAAACAAACAGGTAAAAATTCATCAGTATGATTGACTTAATTTTATTGTTCATAGCAACTGTGCAGATTTTCCGAATGAGAATAACATGACAGTATGTCAGATAGATGGGAATTAGCCTGTTTTTTTTTTTTTTTGTATTCTTCAATTAAATATCACACTGCACACTTACATATGCTTTTAATAGTACTGGCATCTGTAGCGTAAAAATGACAAAATCAAACAGGATGTGAAACTTTTAGCAGGCAAGGTCTGTGTGAATCCCCTGCCAGAGGACTGTCACTATCATCTGCTTATGCACCACTGGGTCCCCCAAGCTAACCTCTCATTCAGGGAGCAATCAGTCAAAATACTTTGTGCTCTGTAGACATGACTGATTTGGTCTTGCTAAGGCTCAATGGTAATCAAGCCCCTTCTGAAATACCCAGGGTGCAAATCAAACCGTATTTAAGTGCTATGAATGAGCAATCAAATTCATCAAGGGGGGAAGGTACTTATAACTTATAACTGTAACTTATACGCGGATTGTGTATTGTTTTCACTTGTCAAAATCCTCAGATGCAGACGTGTTTGTTGGTGCTGCGTGCTGTTTGAGGTGTCAGCGTTTTTTGTCTGTTTGTGCCATTGGCAAAGGTAGCTTTGATCGCGGTGTTAGTGTGTGGAAAACCATTCCACGTGCGGCAAAAAAAAAAAAAAAATTTTGATATGACGGAGGGCTCTGAATCCCTCACAGGAAACAAGACAGAACACATAAAAAGAGGAAGCTACGATAACCAACCTAGGAGAAATCACACAAGGAAAATTGTTCTTGAACACTTGGCAAGCACATAAAGAAACCTTCTGCTGTTTTGCATAGGTGCATCGATTCTGGGGTTCATTGGTTCAGGGGGACTTCTCTGACTTCTTTGGAGCCCAGCCCAATTACGGGTAATGACTTTTGAACATGGGTAATATCAGTATTTGAAATGCAAGTTGTATTTTGTAATGACTTTGATAATCCTGAGTTTTAGGAGTGTGAGTGGGGTATTCATTTTCTCAAAGTGGTTAAAATGGATGCTGTTTCAACACTTTTTTTCTACAACATCATAGTTGTAGCGTATAGTGATAATGGATGCTGCAACAACTGCTAATGCTATTTACTATTGCTACTGCTATGATTACAACTGCTACTACTGTTACTATTGCTACTGTTACTACTGCTGTTACTATCATACTAATGTTACTATCAGTATTGATACTGATATTACTATTGTTATGGTAACTATTACAATTGTCATTACTGCTGTTACTGTTGCCACCACTAGTATTACTACCGTTACTTCTACAAGCACCACTGCTGTTACAACTGTTACTTCTGCTACTGTTGCTAGTGCTACTACTACCACGACTAAAATTAGACCACTGCTAACCACTACTACTGTGACTGTTGTTACTAGTACCACTACTACAACTACTAATCACTTAGTAAAAGTCTTGGAGGTTCCATGACAACTCAAGTGGGTCGACCGTCACCAGTGACTCACACTAATTTAAAGCAATCGTTGTTTTCGCTGGACTTAATGGACAGCTCATGGTAGGTCCAACGATTATGGCATTCATGAAACCACAATAATGTCATGAAATGCTTCAGCACCAGGAGAGGAATGCACAAAGACAAAGAACACCACAAGGCAAATATTTTTCGAATAAGAAGCCGAGAAAATCTGCAAGATAGTTGGCTATAACACTGTCATTTAACTACCACTATAAAATTAACTGCAGTAATAAAATGCACTCTGGAAAGGTATGTGTCTAATGACACCCAAGGACCTGCAAGTCATTAATGCTAGAAATTATATTGTAAAATATTATGGAAGCTGTGATACCGCTCCAACACTACTCACATTTTCATTTCAGCACGGATTTGGCTATTAGCATGCATTTATGCTCTTACATTAAACATTATTTAAATGCCACATTGTTAAGTAAGGCATATGCTTAGCTTATACCATTAAATGTAAAATAAAACGTTTTAATGGAGAGTAAAGATTAATAAAGATGGCTGAGACTAGGACTGGAGAAACAGAAAAGATTGAGATTTTTTTTTTTTTGTTTGTAGGATGGTCCCAGTGAATAACTGTATAGGAGAGCAGAGAATAAACATGTGCAAAAACGATGTGTTTCAATGAAACACAAAAAAACAAACCAGTTATCCCAAACTGTGATTCTATGCACAACTTTGCTATATTTGAGGTTGTATATGTAGGTACTGAACAGAAATGTTGAAATGTTTTGGGAAGCTATAGGCGCATAGTATCAAAAGTACACTGGAGGCAGGAGCCTGTAACCTGTGGTTACTGACATAAATATGCAGTTAGTATCCCAGCATGCTCAGGGTCATGTGTAAAAGTGTTGGGCAGGCCAGGAGTATTGCCAATATGTTTATGTGAGACATGCCTGAAAGGATGTTTTCCGTTTTGTGACTTTAACAGGATATGTATGGGACAATAAAATGTCTGGTGTTGGGAAATGGTTGGGAAAGAATTCTAATAAAACGGCCCCATCAACGTCAAGTTGTCTTATTATTATTTCCCATTGTAATTAACATCCAAATTCAGTTTTTCCTCCCTGTTCAGAATTTTGCTCAATCATATACGCAAGCTGCAGGCATGGCTGCAATTTCTATCCTCTGTTTGGATAACTGCAGACAAACTCATGCTCTCCTCTGAAATGCAAGATGTTAGACAACCGCAAGCCAAACAAGGGGCTTCACAGATGCTACCCAGAGGAACACCCTTCGTCAGCACCTGATACACCAAGCATCTGATTGGCCAGAAGGGGTCAGTAGTGAGCGAGCAATAAGACACAGACATCGCTGCAGAGTGAATCACTCCTTCCTGTGAAGTACACCATAAGTAACTCAGAATCGCCCCAGGTGCCCATGTTTCAAAATTCAGCATCAGAACTGTCCATACAAAAAAACAGACTGTGGGGTCCTTATACATACTGAAACAGTGCTATAAAAGACTGATGCACCCAGCAGACAAGCATCTATCTCCAATGTTTTGTGAAATTCTATTTATCCGTGTTCATCATTCTGTTGCTTTTTTAATTTCTTTTTTTCCACTTACTGTTCATCCACTTCTGTAGATATTTTTGGACTGTAATTCCATGCTGTACAGCAAGGGGGCATTAGATGATCATAAAATAGAATTATACTTGTTAGTGTTTTATTGATTTACAAATAGAGGTGAGCGTGTGTGTGTGTGTGTGTGTGTGTGTCTGTGTGTTTGTGTGTTACTCAAAAACTAACAATCACATTTTCTTATTGTAACATTTCGGTATGCAACAGCATGACTGGTGTCCTCCATACATTTTGTTTGTGTGCATTTACAAACATGGACAGTGATGTCACAGTGATGGTTTTAGTCATTGTTTCCATTACGGAGATAAAACGGACGAGTCCCATGATTCAAAACACTTGGTACCATCTAGGGTAAGAGCATGTAGATCCAATAACATTTTCTATGAGCTCTTTTTCTCTGCTTACGAAGGCCTCGCTTTCCCCACTTTACAATTCGGAGCCTATATGTATATTTATAGCCCCTGTTGAGGACATTGGAATCATTTGTGGCTGAGTTTGAATCAGAGGAACACCATGTTCTCATTTATGAACAGCAAATATATGTTCAACGTCTTGGAAGGCCTCCCATCTCGGTTATTAGATCAGGCTGCAGCTCAAAGTGCATGTCTCCAAGCTTTATAAATGGGCTGTGTTTTTCTTGCCTTTGAGTCATGAATGATTCAGATTTTTAGGCAAGTCGTAATGGGGTGGAACTGTGAAAATGTCCAAAAAAGAAAAAAAGTCTACATCCCCCACCAACGTACTAACAAACGCCTGCTTTACAAATCTGTTTGAACCCTTCTTCCTTCCCTCTTCCTGTAGCATGGTATTTTGTACATTCTGCTCAAAGGTGTTCCTTTTTTTAAAACCTTTGGGATTTGATAACAATTCACACACACTTATAAATGTTCTTTCTCAAAGCCCACATTTCTCAGGTGTCATAGAGCAACACAGCTGTTATTAACTGTCCCAAAACAATTAGAATTAAAGATGCCCAGGCAATTTTGGAAATTAGTCTACAAGTTGAATTTGGCATTCTTCCATCCACATTTTGCTGTATTTTAATTAAAATTTGATAATAAAATGGTGGATACATGACCACATTTACCTCGAGTGGGCCTACATCTGTCTGTGAAGTGTCATTCAGCCCATGTTAGAAATTAGACTCCACTTATTTTAAGAGCCCTCAAAAAATAAAACACTCTGTCAAATAAAACACACTTCTGTTTGGCTGGGATTTATGCACCTTGCATATGTATTGACTCTGACTGCATCATATAAACAAAATAATCTGAACTTTAATCAATGAATAATAAAGACATAACTCACTAATTAGTCTTGGGATGTCAAGTTTGGTTTAATTTCACATTTGAAAAGTTTGGGTTTAAAGAGTATTGATGTAAATAAAATGGCCTTAACTTTAATATTGTAAACACAGCAACATTTAGGCTGTTATAGTAGAGCATGTTGTGAAGACACTGTGCTGGTGTGTGGATGGGACTCACAGCCTGGTGTTGCTAAGATACTGTAGCCGTGTTGATCTGGTGTTGATCCCTGCTGTTGCAGGACTCGCTATGATGACACATGATGTCACATATTATCCTACCAATCAAATCCCCTCATCCCTGGGTGAGGCTATGCTACTTGACATTGGCACAGTCCAGATTCTATACCTGACCATACAGCAAAGTTCTATAAATTCAAATGAAATGGAAAGGACATGGAAATGGCTGATCATCCTGCCAAATCACTACACTCAACATTTTTAATTTATAACCACAGATTGTGTGGTAGAGTCATTCAAACTAACATGATCAATAAGAGGTTATTTTGTGTGGAAAAAAAAAAAAAAAAAAAACAACCTCGAACAAACCTGATTGCTGGAGAAATTTGACCTTGTAAGTTGCTGCAGCCTCTCAAAGTTTTCAAATTGCTTAGGAAAAAAATAATTGAAATGATTTTTTTTTCTTTTGTTCTGGGGGAATGTAGTGTTTCACTTATGTAGCAGTTGGCAAGTCAGTACATTCCAAGCCATCAATTAATTTATCATTTTCTGCTCGGTTGGTGGTTCGAGTCGATATGGAGCAGCGTTGGTAACAGGAGGAGTGGATGTGGAGTAGCGTTGGTAACAGGAGGAGTGGATATGGAGCAGCGTTGGTAACAGGAGGAGTGGATATGGAGCAGCGTTGGTAACAGGAGGACTCGATATGGAGCAGCGTTGGTAACAGGAGGAGTCGATATGGAGCAGCGTTGGTAACAGGAAGAGTAGATGCGGAGCAGCGTTGATAACAGGAGGAGTGGATACGGAGCAGGACATGGTAACAGGAGCGATGGGCCCAGGGCTTAAACAGCAAACCCCCCCCCCCCCTCTCCTGCCTAAAGAGACGCACATCGAACGTGCTCCTTTATTTCAACATGCTTCAATAAAATCAGGTTAAATGGGCTTTCTGTTTCCCCCATGTGCAACTGCAGGCTGTCACAGTGCATTCACACCACATAAATCACTCCCTCTGACGTTTCACACGCCGTTTACAGTTCATTTCTGGCACACGCCTATTCCTCCAGATACCCATGTTCTGTGTTCCAGAATGACTCGTTTAGTGTGACTGCATGATTCAAAGTGTCAAACTCAAGTCCCGGAGGGCCACAGTGTTTGAGAGGAGACCACAAAAATCTGCAATCATTACATTACATCACAGTCATTAAGCAGGCAGTCCTACCCAAAGCGACTGACAGTGTGGAAGAACACAAGTGCAATCTACCTGACCAATATGAGCTATGGTGGCAGATCTTACCCTAACCCTAACCACATTTACAAAGCAGCATTGGTATATAGGCTGCTTCACTAAGCAATGGTGGCTATGGCAGTCTGCTATAATTCAACTCATTAGTACAGCCAGTAAATTCTATAAAACCTACCATAACCCAAACACTTTGTGCATCAGACCTAAATCTGGATCCATGCGCAGTCTGAAGAGATAAGTCTTCAACCTGCGTCAGAAGTCAGACAATGATTCAGCTGTCAGGGTGTTCCGCTTTCTGCCACTAGGGGGCCAGTGCAGACAGACATCATGACAGCAGGTGTGACCATGAAAGGGGAGGGGGCAGTTATTCAGTTAGCATTAACAGACTGAAGATACCTGCTGGGGGTGGGGGGTGGGGGGGGAGAGCTGTTCCATTCACTGCTCAGTAGGCTGGCACCAAGGTTTTATAAATGATCTGAGCTTTAACAGGCAGTCAGTGAAGGAGAGGCAAGGAAGGGTGTGATGTCAGCAACCAGTTTAAAGAGTGGAAGCAAGGTGCTTACTTAATTGAATTGCTTACTGAATTGAGACTCCCAAAAGCAAGGTGGGGTGGGGTTTCCCCTTGTAATTGGGTGACAGTGACTATTGCCATCCAATGGGATACCTGGGATATGTCTGCTCTAGCTGCATCAGCTGCACACTCATACGGGGCAGTGTTGTAACAGCCATTGGGCTGCAGAGCGCTCTGTTACCATGGCTTCCTGCATCCATTTTGGATGATGAGCAGGCCGGAGTGTCATATTCTTCTGACAGGAAATGAAAGATATGACGTTTGATGACATTTCAGTCAAATAACACATCAGTTTAAGCAATTTCATGATTTTCTTGTCAAGTCAAAGACGATGCTTTTCATCAAAATATTTTGGGTAAAAATTCTGTGATGACAAAGTACAAATATTGGCATGATTGAATAAAACATTCACTTTATTTCTTACAATCTATGAAAAGAGAAAGACATGTTTTGATGTGTACGCTGAAAATGTCCAGAAATTAAGCAGGAAAGAATTGCATTGCATCTTAGTATCCAACACCCTAGTGAGCAACTGTTGTTCATTTTTTTTTTCCTAACAAAGTTTGACGTGCCTTGAGCTCAAATCAAATATTAATCATGTGGGGACCAGGTTTCAACTACTATTCCATCAAAACACACCTTTTTTTTTCCTTTAGGAGTTCACAGTCTAAAGGTCTACCATGTTAAAGTCTTAAAAACTATTTTCCAACTCATAGCATCATTTACTTCATTTGGATTTTTGAAACCTTAATTTTTTCCATACTTAAGTGGCATTGCAGTGATATTCTTTCTAGTGTGATATGCAGCCAATACCCAAAAAGACAAGAAGTTACAATGTCAAAGCTTCAATTCACAAACACCCCTTTTAAAGGGCTTTTAAAAAATAAATGACATGGAGATGGGGTCACCCACATGCACCACATGATCGCATATCTGGGATTTTGTAGGAAGTTCCACTGAACATATTGATCCAGTTTCTTGCCTTTCAGGAAGACAATTGAAAGTGATATCTCCCGTCATCTTGTTAAACTTTATTATTGAGCAACTCATTTCCATTTGCATAAATCTAATCCCGACTGTTGACTTTAAGTTCCCGTTGCTTAAGATAATTGAAGTTGTAGTTACCATTCATCTAGTTGTCATTCTTAATTGCTAATGCAGTGAAAAATCCTCACTTTTTGTATTCCATGACAAACCCTTATAATTACAGAAAAGGAGGATTTTATGGGGGTTCCAAGCTTGTGGGGCTCCTCCACAGTGTTCTCTCAAGAGTGTTACCGGACAGCTTTGACTAAAATTCCTGTATTTCTCTGCATTAATGCATTGATCACTGGCTGTTACGCAGAGAATAATATGAGGTGTGGCTATTAGGTAATGAGACTGGGCTTGTGTCCAAAGTCCAATCACATCGCGCATGCGCAAACCACATGGTATACATTGACCAATGGACAAGCATAAAAAAGCCCTGAAAGTTTCGATCCGCTCATGTCTTCAGTTCGCTGTTACGCATTGCTTGAAGTAGACATTGTTTTTCTGGAGCATTACTCTCATTAGTTAATAGCCACACCTCATATTCCATTCACCTCTTTCACAGAAATTGCTCAACTCAGCATATTTCCATACATAGCTGACAAACTGTTTTTATGTCATACAGACAGATTCTTGTTCATTAAAATTATGAAATGTACTCTTCCTTTTGTTACAAAAAAAATGGTCATGTCTCTTGACTCATGCTATAACCATGGTTACCACTCTCTTATTTAATTACCATCCTGAACACTGAAAAGCACTATTCTTCTGGCTCCATCAATGAAGTCAGCTGCTCTTTAAAGTTTATTAGCATCAAGGGTTATTTAGGTTCATACCCATCTCTATGTGTCATTTTTCATGGCAGGGACTCTTATTCCAATATTCTCCCTGCCCTGTTTGCCTATTGACTTTAAAATATTCACTACAACTTGTCAAAACAATGATCAATTTGGACCGCTGATCGATAAAGCTGGAGAGTTTAAAGCTGAACTGTCGATACGTTTTAGCACTCGGTCTTTGTCTTTTTTTTTCTGGAAGCTCTGTTTGTGGAAGCACTTTAGCAGTTAGTAAGTGTACATGTACCTGTCTGCCTGCCTGCAGTGCCTCATTTTTGGGGATGACACCAAAATTCAATTAAATTTACACAAGAGACATCTTTTATTGACACGCTTGACTTCATCCTCCAAAATCAGTGTTGAAGGGCTGCGAAGAGCTCCCTATTAATACAACATGTCTCTGGTTGTCTTACTTTAGTTTGTGGCAGTGAAGAGGCATTGTGCTGAACACAAGGTGAGGCCCAGGGCATGCCGTTGTTAACGTTATTCACAAAGGCCAGTGCAGTCCTTCAGATTCCATTCTCCTGTTTCTTTTGTGTGTGTCCTCATCTCTTTCAGCTGGTTGTATTAGTTGTGTGGTGCATGTTCTGTGATTATTAATAATGCATTAAATGCTCACAAAAATATATAAGTTATTTAATATATGTTGTTTTGCATTTTTTTCTCATTTTTCCTTACTCCCCAGTTTTGCAATTTCCTAATTCCCACTCTGTTACAGCAACCATGTCTCATGCGAGAGCCAAATGAAAGGGCAGCCATTTTCAGGGCCGCTAGGCATGGGAAAAGTATACTTTCTTGAACCTGACTATGGACAGGGCTTAATGGTAGCTCTGCCGATACCTGGTGTCACTCTAACTCTTTCTCCCATAACTGATTGATTCATTCCTTGTTTTTGTTAAGCCCAAAGGGGGAAATTTCTCTTGAAGCCTGCACAAATACAACAACAAAAAAATACAAAAACAATAATTCAGAAAAACATAGCAGTACAGGCACACTGTAAACAGGGAGAGGGAGCTCACAACAGTCTTTAAAAAGTCAGCTCTGGTCACTGCATTTCATACTCGTGGGAGTCCTCTCGGCACTGGTTGTGTTGCAGATTGGTGCTCCAAGTGTGGCCTGATATTTTACATTTAAAATGGGCTGCAAGGCACTGCGCAGCACTTCACGCACAACCCTCTGGATGCATTGTGAAGTTACTGTGCTCGAGGTATGCACAGTATGCGCAGCTGGAGCAGACGGTAGGTGGGCTATCAGTAGAGGTATTGGCGCTGAAGCAGGGGTTTTTGCAGTCACTAAATTCCTCCCACCAAACATACACAAGTACGCAGGCCTCCTGACCACAGCTGGCATGGGCACTGGAACGGCCACAGCCAGGGGTTTTAATACTACAGCCAGGGGTTTCAATACTACAGCCAGGGGTTTCAATACTACAGCCAGGGGTTTTAATGCTACAGCCAGGGGTTTTAATACTACAGCCAGGGGTTTCAATACTACAGCCAGGGGTTTTAATGCTACAGCCAGGGGTTTTAATGCTACAGCCAGGGGCTTTAATGCTACAGCCAGGGGCTTTAATACTACAGCCAGGGGTTTTAATACTACAGCCAGGGGTTTTAATACTACAGCCAGGGGTTTTAATACTACAGCCAGGGGTTTTAATGCTACAGCCAGGGGCTTTAATGCAGACTGTGTGGCACTTTACTGCGTCAGGGTCTTACTACCCAAAAGCATCAAAGCAATTTTCATGAGCACCCAGAACCATTACCTACTGACTGATGTGTTTGCAATAAGGTCTGCATGGCTGTGTAATTAAATGAGCACAGCATGGAGCAATTCTCTGAAATATTGGCTCAATGTGTATATATGTTTTTTTTTTTTTTTGCTTTTCCCAAAGTGATTAGACTTAAGGCTTTTCTATAAATTTTCTCACTGGACTTGAAGGTTGATTCTGTACAGAACTTAATTGAAGAAACACAGTTTGTGTGCAGGGTTGTGCAAGGGGCAAATTCTCAGAGCCTTACTGACCAGAAGGGGGTAACTATTGAGTGATGACTCTCAAGAATCGCACTGAGTCCATCTTCCTCTTTGTGACAGTATGAACCGTTTTGATTTCCCTGCAAGGCTGCAGACCAAAATCATGCACCCCATCATCACAAAAAGCTACACAACAATTTTAGAAATGGAAAAAAAAATCAATTGCCACAGTGGCTTAAAGCTTCTTTCAACAGAGCAAACCCTGTTGTGATCCTATTGACATGTGTACCATGGAGCCGCAAGATTTTTCCCTGTGTGTTTATGAATAACAACGCCCGCATTCTTCCCCAGACTTGATGCACGACAGGTATAGGAACATGTGGATGGACCTGTCACAATCCCTGCCAGTTTAATTCTAGAAGCAGCCGAGATGGTTTATAAACTCTGCAGCTCCCCGCTGCCAACTGTTGGATGTGATCAGCACTTTGATAGCAAAGATGCAGTTCCTCATAAGGCCGAGCCTCGCCAACTGTTTTTCATTAGTCATTTCTCTGAGCACAAACTCCGCTCTGCTGTTCAATCCACAATGCACATTCTGCTGTCTGGACTACACCAGAGGTTAACACCCAAACTGTGATCGGGAAGCTATTTAGGACCTTCCTCATCAAACTGTGCGAGGGAACATGACAGAAACAAATATCATCTGTCTAGTGGGAGACACATTATAATTAAAATTGCAAATTCCAGTTCACGGTTCAGAACATTGTCCTGCAGTCTTGGGATTTCATATTTAGTTCATAATATTTGATATAATATTCTCACTGCATCATTTTTTGAAAACATGACTTTACTACTACACATCAATTCCCATGCGCTGTCTGATTAATTAGATTGCCAAAATGCACAGACTGTGATGTAAACACGATTCTGCCCTTATACTTTTTTTCACTTTCATCACAAGCTAAAGGCATGTTGTATCATTAATAATGGTATTCTGGATGTCCACATATGATTTTCAGTAATACTAAATCAGAATTTCAATTATTTTTAGGCAGAATATGAACACATGATTTCCCTGCATATGCCTTCACAATATATAAATCATCAAGAACATATTCAGGTTATAGAAACATTCATAACAGTTTTCATGAAGCATACAATGTTTTTTTATTTATTATTTATTTATGTATTTTGTTTTTTTTTTTGCCATTTGTGAGTAGTGAATCTGGATGTCATAGTATAGCAGATGGCAACAGTTGCATAAATGCCCATAGCCAGAAATGAGTATATCTGTACTTGTGTTAAGACATGCTCTGGTGAAAAGACACTTCCTGTGACATGGTATCTCCTGTAATCTGATATTCTATTGCACATTTATTTCACAAATGACTGAAATGATGACTTACTGAAATGATGACTTAATTTGTTTTCAGCGCGGTGAATGAAAGCAGGTTTGACTCAGTCTGCAGCCCTCATGGATGTGTTATTCATGCGCAGTATCAGATGTTGTGAACGCTGATGTAAGTGTCCCCTGTTTGATGAACAAAGGCATTTTTATTTTTATTTTTTTTTCTGTCCCCGCTCTGCCGATGCATCAACAGGATGATGCTTATGTTGTTTTTATAATTGCTTATTAATGAGTCCCTGCCACCGATCGTTATTTCTCTTGATAAATATCTCCGCCGGAGATAGTCTGAGAGTACATTTTTCATCGCTTGCCATTCAATCAACAGTTTTTCTACGGAATGCTCAATGAAATGAGCTACAAGCACTGCTGTGCCAACTGCCAGCGTGGAATCGGTGTTAGCGCTAGATATTGTTTGGGCCAAAGGAGACAGACTGTGATAAATAGCTAGACATTTTCCAAGTTGATCTATTATTTAAATAATCTCCGCTATGCATTTTAAAAGCTTATTAATACAAGTCTGCAAAAAATACGGGAATAGCTGAATATTTAATGTCATACTCCTAACTGAATGCAGAAATGGTTAATAAGCATTAAAAATGTTTTAACCTTTTCAAGAATTGTCTGTTTTATTCATTCGCACATGCATGTTATAGTCATGTAAAACACGGCCCATTCATAATTTATATCTTGACTTTTTTTCATAGTGTCAGCCATACAAAATCCATCCATTGTGGGACATCATTAGAAACACACAGAAGTTGTGTCAACACCATACAAAGATAATGGTGTCATTCAGCTAGACTTCACTCAAACATATCCTATAATCAGGCTTGGTATGAGAGAGCGTAGTATGGTAGAACCGCAGGCTACTGTTGTTAGCTAGCTACGAAGTAATGAAGTTTGTCATGATCACAGTGCCATCTTAGCCTGCCCATGTGTGTCCTTGAGTTAATTGTTTTTGGCTATGCAGAATTGTTCATGTGATGGTGTTGATGAATTTTTCGAAAAGATGACATTAAGATGGTTGAGTTTAGAAGAAAAATTGTCACTTTGTAAATTACAGATTGGTGCCATGAAGCAGATCTTTGTGGAGCACCATCACCGCAAAATATGTGCCACAGTCAAAGTAAGACTGTATTATTATTGTTAAAGGTGCAGACTGGGCAAACAGAAGAGCTTGGGGCACTGTATGTACTGATGGATACATGCAAACAGTGATGTGGCACAAGTGTTAATTTGTTTGACTCCTATCAATTTACAATCATATTTGATTGAAATTTTGACATAATTTCCCGTCAGGCATCTCCGTAGCCTCCTTAGGTTTTAATTAGGGCCATGTGACATTTCATGTCTCGTCGCTAAAGGCAGTGGACATATGTATTAAAGTAAGGTACCAGCAGCCATGTTAGCACCCTTTTATAGAGCGGGATCATAGCATGTGATAAATGGGGCTGCGGTACGTGTCCACCACTCAGACTGAGACAGATGTTTTAGATGTCACCACTCCATATGACAAATGTCACCTCTGGATCTGCACTCACTGAGTTCAGTCTTTAACATTCACATATCACAAGATGATCCTCTAAGCTCTTATAGCATGTTGGGTATCAGTAGTATTTTTGTAACATGGAAGACCTGTTACAGAATCTGGGCCCTTTGGGTTTTGCAAATGGGTAATCATATGTTACAATAATATTATGTGCTTTACATGGTTTTAAATCCATGTGTTACAGGTTTGTTCTATAGTAAAACTAAGATGGCTGGCTTTCTTGTGTTTTTTTTTTTTCCTTTTCATTTCCTTCCTAAATAAATTCAAAAAGATAATATGTTTGCTGATTAAAAATGTGTTTGCAGTTGAAGTAACATGTTGTTCAGACAAATATTAATTATCAACTAATGATTCTAATCAAATGGAACTGCTGCCTTATTTTTTATCTATGAAAACAGTACAAAT
This sequence comes from Albula glossodonta, assembly GCA_019788955.1. Lineage (NCBI taxonomy): Eukaryota > Metazoa > Chordata > Actinopteri > Albuliformes > Albulidae > Albula > Albula glossodonta. The sequence goes on from JAFBMS010000064.1 coordinate 1,251,982, forward strand.
TGTAATTTTATCTTTAAATTAGAGTCAGTTTAATCATGAAACACATCACATGAAGAAGTTGCCTTGGTGAGTTGGTGTATGACACATAAGATGCAATAAATATACAGACATGTGGAAAAATATTTTTACATTTTCAGCCAGAAAGTGGATATTGAAGGCACATAAGATGTACAGGTAAGAGACACAGGCTTACTAGTAAGAGACAGGAGTTTTATGAAATATAAATATATGGGTGACTCATTGCGATTCAAATATTCGTAAAAAGTTTCCCAGCTTTACTGTGTAATAATGGGTTTTCTGCAGGATGGGGGTGGGTGGGTGGGGGTCCTTTTCTAATTGATCATGGATTTCTAACCCTTCCAGGTACTGTTGTTGTCTCGGCAGAAGAATTGTACCTCCAGCTTCTCAGAGAAATGCATTTTTTGTTCCTACTTTCCCTCTCTAGTTAGTGTTTCATTTCATTTATCAGCCGTTTCCAGGATTTTTTCTTTCACCCAAGTGCCAGAGCTCGCTCTTTAAAATAAAAACATAAATGGCTACATACATGGTACATACATAAATAGAACATATAACATCCAACAATATACCAATCATACAACACACACTATATAATAAACATATATACTGTATATACAAATGAGACTAAGTATTTGGCCTTTTTGTATGAGTTACCACTGCTGAAGGCCTTCTCTTTTAAACAGCCTAGTCTTCTGAGCTCTGACCAGAACCAGGGCTTCTGGCTGTTGAATTTGCAGACTGTTTTGGTGGAAATGCAGTTGTCCTCACAAAAACAAAAATTGATGTAAGATATGGCAGTACGATGTGTCTGTATACTCATCCAGGTCAGAGTCCTACATGGGCTCTGTTTTGTAGACCTGCACCTGACCCTGCTAGCCGACATTAGCACTAATTTAATGCCGCACCTGACCGACACGTTTAACATAAAAACTGTGACCCAACACGAACCTGTATTAAAATAACGAAACTACATCAGGTTCACCAAAAAACTTTATTTGCTCTCTCAAGCAATGTTTATTAACTGACACAAACAGGACGGGGTTTCTCCGAATAGCCTGCATTTTTAGCACATTGTTGGTGGAAATCAGAGGAAAAAGAATGTCCATCATTTTTTCAGCCTCATCTATTTCACCCACAGCCTACCCATGCACTACAAATTCCCGACCGCACCCATATCCGACAATGTTAATATTTTTTCACCCATTCCATCAAATGTAGCTGTTCTCCTGCTGCTTGCCTCGATGCTGGACTCTGATCCAGGTTGCCTTATGGGTTGTTGAAAATATTCCAATCAGTGGAGAGCTGACAGTCCTGTAGCTTCCCTATAGCCTCACTGGTCCATTTCCTCACTGTTCTTTTCTCAGCCTTCGGAGTTTTTAATTGCTGCCTGTATACAGAGATAGACCGGGCCTTAGAATGGTTTTAATGGCCCAGGGGAGCACAGAATATGGCACGGTAAGCATCCGTAACAGTGCTGTAACAGCATTTAGTGAGTTCCTGGCTAAGGCTAGCATGGTTGAAGTCATTCGTGTTGATTATCTGCGAGTTGGTGTGATGTCCTTCTGCTTGGTAAGCATCCTTAGGTTGGCGTGGTTGAAGTCATCCATGTCGATTATCCATGAGTCGGGGTGATGTCTTTCTGCCTCAGTAATGTGCTTCGCCAGCAGCTGTTGCGTTGAGTGCACACTGGCTTGCGGACAGATGTTTCTGTGAACTTCACTCTCTACTACTCCCGACCAAAAAATAAATGAATGTTATATGCCTGTAATAAAATGCAAAACAACTACCCTTCACAAAACATCTTCATTATGCTTGGAGGAGACAGCTGCTTTCAGGAATTGTAGAATATTTTAATGTAAGTGACTTCCTTGTCTGAAAACTACCAATGCCATTATATGAAGTAAACAATGAATACAAAATTAACAAAACCTCTGGATTGCCTTTTACAGTACACCCAAATTGCATTTGCCTGTTCAGAAGAAATGCATTTATAAAATAGGATTGTACATTGGTGAAGCACTACTTGTTTACAGACCTCCTGTTTAAAAGCAGACATTACATCAGTTAGAAAATTTACACCTGCAATATTTTGCACTTTATTTGTTCTAAAATGAATAAATATTTAGTTGCATTTGTGTTTGTTTCCATGGGACTTCTAGCAGGGTTAAGATATGTAGCTCATTGCAGGCTGAACGCAATTGCACTGTACTGCACAGTCCAGCACCTCGTTACTGAGATCATCAGTGATGGCTAAAGCCAAGTTAAGCCTCCTGTCTGTTCCACAGGGAAAAGTTTAACTCTCTACGCTTTCTGCCTTCAACGTCAGCTCTTCTTCAGCAGTCTCCTGGGCAAGGACATCTGCCAAAAAAACTGCTTCTTCACACTGTCTGCTTTCTTTCAGAGAAGGACGTCATTTCCAATGTCTTTGCGTTCCTCTCAGCCTGAATCCTCTGCACATTGAGGTAGGCAAAAAAGTTTCACCTTGTAAATGAAAGTATGCTGATGACTCACTGTAGAAAGGTACAGACAGTCAGAAATGCCAAAGGGTTTTAACATCAAAAATGAGGAGAGTACAGAATGCATTTAACATAGATGTCATCTACAACATTTTGGGTTCCACCATGTGCTATGAAAAACCAATGTGAATCTATAGTCTCATACATTATTCTCAATTATCTATTAATAATCATAATTCTCATTTGATGGTTCTGAATTTATAATAATTTGACTATATTTGGTTATTATAGGTTGTCCTTGTAGACATTCTATATACTGTATCTGTACTCTGTACTGTCTTAAAGGTGAAATTAGCTGGCCTGCACAATATTTAAAATCCCATGCATGCATATCTTTGTAATAGGAAGAAAGCAGTCAGAAAGATGTGTGGAGATCAGTTCTGACTTGAATTAAAATGTTGGCGGATACTGCAGGCCCAGCCAGTGAGCAGTGTTTACTTAGCGATGGAGTCTTTCTGCCTGCAGGTCCTGGTAAACATTCGGGGTGGTAAACCTCCAGCTGAGTGAGAAATTACTCATCGGTGATTAATTTGGGATTTCACAGACAAAGACATTAGTTAAAGGATTGTGGCTTATAGGCATTAAAGATGGCGGTTGAACAATAATGGCTGTGCAAATGCAAAAGCAAACTGATGCTTTGCTGTTTCCCGATAGATTTTAAATCAGGTTTCGGAATCGGGTGCTGGTGTACTCTTTGAAACTGCAGCGTCATTAAACAAGCCCGAATGAGTTTGATTCAAATTTAATTGTTTGATATGCGTGGATAATTAAAAACAAAACAAACGAGAAAAAAAAAATGTGGCTCATTGTCAAACCAGCATCCACATAAACTCATCCATTTGGAGGGCTGGGAAGCATCTTGACAGATGATAAAACGGTACAGCCATACAACGTTTCAGCCAAATAAATAAATGATCAGTGTTTGCTGTTGTGTTTTTCGGAAGGTGACACTCTTCATCACAGAGACAGACAGTTAAAGACATCACACCTACAGTTATTGAACAGTTAAGACCTTAATGTATTCATTTAATATGATTTTAGACCATTCATTTCCTTTGTGCACTCTGTCCTGTTTGGCAACTAGCAGTGCACCTGATACAGGTTGTTGACCTATCAGATGCTGTTTAGATATTTTTCAAGAATATCACTCCTTGTTGGATTTGTGTGTCAGTCTGGACCATGTGAAAGGAGTTGGGAAGAAAGTGAGAAAGCAATAATAACTGCTGATTCGTTTAAAGTGACCCCGGCTCAGAGCAGGTCAGAGATATCTATATAAGCCACACCAGGGGGAAATAAAATACCCGATATGTATTTTTCACTCTAACACTGGAAAAAAGGAAAAAAGAGGAAGAAATAAAAAACGGAATGTACTGTATGCTAAGTCTGAATTCAAAGCATGGTTGCTTCCTTTGTCAGGAGCCATTTTACTGTGGTCAGAGATACAAATGTCCTGGTGGCTGGTGTATAATTAGCCAGGGTAATTGTGTGAAACGGAAACAAGCATACGCAGTGGTCCTTTAAAGCCACAACTATTTTTAAAAGTTTGTGCCAAGAACAACAACAAAAAAGAATCCCAAGGCAGTATGAAGCATCTGTATGTGTGCCCACAATAGCACTTCATTTTAGGCATCTATTAATAAGGCAGTAATTACATGCTTTATTAACTGTTCATAAATAGCACACTGATTTATAATTAGATAGTTGTACTGAATTAAGTACTTTCAGACTTAGTAGTATTATTATCTTTTAACATGTCAATAATTCACCAAAAAATAAATCCTTTGTTAAACCGTAATACTGAATTTTGTAGATATTTGCAGTTATAAGCTGTGGCATGCATTGCACGGTCTTATGTTTGCTATACTGGTTCAGTACTACATAGCATACATGCCTAACATCTCTGTAGCCTAACTGGATACTAGATTGTCTTCAATAATGCCAATTAAATATAAGACATTACTAAACTAAAGACTTCTAACCATCTATTCTAAGGGGAGTTTATTGCCATGTAGTCACTTGGAAAAAAGAACATATTGTCACCAACTGGTAAATAAGACATTACTAATCTACTTGTTGGGACTTGTTGGGACATTTACCCTACTCTAGCACTTTAACACACTTGTCCCCAGCTTAATGCACTTTGAGTTGTACGTTACTTTGGATAAGAGCATTTGCATAATATTTGGTTCCAAATTTCCATTTAGCTCCCTGTTTTGCAGATATTAAATGCATGTTTGCATTCCAGCAAGCATTCTGATGTCCGGACACACATCACTGAAAATGAACAGCCCAGTCATTGCTTCTTAAATAATGGATAATGGATTGAAACACATTGTTGCAAGCACAATGACTTCCTGAGTCCTAACAGTTACTGAGTACATGTAGCACTTCCCTTTTTCTGTTTGATTGCTGTCTGTTTGGAGCAGTAATCCTGTAACTTTTTGTGCCTGGCATCTCTTGCTAATAAATAGACTTATATACTCATTTGAACTTCAACAGGTTCCTTGCCTCTGCTGTATGATTCATACCTCTGTACCATTTCAAAAAGCCCACATCTTCACCTTTTTGACTTCCAGCATTACATTTATACTTACCTATCACAACAATAAAATGAGATTCTGAGTTATTCAAAAAGCATTGTATGCTGTGGTATGCTGGCTGTCACATGCTCAGACCCAATGTTCCTCAACTCGGGATAACTTTTCTCATTGAATTTTCCTGCTCATTTATTTCCTGCTATGCGCTGTCATGAATGGATTTATCATCTGCGACACACAGGCACTTGTATAGCATATTTCACATGTGTCATATCCATCACCTCATATTTATCAGGATTGCTTTTAAATGTCCTTTCAGTTTGATCTTTAGGGAGCCAGTGTGCGTTGATGCTATCAGCTATCCATCTGTAAGTACCCCGGGGTCAGGCGAACAGAGGGAGAGGAGTGGGTAACCGCTTCTACTGTGACATCGGTTGGAGGGGGGTTACAGATTTTACATAATAATTGGGCGCCCTCTGCACCGTGTCATGGTGTTTTAATATCATACACTAATGCAGATGCTGTGAGATCAGGGACTGGCCAGTGAGTGTAAACTCTGAGAGAGCAGAGATGGGGAAGTATCTATATAAGAGCTGGAATGGGAAGGTAAGTGTAGATGTTGGATGCTGGGCATAATGTTTTTAGGGTGGGGAAAATGTAGTTATACTTTCACTCTATAATCACTTTCCTTTCACTTAGCTCTGCAGGACACAAACAGACTGAGAATCACAGCTGGGATCAAAACTTCAAGAAAAATAGCATTTAAAATAACCAATAAATGTGCAAACAGAGGTGCTTGGTGTTGGCCCTGACGGGTAAGGTGATTCAGCTCAGGTCCCCCGCCACCTGAGGCTCCTGTCTGTGGTTCCATCTCTTCCTGCCTCCGTTTGCTTCTTCTTCTCAACTCAGAACAAACAAACACAGTGGTGCAGGAGAGACTTTTGAAGTGGGTGGGGGACCAAACTGCATATATTTTTTTTTTCTCAAAAGGTGGGGGGGGGGGGGGGGGCAGGGATCGAGGTCCCTATGAAACTGGGGGGGACCCCCCATCCCCCCGCCATCTGCGCCCCTGGTTAAACGTGAGGCTGGAGAAGCCGGGCGGTTTGGAGGCCTGAATGGAAGGGCTTTGGCTGGAGAGGAGCCCGTTTAGAGAGATCAGCCTGGAGCTCTTCAGCAGGGCTTCCTCAGTGTCCGCTGGGCCAGCTGTTCCTCCACAACGTCCGAACAGCTGGACGCATATGCCTGTCTTCAGCTCATCCAAACAGACTGGGCACATGTGTGATTCAGCGTAAAATAATAGTGCTGAGTTATTATATATAAATGACCTAAAGACCATGGTATAGCATACATCATGGAATATGGTATGCATTGCAGTTAAAGAAAGAGAGGCTAAATAAATCTGGACTGATTCACTGCATTGTTGAGCCTGCAAAGTCACCTTTTTCTCGCTTTTTTAAGACATGGTCTAGTTTTACAAAACAGTTTTCTGTAATGAAATCACATTTTCAGACTTTATTTTGGTCTGCAGAGAATACTTTATATAAACTAGGCCAAAAGAGAAAATGAATTTTCTTCTCATTCTCACCAGCATGGAGTAAGTGTTTTTGTTTTTTTCTCTGCCTTAAAATTGGTCCTTTTTAAAGATGTAAATTATTGCAATTAACTTGAGTTATAATCAGATCAATATGTTTTGTCTGTTTTACCTTCTCCACCCTCTTCTTTATATTGAAAATGTAAAATATTTTATATAAGATATAGTAAATCAGTACAGTATAAACAATTCACTTATGTGAATGTTCTAATTAGATCCTGAGTAACTCTTGGTAGATTAATTGTTATTCACTTAAAGTACTACAGAAAGAAATATATAAGAAAATAACAGAGGTGTGTTGGAAAAAAAAAGCCTATCATTATGGTTGTATATACTTCCAATCAGCAGTGTGTCCTCATGGCCATCTGTAGGTGCACAGTAAAGGCAAATGTTAGTGGCATATGTATCAATAATGTTTTGCAGGGTCTAATATAAATTGCAAAATAAAAATGAAACTATGTAAAGTAAATGTCTGGAGTTGCTTGTGTAGCCATGCTGTTGCAGTCTGATGCTCTTATTCTGTCACATGTGATGTGTCGACTGTTAGTATAAATATTAAAGCAAAGCTTATCAATCGTATTTTTTATTTATTTCAAATTACTTACATAAAAAGTATGAATGTAATTAAAACAATTTATAAAAACGAATTGCATAGTGTTGTTGGAGAATGTCATTTGTTGACAGTTCTACTGGAGATGATAAGAGTAAGTCTAACTTGTTAAAAGGAAGTTAGCATTCCCTTTTAGGATTTAGCTTTCTTTGCCCTCTTTGCTTTTATCATGTTGTCGGGTACCTTTTATAAAAATCCCCCTTCCACTGTTTTTCAGCACAGAGGGTCAGTTGCCCATGAATAATTTCCATCTGCATTCTGTAACAACAGCAGAAGTTCTGTGAATTGATAAAAAGAGCTTTTGACAGCAGACGCTGAAATGAAGATGTTTTCTCGCTTGTCCTGGGGGAGATGATCAAGACTTATTTGCAGCTTGGGTTTCTGCTGACTGTCCCTCAGCCATGACCTACTTCCTGGGGAATGCCCTACTTCTTCCTCTCCGCTCATACTCGTCTGTATGGTGAGTGGAAAAGTTTATTTTAATTCCCATCAATATACTTGTCTTTATAAAGAGTTGTGCGTGCATGCACATGTGTGCACACAATCACACACAAATATACACACACACACGTATACATCTGCACACAAGCACACGCATGAACACACACACACAAACACACACATACCTACATACACATACACGCACACGCACACATACACATGGACGTACATACTCACATACACGTGCTTTATGACACTATCACAAACCTCTGTGTGCGTCAGCACTGGTAAGTCCCATGCTGAGTCCTGTCCAACAGCATCTAATTTTTGTGTTTGCAATGCAACACTTTTTCCTTTTGAAAAGAGAGACTCAAAAAGAAGTGTCTAATGAGATACTGTAAGATTAGGCAGTGTTAACTAGGTCATTGGGCTTCAAATATAAGATGAAAACCAGAAATATTCCAAAAAATTCTGCTTCATCTAGTCTCATATCCATAGCCAGAATATATAAATAAAAAACTAAATCTTAAAATGTGTCACAAATCTTGCATAGTGTTTCAAATGCTGGCTTAATTCATGAGACAAAATTTAAATCAATGTTGCTATACTATATAATAAAATAATAAACCCACTTGCATGAGTGTTTCAAGTGGTGAAGAAAATTGAGACACCACTATGAAACGCATTTTTTAAGAATTCCATCGGTCTGCTTTTTTACGTATAATCTTTTCCCAGCTAAATTTATGTAAACAAAGCAGGAACTGACAAATATTTTCATGTTTGCTTCTTCTGTCTGCTCATTTGTTCTTCCACACCTCGGTGGCTACTGAAGGGGAATTGATCGGTGCAAGCAGTGAAGGGACTCCTCAGTTCTAATGAAACCTCTGGAGATTTGGCTCCTATTTGCAAATACAAATCAATGGCTGATCAGAAGTACTCTGTCAGAGTATGTTTTAGGGCAGTTTCACCCTACCAAAGCAGCATCCACCTCTGGCAAAGTGCTTCATAAACATTGAAACAAGGTTTCTGTTGCACTGGGTAAATTATTCCATTGTTTGATCATGCAGACTCATTATCTGTCAGTAACAACTTACCTCCAGGCTGTTTGAACTCAGTGCAGACAGCGGATGTCATTCAGAGCAAATTATTGAAAGCACAAACTTCAATACATATTGAATATGCAACGACTGACTCTGCTTCTCATTTAAAACCAATTATTTCATTTACAGTTATATATTTTGTGTTTTATTTGTTTTTAATGTGTAAACCGCTTTGCCCTTTGCCATTCAGAAAAGCTTGTATGTTGTAATTGCAGCCAACTTTGATAAAACTAAAACTACGTTTACACTGCGATGCACTATGGTCAAGGTAAAGACAAACCCTCTCAAACACTCAGTATAGAAATGAAGGATAATGGGTTAAGATTGGACAGATTTTTTTTTTCCCTACCCTTAGCTGAGCCACCTGCAACCAGATTCAGTGAGTGTGATACAATTTCACAGAGAAAAATGAATACTGGTCATAAAAATGGCAGCCCAATTTAGAAGTGATAAGAAGGAAAATGCAATTGCATGCTAATTTACCTTCACCTGCTAATCCATGTGTAAAATGCATATCCCTCCCCTTATCGTCCTTTGATTCAACACATTGTTTAGTTTGTCAGTGTATTATGAATTCTCCAATATTGTGTGCAGTACAGTTTTTATGCTTATCCCAAACAAAAGAATGCAGCTATATTATGTTGCCTTGCTAATTTGCTGCCAGTTGGAGGCCTCACACATCCAGTACATTATTGATGTCTTTCAGCGTATGCCCAGGTCTGTAGCTGAGAGCTCTGGCGCCAGGGTTTGGCTCTTGGCCGCTCCAGCCGTGGCATGAGGTCACAGCTGGGAAACGATCCGATGAGCCGCAGATGAGACCCAGTCCAGTCCTGACTGCGCAGCTCCTGTCCGGTCCGCTGGCCGCAGCTGCAGGTGAGTAAGCAGAAGCTAAGGACCTCCCCAGGGTCCTGCAGCTGGCACGCAGCGGCCCGCTGGTTATTTGAGAGGGCGTCGACTTTGAGACCTTTCCCTTAAAAAAGAACCATCAGCGGTTGGAAAAGACGTAACTTATTTCATCTATCAGAGTACAAGTGAGAACTTTTGAGCAGTAAAAAAAAAAATTTTGTAACTAATTTGCCATGGAAGTTGGGCGTTGGATTAATTAGGAGCTACCATGTTGGCAGGATCTTTGCCGAGTATGACGTCAAACAGTCGCGTGGCCAAAAGCAAGAGCGAGCGAAGTGTTATTAGCTTCCGCTGTTTCCCTGAGGACACTAAGCAAAGCGATGCCTGTTTTGAAAGCTTAGGGAGGCGTGCGGCTGCCTGGTTTAAAATAACAAGTGCCATAAAACTGTTTTTACTGCTCAAATGTGCATGGCTAATTATAGCCATGTAAGTGAAATGAGTACAATTTGCTCAAACTGAACAGCCTCCTTTAAATGAAGATCCTGGGGAGTGTGTGGCTTCTGTGGTTTACTGTGCTCACTTTACAATCAGACGGGAAGGCCTGAGAAAGCAAGCAGTCAGGTGTAGCTGGTGTTTGAACCACAAGACAACTGATCTGCATTACAACTGGAAAAGCGACTCCCTGCCTCGCAGATTGAAAGTAGCCGTTCCTGTCCCAATTCAGCTCTGTGGTCCTGTGGTACAAACCTGAGGAGTAAGCTGTCGCATATGCACATTACATTTGACCCAAGGTGTGTGAATGCTTAAGCGCACTGATTTAAGTCAGTGAAGTGCTGAAACACCAAAACCCAGCTGGCGCTTTGGGTCCTCTCACCTCTCTGCTCCCAGTACTTGCATTTTGGGATTAGTATTCATGAAGTCTCAAGCTGGTGTATGAGAATGACTGTAGCATGTATAGATGTGTAATATGTCAGTAACACTAATAACATTACAACACCATTTCAACATGTGTTGAAGGGTATTTGACCAAACATCCGAATAATAATAAAAACGAATAAAAACTATCTTAACCTTTGGCAAGTGACAGTGCACTGCTGACGTTTATTGATTATTGAATTCATATTTTTAATGGAGGGGTGAAAAAGTAGTTTTTATCAAAAAACACTACGAAAATGATAATGAGCAGCTGAGAATTGCGATATCATTTTGTAGAATAAAAATGTCTCCATTCCAGCCCGAGTGTTTTCAATGGCTTTGTCTCAACATTCTGCAAGTCAAAATCATTTAATTTAATAAAAAAAATTATAATATTAAACAGAAATCCCAAAATGAGTTTTTTTTTTCCCAGTTCTAACTTGATGTATAATTTATTTTTGCCAAACTAAGGATAAATGTTGCTTCCTTATCAAGGTGTACATTTCCATGAGAGAGGCTATTGCATTGCTGCACAGTTTGTGTGATTTATAGTTCTTAAAAGCTGTTGCTGGTGGGTGAGCATAATGACTACGCCCCGGCATTGTGCCAGTTGAAGGATGAAACTTTAACTTTTTTGGTTGCATAAATACTTGGCTTGATTCTTGTCACTCTGTTAAGCATTTTTTTTTCTGATATGAATGTAAAATTGGTACTAATTATCTGACTTGGACTGGAATATTTTGTTTTTTTCTTGACATTAAAAAAAAGATCCAACAAAGGTTCTTGTTCTGGATGGTAGCTATTTTTGTTGAATTAAGATTCAGATTTGATAAGTTAACAAATCTTGCAAAATGGCACACATTCTAGTATCATAATGTTCCACAAACATCTATGCCTGGACATGTAAAGTAATCAGGATGAGGTAGAAAACATAATGTGAGCATTGTTTCATCTAGGGCTATGGGAATATTATTGTATCACATTCATATGACTTTTCACCTTAGATCTGGTACTTTTATCCCCTCTGCTGAGTACTGAAGTTCTATATGCTGATTGTATTCTTATGGATGGAAGGTGACAAAACAGAGTCGCAATGCATAAATGAAAATGTGTTTATTGTGTTATATGATATAGCATGAAGCCCAAAATGTAAGCACAAAGCCAGATACAGTGAAGGGAGTTCATTTCACAGACCTGCGAAATCAACATTAGGGGTTGTAAGGACAGAAGAAAAAATTCAGATTGCTTGCTAAAATGAATTTACGTGGGGACACAAACAACATTTATGTGGGAACCGACCCAGTAAATCATTATGCCATTTCATGTATTTTTTTTTTTTTTTTGAGCCAAAATGGTGCAGTGTCATGAATCTGTGTACCAGATCACTGTTAAAGGAGGTTGTAGAACAGCTCATACTTCATGTTTTCTCTGCTCAGGCTTCCCACGCCAGCATAGACTTTGTGATTCCTCCAGCTTTCCTACACTAATAAAATTGCACTACAGTTGCACCAAAGACTAATGCGTTAAGCTTCAGTTCATAAGAATTAATGTTTCTCAGTCTATCACAATTTGGCTGTAATTTACTCTCTTCGTTCTACCTGTTTTGACTCACGGTGAATACATTTTTACACAAAGTATACTTAACAAAGTGTGAAATTAGCTCTAGTGGAGTAAACTGCTCCCAGATAGAATTCATTTTACTCCCTTTTGGATTCTGTTAGAGTGTCAACCCTGAACATTACCTTCATAGTTCAGCAGTTCAGATTCTGAGGGGCACTTCATAAATAATTGATTTTGTTGTTGTTGTTATTGTTGTTGTTGTTACTATTTCATGATGTTTATGACAAATGGAAGCTGCAGACTGTATCAATGAAAGGACGTGAATCTCATTGTAAAGTGATCATGCTCATTAGACACATTCGGACATGATGTCAAATACGCTAAACTCTCAAAGCAGGCAATACCCGTCAAATCTTCCTCAGCGTTTATAATCTCCTCACTACAGCTAAGATAATGCTAACGTCCTTGTGCTAGCATGCATCCTGTGGGAGAATGTGAGGAGATTGTGCTATCTGTTTTCCCGCAGATTTGATTGGGCCTTTATCTGTCCGTGGGCGATAACAGTTTTACTGAGCTCGCCAACTCAATCTGAATTCTCTGTCTCTCTCTTAAACGGATGATCACAGTTGCCAAAGAGCTTTCGGTGGGCTGTCACTGAAGACGCTTCTTTAGCCAAAGAACCGCTTCCGTTTAGATTATCGTGCATGTCACCCTCCCCAGCACGCGGCCTCATGCGGATAAAAGCACATCCAACTTCTTTTTGGGTTTCAACTCGTGAAATCATATTTTTCTGATCATAATCTCTATTAATATCTGCAGCATTGGATGATTAACTGTTTAGCCTTAAACCTTTAAGGGTTACATTTTTTAAAGTTTTCACTATTTCTACTTTACGGTATTCTATGCCATGTATTGCTGAAGTCAGCCAGACTGTTTAGTGCATGGGAGAAGGATGCAGTGACTGAAAAGGAGATGGACTCCTCTGATTGACAAGAAGACCAGCCCTTTCCTCACTGTTGACGCATGGCCGGTTACTTCATGCCTATGTCAGTGGAGGACGACAAAGCAAGCTTTATCCTTCGTTCATTTATCTTCCGCAGGTGTTCAGCTGACCAGTGGTGTCCGGTGGCCACTAGACAGTAAAGAAACAAACAAAAAATGAACCTGTGTACCCCCTATCGTTCCCCACTGAGGTGCAGCTTCCAGCCATGTCTGCTAATGGTGTGGTTGGGAAACAAACACACTAGTGCATGATGCTTGTTTGTTGCTAACAACCCTGGTCCATTCAGAGGTGAAGGTAGATAGGTAATTATAATCCATAAAGGTGGCTAGTAATTACCTACCCATTTATCTTCACACCCCAACAGACAAATGTCTCACACTGTCATTTCCACATTTCAATGAGGGCAATACCACTATATTGGGAGTGGTACAAAATGTTGAAATTTAAGAGAAAGAAAGGCAAATATCATAGTGTTGTCTTTGAAGATGAAAACCCACCTCCCCCATTAAAACATCTAACCCCTCTCTGACATGATAGTTACAGGTCAATTCACCGCTGTGCGCTTACAATGCTGTGGTCCTTATACGATTGTCCTTATTACTACAGCAACTGCAGCAATGATCTGATTTAGTAATGACACAAATTACAGACTACAACTATAGCAAGGTCAGAGATAGGTCAGCGCATGAGTCAGTGCGGATGAGAGAGGACATAATGGTGTCCCACCTGTACACCAATCCCACCTGTACACCAATCCCACCTGCACACCAATCCCACCTGTACACCAATCCCACCTGCACACCAATCCCACCTGTACACCAATCCCACCTGTACACAAATCCCACCTGTACACAAATCCCACCTGTACACCAATCCCACCTGTACACCAATCCCACCTGTACACCAATCCCACCTGCACACCAATCCCACCTGCACACCAATCCCACCTGTACACTAATCCCACCTGTACACAAATCCCACCTGTACACCAATCCCACCTGCACACCAATCCCGTCTGTACACCAATCCCACCTGCACACCAATCCCACCTGTACACTAATCCCACCTGTTCACCAATCTCACCTGTACACTAATCCCACTTGAACACCAATCCCACCTGTATACCAATCCCATCCACATGTTTTGGGTGCATTTCTTAGAGGTGGGAATGCAGATCATCCATACTAATGTAAAATGTCTATAGTGGTGAAATGGCAGCTGTTTTTTTGGCTAATCCCCACTGAAAGTAAGCGCTGCGGAGCTCAGCGATACTGTCTCATGCAAAATAACGGCCGAACAGACCAGTGGGGCACAGCTCATTGGCTGAGAGAGCGGGGATGACAGAGCCCTTGTGAAAGCCCTGCGCGGCGTGCTGACAGCTCGGAGCTGTGTAATCTCACAGAGCGTCACCACAGCTCCCGCTGTGAGCCTCTCTGGCGTCATTCACTTCCTCTTCCGCCTGGGATCATTCACGCTGCCCACGCACCTCTCTCTTCCTGCTCCCACACACACACACCCTGGAGAGATGGGAAACCCTGTCTGTCTTGTCGCTGCACAGTATGCACACACACACACACACACACACACACACACCTGGTGTGAAGGGAAACCCTTTCCATCCTCTCTCTGCACAGACACACTCTCACTGTCTTACACACATACACACACACACACATCACACACTCATTGTCTTACACACACACACACAAACACACACAGACACACTCTCACTGTCTTACACACACACACAAACATACACACAGACACACTCTCACTGTCTTACACACACACACAAACACACACAGAGACACACTCTCACTGTCTCACACACACACAGTCATGCAAGCACATACACACGCACACTTTCTGTATTACAGCTATGGACACGCTCAATGTCTTACACATAGGCGCATGTGTACACACACACACACACGCACACACAAACACACACGCACGCATGAGCACACACACTCTCTTGTTGTTTTACACACAGGCACACACTGTCTTACATGCACAGACACACATGCACACACAGTCTTACATTCACAGGCACACAAAAATACACACACACACACACACACACACATACACATGCTCCTCCCGGTTTTCCCGTCCGTCAGCACCTGGTGGGGCCATGAGCACGGGACTCTCACACACCAGTGAATTCGCTGGCGTCAGCAGACTCCCGCCCACCCACACGCAGCGAAGAGGGAGAATCTGCGCTTCCTCCCCACTAATTCACTCTCATTATCTCGTTAACCTCCCACCCCCTGCCTCTCCCCCATACGGACCCTGCACCACCACCGCTGTTAAAAATAAACCCACTCCAAGTGAGCACAGGCTCTCATATCAGATGCATTTTCATAATACCCCGTGTGTTAAACAGTTCTTACCTCATTTTTCCTTCTGAACCAATTTGTGTTTGAATTCTCAAAATATACAGACCAAAAGCACAAAAAAAAAACATAATAACAACTGCAATGGATACACATAAAAGCACAAAAGGCATTGTGGGGGAGTAAAACAGACAGCTTTTATTGTTGTATTTGGACAGTTAAAACAAGAGGTGCTATTCAGCACATCTCACTAGAGTTTGCCAGGAAAACCTCACGGCTTAAACACTACAGAATGAGGCTGGGTAAAAATAATGGTAAACTTTGGCTGAGGTCCCAGAACATGGGTCACACTGGGCCAGAGGTTCTGTCAAGTGACCCGTGCTGTTCTTCACCCTCAAGAGCGGTCCAACAACACTGGAGAAACACTGGAGTTAAATGTATCCGTCTTTTTACTGTGGGCCAGAGGTTTGATACATTCGCACATGCTTACATCCTAGACACTGGAAGATCAGGTTTTGATCCGGTTTCCGGTGATGACATTGAATACAACCTTAAAACGCAGAGACTCTAAACATGTGGAACAAAGACACCTTTGATCAACTCCATCAAGCGCTAAAGAGGAAACCAGAGTCATCCACTGGAGCCCCTGCTAAGCTGAGAGTAGCGATGAACAGGGAGAAGGGCATAATTAAAACCTAATTAACTTTGAAGATGCTCTCAGACACATTTACCGGTCAATATAACAGTCCACTAATGGAATTCAATCTTGCAGCCCGCTAATGGAAGCCTTCCTGGGAAACCTCCGCAAGGACATATGAGATCACACAGACAGAAAGGGCCAACTTCCACGAACTGAGGAGACTGCCAATGTCACCCGAGCCATGTCAGGGGATCCCGCTGGAGACAAAACACTGTAAAGCATCTGCTGTTGCTCCATAATGCTTTATAATGCAACTACTGACACTTCACCTGCCCCTTGAAGAACCATGGCCTCCTCTCTTTAAAGTTACAAAAGTCATGTGATGCATGTTGTGACATGGGTTTTGTACAGGTAGAGCCAGATCCATGTTCTCAGTTCATGCAACAAATATAGGCTTTCAAACAGGAAAATTCTGCTTGTTCCAAACAGTATTTTGCAACATGTTATTGTTTGTATGTAGAGTTTGCACTTATGTACTGGGTTAAAGAATACATATTCAATAATCTCTCCAACAAACACGCACATTCACACATGCAGACACACACACACATACACTGCTCAAAACTAAAATAAATAAATAAATAAATAAATAAATAAAACATTGCGAGACGGCACAGAAATTGTCTAATATCAGATTTCTTTGTCTTTTTCTTCAGCTAGAAATTTGGATCCATGTCATTTGTTTATTTTTAACTTCAGTGACCTGCTGTTGCTATGGAAATATGTTGCATTTGTTTTGTTTTTTTTTTTTTAGTTCCCAGAGTGTGATTCAGACACTTCTTTTGTATTCATGGCCCTCCAGATTATGCATGCGCACTAACATATGCAGACATGGTCAAAAATATGATTATTGCAGCAGAATGCACTTGGTCCAGATATGTTGAATTAGCAGAGAATATCTTCAGTTATTAAAAAATACCCAGCTCTTAAAAAAACCTTTTTTTTTTTTGTATTTTCAATTTTTATCAAAATGCTCTAATAAGTGCTGAATCATTCATTTAAATACTTCTATCTTTTCAACTTGCCTGGAATCTCATTTATCTCCTTGCCTCCTGGCAGCTGATTAGAAACTCTATTAAATAATTCTGCAGAGTGAGATCAGGTTATCTCTATTATTCAAATAAAAGCAGAAAAGTGGAACAGTCTTGCTTGGGTAGACAATCAATATGGCAGACGGTGAATATTGGACATACAAAGTACTGCATTTTTTTGTTCTTGTTTTTTTTTTGTTTTTTCGCACAAATTATATTTGTATTTGTGTTTCTGGGTTCTCGTACCTGCCGAATTAGGATCATGATGGTGAGGTTATTTGTTGTCATAGACATGCACACTAACAAGAGCTGTACAGATATTTCCCAGAGCCCTGAGCCTGCTAGCAGGGTTAGACTACTGCTTTTACAAACTTCCTGTCTGCTTCTACTGTCGAACACCCTGCTTCCTGTAATGGTAGAATTTTATCAATACTGCAGCAAATGCATTCAGTCCTCACCTCCCGCTAGACAGCTGTCACTGCTGCACTAAGCAAGCTTAATCGGATGAAGCGGAATAAATAAACTGTTATTGCCGGTGCTTCAGTCTACCTCCCTCCCTCCAGAATGTACCATTACATATTGCTATACATATAAAATATCATAACGAGACAAAAATGAATTCTGAGAGGCAGTAATAATGTGTCGAGGCAGGAAATTGAAATCAGCATACCACCCTGAATTGTTTGATCGATGTTATAACACTTTCAAGCACAAATTTAAATTTCTACTGTTACATTTCACCCCAGTGGTGAAAAAGGGATTGGTTTTTATTCCCTGTTGCTAAACAATGCCTTTAAAATGTCCGATAAAACCCTCAGTTTTTACTTTATCCGGGCCATGGTGTCCCTGAGGGCAGGAATTCTGTCTCAGCTGTCGTTTTGATGAGCTTGCTGAAGATATTTTCATGTATTAATGCAAAATTAAAAATGAAATAAAAAAATATATGTCTGCAGCTATTCCTCAGTGCTAACTCTCAAACACATTCATTAAAAATAAATTAAGCCCGTGTTGGATATTCATAATAAACTGTCTCTCAGTCACTATGTTAACATGGGCCACAGAAATGAGATGTGTACACAGATATACAGGTTGCACAGATCACCTATACCTGTAATAAGTATTGACAGAAATATAAAATAACATTATGTATGGGGCCCTGATACAAAGCACTGTATAATTCAAAACATTTTCACATGTTAACAAATCCGAAATTCCCGATTTTAGTGATAATAGAACTACAGATTATTTAGTCCTTTTGTCATGCCACACACACACACACACACACACACACAGGTGTGTCCTCACAAGTATCCCTATCTCTTGTATCTGTGTAGGAGTATATGTACGTGATGTAACAAGAACATTTACAAAAATCATGTACACTATTAAAAGCAGTAAAAAATAACACACCAATGTGAGCTGGTGAAGTTAGCCAGTTAGCCTGATATAATGTACTGAATAAAACATTAAAATCCTTATGAAATTGTTTTGTGTGTTTTTTCACCTGAAGCAAAGCATCCTGTTATCCAGTCGCTCTGGGCACAGTATGTTATTTGAAACCTGGATGGCAGCATCATTTTCTAAATGGGGAATTAACTTCAGCCTCACAAACACAATTGCAGAATGATGCTTTGGCTCACCAGTAAAACGCTTCCTGATTTTTTTTGAGAATTAAACTGATTAGACATGAAATGAAAATAAACACTAGGTATACATTTTTTTAAAGATTTTGGTCGAAGTGATCATCAAAATAACACTTTAAACAAGGAAAAACATTCTGGGGCAAAACTATACAAAGACAACCATCCTTCCTATAAAAAGTTAGTAGATACATTTAAAAAAGTTCAAAGAATGAGATGGTATAAACAAATAACATGTACCCCAGTCAAATTTCTGGAGTATGACCATATTGTGAGTGGAAATTGCTGGGAACTCAACATTAAAATGAAAGACCCTTTCATTTTTCCCAGCATTATCAACATCTCAAGTAGAATTCCCAGAATCCTCTTCTCCACAGTCAGCATTACAGCTAATGGTCCTCGGGGACACCCCTGGTCTCTCCAGTTCTTTCATCCAGAATTTATTTTTTTTTCTGAAAGATGTGAAATATAGACCCCTTACTGTCTGCAGAACCAGCCCCAGCCCCTGCTATGCCCCCCGAGCTGCCCCTCTGTGTCTGCTATCACATCCATGCAACACATTTTAAATTACCAGTTTTTTCCTGGTAGCAAGGCTAATAGAACGCTTTTTTCTGCAGCATGTATGTATAGAATTTACGTACATTCCAGGAGGTTTAGGTGGGTACATTCTGTATATGTATGAGGTAGAAAAAATCCTTCTATTAGCCTTTCTACCTTTGATTCATATATGCTTTAGAGTCACAGTTTGTACACCTCCTCAGACAGTATACCCACCTATTAGCCTTATTACCATTAATACATATGGGCTATGGAGTTACAGTATGCCCACCTCCTCAGACAGTATACTCACCTATTAGCCTTATCACCATTAATACATATGGGCTATGGAGTTACAGTATGCCCACCTCCTCAGACAGTATACTCACCTATTAGCCTTATCACCATTAATACATATGGGCTTTGGAGTTACAGTATGCCCACCTCCTCAGACAGTATACTCACCTATTAGCCTTATCACCATTAATACATATGGGCTTTGGAGTTACAGTATGCCCACCTCCTCAGACAGTATACTCACCTATTACCCTTATTACCATTAATACATATGGGCTTTGGAGTTACAGTATTCCCATCTCCTCAGACAGTATACCCACCTATTAGCCTTATTGCCATGAATACATATGGGCTTTGGAGTTACAGTATGTTTACCTCCTCACACAGTGTGCTCACTTTCTTAGCTACAAATGCTAGTGTCTGTAAACTCAGTTAGGTTCAACACCCAAGAACTAACTGTTGTCAAATCAGAATAGAGTATGAGATACTCTGCATATTCTCTTTGGCATTGAGGGATAGATTGTGTTGTTCAGAAATATTGATTCTTGTCATGATTTTCAAGCTCAGAGGAAAATTCATGTGACAACTTTTCTCCTGCCCGAAAACTTTTGCAAGACACTACATTACGAATAAGTCACAGCATTAATATACAAATAAATGCATCGCCTTATACATGATTATACGGTGATCAGTCATTAAAATTAACAGTTCGAAGTGGCACACTATGAATGGTTAAGTAAACAGGAAGAGATGGATATGACCTTTCAGCTAGACATAGTAAAATATAGTTTATTCCATCAATGAAATTAGTTTCTGATGCAGATTTGAGTGAAATGACCCATAAAGAGGAGATTAATCATTCAGAGTCATATTTCTCATGTATGCGGGGCAGATTCTTCCTAATGACGCATCTTTGGATGAAGTTTTACACTCAACACGTTTCTCCTCGCTTTTGGGAACGTGTACACTCATCCATTATGCTTATTGTTCTTATTGCAGATATTTGATGTGTTTTATTTTTTTTTTAATTTATTTATTTTAGTTTTTAATTAATTTATTCCCCCCCCCCCCCTTTTGCTGATCAAAGTAAAATTAATATAATTGTGGTATCATTGACTCACTAATGTGGATCAAAGACTGCTGTGAAGAGAAGAAAAAACAATAACATTTTCAATCATACAAAAAAGAAATGATTGACAGCTGAGTGTTGCTCCTCCCTCAGTGTGGTTCATGAAGCCTCACTTTATCCATCACTGTGAAGGGAGCTGACTATCTGTCCCTATGAAAGCCATATTACAGTTTAACGCTTCACCCGTCAATGTCCTTACCTTTTTACTTGTCACCAGGTAACAAAAGGAAGGCCTCCAAGACACTTATTAAACTTTTATTTGTTATTTTTGTGAATCCGTTGAAGGATAATGGGGCTAATTAGAAGTGAATGGGCTTCAGCTACAGGGTTTCGGGACTGAAATTTGCATTACAGTGGGCCGATGAGGAAATGTTGACTTGAATTATCCAGCATGTCTTTTAAAGTGTGGCGATTCGTACATGTCCAAAATTATAGCTTCATCCATGCAATGTGAAATTAGCTACTATGAGTATATATTTTTTTAATTAGCTAATGTAAATAAATCTCTGGATGATGTCATGATGATGAGGAGTGCTATGATTACAGTTCACTGTCACTGGTGTAGGAAACCATAATGTTTACCAACATCTTACTACTGTATAAGCATGCACTATCCTGAAATTTGGTGGAGTGCATACCTGCTGTCCAATTGGTTAATTATTCAATACACAAAAAATAATGCAATGATAATGCATGGTAGTAGTTTAATGGAGGGGGGTTGGTCTGGAAATTAGTAAAGGGAATGTACATATTTGTTAGTTACTTACTTATTTACAGTTGTGGGTGGGCTCTGTAACTGTCTCAATGCAGTGATTAGCAACAGAAAACCCCAGATTGGGTGACAGTGTTTGCATTAATATATTGAACAGGCTCTGTGGCATTGGAGAGGCGATGCTTGCAGAAATGACGCACAGCGTGTTCTAAGTGTTCTAGGGTAGCCTAAATAATGACATGTCTCCAGCTCCCGCAGTGATTAATTATCTCAGTTGAGGGGACTTCTTATTTTAGAATCCTATATAGACAAGAACTAGACATTGCCCAAGCAACAACTCATCAGAATAAACCTGACAGATTTGGGCTACTCAGAGCTGGCCCCTGTAAGGCTGCTGGAATCACTTTAGCCAAAATGCATATACTTTACCTTTCTAATCTCCTTAAGTATTTATTGGGCTGTCTTGTTTTTGTCATTAATGTATTGGCATGCCACGCTAATGAATAGGCCCTCTGCGTTCTCCAACGCCTGACAGATGAATCGGGGTTGGAAAGGCTTGCTTTTGACACTGCGAATGTGGTCATGATTCATGGTGCAGCATGGCGGGCAAAGGGGAGTATTTGTTCTTTCAGGACCACCTACAGCAGAAGGGAAAATGGTGAGGACTAATGCCTCTCAAAGGTCACCTGCCTGGTGGTGAGTGAGTATCCCAGCACCCTCAGCACCCCACTACGACCCTCAGCAAAACCCTTCAGCGGTGTCTGCCCTCCCAAGGCTCGCAGGGCAGGGTATCTCTCTTAGAGCTGAACATTCTGGATGACACTAGCATGGAGCTTTATTATTGTCGTTTTTACACCTTCTCCCCGGAAGCAGGAACACCCAGGAAATATTTGACACAGGGATCTTTACAGCACTTTAATAGTGTGTGTGTGCGTGCGTGCGTGCGTGCGTGCGTGCGTGAGTGCGTGCGTGCGTGCGTGTGTGTATGTGTGTGTGTGTGTGTGTGTTCTGTCATTTGACTGACATTTAAACTTAGTTGCAAGTAAAGTAACAATTTTACTTTACTTACAATTTTAGCATGTTGGTCATACAAGATACCACTTAGTCCAGAGTTATTTTCATATTGCATCAATGCATTCCATGATCGTTGAAATTCAATGTGGCATCACTGATTTTGTAACTCTGCACACATCATGTTCAGTACATTCATACAGAAGTTTGGAAAGGTCATGAAAAGCTGGATTGTTTTTTTTTTTTTTTCCCACTTACTAGTGTGCATCGGCAAATGAATCCTCACACGAAAGATAATGACTCAAACATGTCGCAATGCCATCATGCAAATAGCTTTTCTCACAATGCAGAAAACAGGCATTAGTTTTGCTCTGTCACAAGCTCCCTTAAACCAACCTTAAAATCAAAATCAGTTCCCGTGTGATGCCCACGTTCTGACAGCTGGGCTGCACTTGTAGACATTGATCTCTGCTGACAGTGCAAATGTTCCAGGAGGATGATGTTGCCTGTTAATTAATTATTCAAATCTAAATACAAATTAAAAATTAATATTTAACTGACAAAATATATGTCTAACCATAAACCCTTAAATCTGCGGCATTATTTGCATGCTTTGTCTCAAACCGCATAAGAGCTGACAGCATGATTGAAAGTATTATTTTCCAGTGAGACAGTTTTGTGCAGGGTGCCGGGATGTTGTTGATGTACAAATACTGACTCACATTTCAGAAATAGGAAATCTTGCAAAGTCACTGTTGGCTTCACATTGGCATCACAAATCAGTCTCCTGTTTCCCTGGCTGCCTGGTTCAGAGCGGCAATCTGATCTCTGTGCAAAGTCAAGTGGAAGATACTTCACACCACTCAGTCACTCAAAGTGATGGCCAGTCAGTGAAATTATGTCTCAACAGCCTCATGATATGTGCCTCTTTTCCACTTTTATCATCTTGTTTTTAAAATCTTCTAGTTTGTCGTATCCCTGTGTGATGAATCAGTATGGCAGCTTGACAACCAAACAGTGAGACCTCAGAAACAGAGGCACAGAAATGTATCTAGGACATCATCATACATGCTTGACAGGTGAATGAAAGTCAACCAAACTTAAGTCAGGCTCACACTCTTTTGTCATAATAATAATAATTCATCGTAATAATTAAAAACACTGGTGTCATTCAAAATGGTATTAAAGTTATTTCAGACCTCTTTTGAGATATACACATTGGCAAAAGAATTATTTTTTAATAGAGGTTGATAACATTGGCTACATATTAAGTACCATTTTGAAATTCACTATTTTTGATAAGTTAGCTGCTAGCTTACCTCAAGCAACTTCACTCCTCCAAGCACTTTGGTGACAAAAGCCATCTGTTAATTTCTGTAATTGCCTCAGCTCTACCAATCAAAGTCAATAAATGTGCTTTAATTTTGGTTTGGGTACGATTTGGTTACACTGAAAAAAAGAAGCTAGCCAATACCAATTGAAAAGCACTATGTAATGAAAAAACAGGGATGGACAAACAAGCAAATTGGTCAAGTAATAACAAATATAAAACATCTGGGTGTATGTCTTATTTCAGAACTACCCTGCATTAAGTTTAAGTTGACCCTACCAAAAGAGTAGACCTTTTAGTAGGTTTCGGGAGGCAAGAAAGGAAACACAAACGATCCAAACGATCATGTGAAATTCATCTGTTATATTATTAATCATTCGATTCTGTTGAGTAATTGCGGTGATTTGAATGATCTCATTCACCATGCACAGCATGCCGACACAACAGTAATTAACGGCTTTGTGTTGGCACTGTATGTCCAAAAAAAAAAACTGGTGGAGACAAATTCAGCTGTCAGTCAGGAGAATTGTTTGAACCAATAATAATGGTGTAGTCTAGTTAGCAACGAAAGCTGATTGGCTCAATTCAAGTAGTCATTGACATTCCTATTGTAGTTCCCATGAAGCCTCACTCTCCCATCACTAGTTACCACCCTGGGTGTATACATTATGCATGTAAACATGAGGCCTGCCTGCTGGGTGAACTCAGTTCATACTCCATTTAATCTCCCAGTGATGTAGCTTAATCCCTCCTCTTCTCATGGCATCAGTCTCTGCTGCACAGAAGTATAAAGAAGAATGATTAGTACACATTTATATCCAAGACCGTCTGTTGTTTGTGATGTCAAAGGTTCTTTATTTTTCCAAAGCAGGATAAAACCTAAGAAAATGAATAAATAAATAATAATAATAATAATAATAATAATAATAATGATAACCCATACAGCAGTCAATCCTCACAGTGCTTTTGGTAGGAATTATTTCATTTTGTTTTGAGATATGAACAAACACTAGTGGACCACAGTACTATCCAGTAAACACAACTGTCTGGGAATTAATCTGAGCATTGTAACACGGATGCAGAAAATCTGCATTTCTGATCTACGTTTTGAACCTCGACAGTTCTGGAACATATAACATCTGGCTTTGATGGCGTAATAATTAAAAACACTGGTGTCATTCAAAATGGTATTAAAGTTATTTCAGACCTCTTTTGAGATATACACATTGGCAAAAGAATTATTTTTTAATAGAGGTTGATAACATTGGCTACATATTAAGTACCATTTTGAAATTCACTATTTTTGATAAGTTAGCTGCTAGCTTACCTCAAGCAACTTCACTCCTCCAAGCACTTTGGTGACAAAAGCCATCTGTTAATTTCTGTAATTGCCTCAGCTCTACCAATCAAAGTCAATAAATGTGCTTTAATTTTGGTTTGGGTACGATTTGGTTACACTGAAAAAAAGAAGCTAGCCAATACCAATTGAAAAGCACTATGTAATGAAAAAACAGGGATGGACAAACAAGCAAATTGGTCAAGTAATAACAAATATAAAACATCTGGGTGTATGTCTTATTTCAGAACTACCCTGCATTAAGTTTAAGTTGACCCTACCAAAAGAGTAGACCTTTTAGTAGGTTTCGGGAGGCAAGAAAGGAAACACAAACGATCCAAACGATCATGTGAAATTCATCTGTTATATTATTAATCATTCGATTCTGTTGAGTAATTGCGGTGATTTGAATGATCTCATTCACCATGCACAGCATGCCGACACAACAGTAATTAACGGCTTTGTGTTGGCACTGTATGTCCAAAAAAAAAAACTGGTGGAGACAAATTCAGCTGTCAGTCAGGAGAATTGTTTGAACCAATAATAATGGTGTAGTCTAGTTAGCAACGAAAGCTGATTGGCTCAATTCAAGTAGTCATTGACATTCCTATTGTAGTTCCCATGAAGCCTCACTCTCCCATCACTAGTTACCACCCTGGGTGTATACATTATGCATGTAAACATGAGGCCTGCCTGCTGGGTGAACTCAGTTCATACTCCATTTAATCTCCCAGTGATGTAGCTTAATCCCTCCTCTTCTCATGGCATCAGTCTCTGCTGCACAGAAGTATAAAGAAGAATGATTAGTACACATTTATATCCAAGACCGTCTGTTGTTTGTGATGTCAAAGGTTCTTTATTTTTCCAAAGCAGGATAAAACCTAAGAAAATGAATAAATAAATAATAATAATAATAATAATAATAATAATAATGATAACCCATACAGCAGTCAATCCTCACAGTGCTTTTGGTAGGAATTATTTCATTTTGTTTTGAGATATGAACAAACACTAGTGGACCACAGTACTATCCAGTAAACACAACTGTCTGGGAATTAATCTGAGCATTGTAACACGGATGCAGAAAATCTGCATTTCTGATCTACGTTTTGAACCTCGACAGTTCTGGAACATATAACATCTGGCTTTGAGTTCAGGAAATGGTAGCCTACTCCAGCGTAAAGTAGTGCCTATCATCTATACTAATAGGGTATGTCTTACAATAGTCATGTTTTTATTGTAAGACATAGCAAGTAACCGTGATATAAGTGGCATAGCACCGTATGAGGTGTCTGTTGTACGAATGTAAGGGACTTGGCTGAGGCAACTCCACCCCACTTCGTATTGTGGAGTTCTTTGCCATCACCTCGTCCCTTAAATTCGTACAACGGACACCTCATCAGGTGTTCTGCCTTGCTTATGTGTTTATGTTCCAAATATCCAGGCATCCAGAGAAGTCAGCAATGAGTGCGGGTGTTCTCTGGGTCACACAGTCACCAGACACTGTGTGAATTGAGACTCTGAGGATGTAGATGACTTTATAGGCATTTGCTTTTGTTTTCTTTCCTTTTTGGTTGGAATGGATATTTGAACCTCTGTTATGTTTCTTCCCTAAACCAGCCGACATATTCTGAGCTGACCTGTACCAGCCTTGCTGTGTTTTTAGCTGGTATGGGCCCAACAACAATAGACTTGCATAAAGAACCTACAATTTGGAGCAAGACTTTTTTTCTTTTATTTACAATGTATTTTTTATAATCCATTTGGGGTCCTTATACTGCCATTTTTAAAGAAACCTTGCCATGTGGCAAACATCCAAGACCCATTCAATTTGCTAAGTTCCCTTAAAACCGCCGCAAATAAAAGACAATCCTTTTGTTGCCTTACATCACTGAATAACAATGCCACTGACGTTTTGATAGTCTTTGTTCCCTTCCGCTCCCCGTCTTCTCTGGTAATGAAAGTCTCGGATGGCAGAGAGGTTTTTAAAATATAATCATAGTTTTAAAGCACTTTCCAAAGAAATGAACTCATAAAAACTGAGAAGAGCCACCAAATATTTTTTGCAGCATAACACAAAATAGATAGCTAAAGTTCCAAGTAATTATCAGTGAACCTCTTGGCAGGTTTTCTCAGCTTCTACATGGCATCCAAATACAATGCTCTGAAGCGCTATGGACCAGTAAATAGGTATTGTTTGCTAAAGTTAACACAAGATAAACATTAAGTTAAAACGACAATTAGCCTCTTTGACCAATAGGGTTCTCAGCCTTGACATGAAGTAACTTCAGAGCTATTTGTTCACTGTGTGGATTATTTACTTCACTTCCTACCAGCTTTCATGCTCATTTAACAATGGATCAAAGAGATGAAAATTTGTGTCATTTGTAGTGTTATGCTAAATGCCACATTTAAGGCCCTCACATGAAGAATAGCATTGCCTTTTTCTGGTTAACACGTTTTTATTGAGCCAACCTTGCCTATGATTTGGATTGTGGATTGTGTTTGGAGAGAGGGGCATGAAAACCAATCATGGACATGACTTATAAAATTATAGCCACAACCAGAATTACAAATGTACATTACGGCATTACAATGTGCGAACACTAAATGTTGACATTAGAAAATTGAGTGAATATTAAAATGAATTAGCAGTTCCCTATGTATAGCAGTCACCCCCTCCCCCCACTCAATACAATTCCTATTTAAGAGTGACTAATTACAGTTGAGTTTACCAGCCCCCCCCCCAACAATCGAGACTGGTGGGGTTGAATTGCTTCCTCGTTGTATTCTGTGTAATTCACTTTACTAATGAATGGGCAGTAATCGGTCCTTATATTATGGAAGGTAATGGAGTGTTAGTTCAATAGCATTTTATTACTCTCTGGATTTTCTTTTTTCTTTTTTCACAAGAACTCACATTTGTCCTTTGCTCATCCACATAAAGATGGCAGCCCTGCTGATAAATCCAAATGCAGTGAATCCATGTTTCAGGTTGTGAGATGTCTGTCTGATAGAACTGACCAGTCAGGACCTTATTATTATTATTATTATTATTATTATTATTATTGGATCACTAAATGTCTTTGTAAACATGTGAGTCTATTTTATAAATGGCTATGGTTATAATCTTCATTTGTTTTGCAAATTTTATGAGGGACATTGTAACATCACATTGAAGTAAGATGAATTGGCCCTTTAGAAATACCTTAAAAGGCCTTGCAAATCACAAAATGGTCTCATTCTTTTTTATATTCTTCAAAAGCCCTTGAAGGATCTGTCTGGCTGAGCCGCACGGTCCTTACACTCACCCTCCCTTTTCTAACAGATGAAGTATTTCTTTCTTTCTTGTCTTTGGAGCAGTTTTCTTCCCCTTTAGTCTTTCTGTGACAGCCTTAACGCTTGAAGAATACTTTTAATTAATGCAAGGGTTCTGGAAACTGCTTTTAAAATGGTTTAAAATGACTGAACTGTGCATGTTCTTCCATAATTTAAAAACAGAAATAAAAGGATTTCTTTAAAAGTGTGAAGTGGAATATAGCTGCAAAGCATACTTATGAAATATATAACTACTGAGTTATATTCAGAAATAAATTTAATGAATTAAACCTATAAATTAACCGCAATTCAACACTGTATGGCGCTAGCCCAGCATCTGAAAGAGGATTTCAATAGGAACCAGGTAAGAGTCACACCTGCAGTATTCTGTATTGAAATTCCATGCTTTGGATAAGAATTTAGCCAAGGTCAGAGCTGCTGGTGAAAACAGCGATGTCCCCTGCATTTCAGGTCAAACTCATTCATTCAGTTTAAGCCCATATTCCACACTCATATTTTATGATTATTATTTTATTATTCAACTGATCATTCATAATTCAATAAAACCAGTGATGCATTCTATATTCAATATATTATTTTCAATATGCTGTATCAGATGGACAGATTGTATGTATCCCGTTTTGGCTGATAAAGTAATGGGAGACAGTGTGTATGTCGTTGGATGTCCCAAAACTGTTTGGTATTCTGCTATGGGTGGTGCCCTTCTTTGTAACACAACTGCACAGCATAAATCAGGAGTGATTAGTCCCATGTAGTTGCAAGCAGTGAAGCGACTGCTTCTACTAATCATGGCCTACGATCGGCACCTCTGCTTTTAACAAACTGCATTCATTTTCAAGTTCGTGAAATTCCACTTAGTTTGAATTACAATTCAGACCATTTAAGACAGTGTAAGTGCAACCAAGGCGTAAGATGGTAAATCCAGTACCAAATCATTGCTTTCTTGAAAAATGTACCCATTGATGTTCTTATTTTACATTACACTACATTACGTTACATTACATTTGTTAGACACTCTTTTCCAGAGTAAGGCAAAGTGCATATGAATTTTACAAAACAGTGCAAAGATAACCCTAGAGAGGGGTAAATTCCCCCCCCCCCCCCCCCCCCAAAGACTAATCTAGTAAAGGAGACAATTAAAACAATAACAGCCAATGTTAAAAACAAATTACAGTTAAAAATTTGCTTACATTCAATACTTTGAACAAAAATTGTGAAAGAGAACATCATGTTGTGTTTTTCCTTGGCATCTCAGAATGGCTTCTTCTGTGGTAGCAGACCTGAAGAGCCAGCTGCTTTGTGTTGATTACATGGGGACTGAAGGACTTCTGGCCATATGATTCCTCTATACTGTGTCCAAACCCGGCTTCCCAGCAGGGATGCAGTCTTCCACATTTTTGTTCAGCCTAAAAAAGGAGGCAGCCGAGCTTTAAAATGAAAAAAAAAAAAAATTAACTGTTCCTCAGTACCACTTTTTAATTTTTTAATGTAATTTTTTTTTTTATTGGTTAAATTATAAAAGCTCAAATGTAATACAAAAATTATGACAGCATACTGTAAGAGACTCAGTTTGAGAAGTGTACAATATTACATTAAGGTGACCTGCCATCCCCAGTGAAATTTGTACAGGCCAAAATCACCCAGATTAAATGTGTACTCGTGAAGAACATTTAAAGTGTAAAACCGTTTTATGTATGCTCATTGCTCATTTAAACCTCAGTCTGCTGGACCCCCACCAGTCCGGCTTCAGCCCAGGCCACTCGACAGAAACCGCGCTGCTTTCTGTCAGTGAGTCTCTTTATGCCGCATGAGTAGCCTCTCTTTCCTCCATCCTGATTCTCCTAGACCTTTCTTCTGCCTTTGACATGGTTGACCACCCCATCCTGTCCTCCCTGGCAGCAATGGGGATCTGTGGCACAGCCCTAGACTGGATTGAGTCCTACCTCCGGTCACTCCTTCCAGGTCGCCTGGGCCGATGCGGTGTTGGCGCCTCGTCCCCTTGCCACGGGTGTTCCTCAAGGGTCTGTCCTTGGTCCCCTTCTCTTCTCCTTCAATACTCGTTCTCTTGGCCCTGTAATCTCTGCTCATGGTCTATCTTACCACTGCTATGCTGATGACAATCAACTGTACCTCTCCTTCTCCCCATCAGACAAACAGGTTTCTGCTCGCATCTCAGCTTACCTGATGGACGTCCAGAGCTGGATGGATAAGCACCATCTTAAGCTCAAACCAAGCAAGACCGAGCAGCTCTTCTTTCCTTCTCCTTCCTCTCCCATCTTGGACTTCTCTATTTCTATCGGGGACACCCTGTTTTCGTCGTCATCCTGTGCGAAAAACTTTTGAGTAGTGATCGACAACAGACTGGCAGACTCCGAGAACATCGCGATGGTGAGCCGGGCGTGCAGGTTCTTCCTGTACAACATCCGAAGTATCCGCCCCTTTCTCACCACCTACTCTACTCAGCTTCTGGTCCAAGTGATGGTTCTGTCCCGCTTGGACTACTGCAACTCCCTTTTTGCTGGCCTTCCGGCGTCCACCATCAGACCCTTGGAGCTCATCCAGAAAGCTGCAGCTCATCTGATCTACAGCCTCCCTAGACACTCTCATGTCCCTCCCCTGCTCACTGCCCTCCACTGGCTGCCTGTTATCACTCGCATCAAATTTAAAACTTTGGTGCTAGCATACAAGGCTGTTAAGGGGACAGCTCCAGCTTACCTCCAGAAGATCATCAGACCCTACACTCCGGCCAGACCCCTCTACTCTGCCACCTCTTGTCGCCTGATGCCACCCCCCCCCGTTCCCGCACTTCCAGGTCACGTCTGCTGTCTGTCTTGGCCCCCTGGTGGTGGAATGACCTTTCCGTGGAGGTCAGAACGGCAGAGACACTGGCCACCTTCAAGCGCAGAGGTGACTCGCCTCTTCAGGCTGCACCTCTCCCCTCCCCTCCCTTGCTCTTTGTAATGTCTTGACCCTTATTGCTCTTGTTTTAACTGTGAGTACGTAACGATTCTTATGTACTTTGCCTTATAAGTCACTCTGGATAAGAGCGTCAAACAAATGTCCTTAACGTCATGTAATGTAATGTAATATGATGTGTTGTTTTAATGGAAGTGTTAGTCTAATCTTAGAATAGCTTTTTTTTTACTTTATCAAACCTCAAAATCCATAAGTGTAGACCCAAATTTTGATCCACTGTACATCAAATCTGACATCTACAGAATGTCAAATTCACTACATCTCCTCATGTACATGTGACAGCAGTGCATGCCCCATAAACAAAGCAGTCAGCTATTGACTTTGCAGACTACCAGTGCAAGAGCCAAATGTTTCCTGGAAATGCAATAGATTGTATTTCAAAATGTGTTGCACTGGTACTTAGCTTAAATAAATGGGGAGCTAGTGATGATGCACAATTGTATATAAGACTGGAATGGTGGCTTATTCTATTTTCCTCCAGAGCACTGTTGTTTTCATCACCATGCCTTACACATAAAGTATTAGCAGATGCTTCTTCAGTGGTCCTCCACTTGTTCTGCTTTTATGTTTCCCCTTCGATCTCTTCTCTGCCAGACTCTTCATCCTCACTATTGTCTTATATGATCTTCTGGATGTCCGCATGCATAATAATAAAATGCTCTCCTGTTATTGGTTCCCAAGATCATCCTTGGTTGTGGATTATGTTGACTCCTGATTTCTGTGAATTGCTCTTAAGAATGACACTTGGTAGGTAATGGTATGCTAATGGTAATGGTATATGCTCCTTGGAGAATGGATGAAGGGATGCAATCAGTCTGTACGCAATGGAATTAACAGTGAAGTGGCTGTTAAATTCACCCACACCCACACCCACACCCACACACTCACAGACACACACAAACACACACACTCACAGACACACACACACACACACACACACACACACACACACACACACACACACACACACACACACACACACACACACACACACACACACACATGCACACCCACACACTCACACACACACACACAAACACACACACACACACACACACACACACACACACACACACACACACACACACACACTCACACACTCACACACACACACACACACACACACACTCACACACACACACACACATACACACTGAATGGCCACATTGTTATGTTCACCAACCTAATAGTATGTTGTTTCGCCTTTGGCCTTTGATCACAGAGCACTATGGACAGTGTACACATGCTGGTTCTGTATTCAGATTGGCTGTCGGCTTGCGTTTGCTATACTGCTGTATTCAAATCAAGGGACCCAATATGTTCCATGGAAACAACCCACATCATTACACCACCACCAGCCTGCATCATTCACACCCAAAAAGGGGCGATCCATCCATGTTTTCACCATACCCTGGTCCTCCTATCTCATGGTGAATATTTATTTATTGAACTGTTTCCCCAAAGTTTGATCACTGATGCTTGCAATAAGCAATCATTACTCTGTGCATATTCTTTTAATGCCAATCTTTTTCATCTTCAGTTAATTTATTTAATTGATTTTTATTTGTTTACAACTTTTTTTACAACACAAATTGGAGCAAAACAGCTTTGCATAGATACCAGACCCAAAAATCCCTCAGAGCAAGCCTAGGGCAACAGTGGCAATGCAAAAAAAACTTCCTGACTCAAAGGCAGAAACCTTGAGCAGAACCCAGATCAGAAGGGAACCCCATCTGCTTCTGGCCAGCACCGGGAAGACAATGAGTTTGACAGCAGAGTAAATGCAGAATCAAAAAAAAAAAAAATATATATATATATACATATATTATATAAAATATGTATCATTATACATATACAAATCATTATCCAGGAGGGTCAGATTCTTGCTGTATGGAGGGAGGGACATGGAGGATAGAAGGAAAGCTGAACCAGAAGTCAGGATGTGGTGTGTGGGCTACAGCCCCGGGCAGGAGCCCAGAGCAGGAGAAAGTGTAATGACTCATAGCATGAGTAAACACATCTTTAGGTCTACTGTAATCAACCCAGCAATTAGTTAATATGTTACTATCAGTGACCTATTGAATGTTTCGGCCTTTTCCATTTGTGGGAAGAAAATCGAAGATCACTTGATTAAAGCTTGCGTGAAATGTGGATATACTGTAGTCCAGAAAATGGATGCGTAATCAGAAATCCACTACCAGGAAAGAGGGAGTGAGACAACCTGAAATCCTCCTCAGAAATATCTGGCCCATGGCAATCTGAGGCGAGATGCGTTCCAGGATTCCCAAGAGTTTTTGAAATCGCCTAAACGAAATCTTTTTTTTTTTTTTTTTCCTCAGTGCAATTTTGAATCTGCTGATTAAAATCAAGATTTAAATACGCTATCACTGATCTAACAGCCAATTAGTTCAAAACCATAAAAATTCCATGCTACTGGAACCACTGTGTCAGAAAGTGCCTGGGCATTCTGTTACATTATTTATGGTAATGATATTAGTTCAACATAATAAGCATCTGGTGAGAGAACTGAAGTAAGCGTTGTAATATATATATATATATGTGTGTGTGTGTGTGTGTGTGTGTGTGTTTATGCATGTGCTGGGCTCTATGATTGGATGAATGCAAAGCTAAATAAGTAATCGAAAAAAGAAAAAAAAAAAAAAAACATGACCTGTCTTGTTTAAAGCTCCTGACCCGTCCAATGCAGTTTATAAACATATACCATGAGGGCACATAGGTACACTCTCTCACAATTCTTCCATGTTCCCATGAAAAATCCATCACACAAGATTTATTTTTCAATCAATACATACATTTTTTTTTTCTGTGATGTGAGAGACCAATAAAGTTTGAGTGTGGCCATAAAACCACATAAGAGCTCTGAAAACAGTTTGAGCTTTGATGCTGTCTGAGTGAGGAACCCCTTTGGCGAGGCTCTTGGGGTTTACTCCTGCTGTCATGTTGGTATTTCAGCGCAGCGACGCTGTCCGCAGCCCAGAATGAGATCCCGATCGCGATGCCGCCGCCTCCTCTGCAGCCAGGAAATAGCAAAAGGAGTGTCCCCACATCTGACAGTGCTTTTAGCCCGCGTGCAATATCTTCACATCAAACAGTGCTTTTAGCCCCGGGCCAGTGTCTGCATATCCAGCAGCGCTTTTAACCTAGGTGAAAGAAAAGATAAAACACTCCATTGCTCTGATGCTCCTCTGACCGAACGCTATATTAAATTAATCCCATTGCGCTGGAGTTGCTTTCATTCTTGTGCCTGCCTCCTGGAGTCGTGCTAGGTGACACATAATTAGCTGCGGACACCTCAGAAGAGTGAACTTCTCCTGCTGGGGCCTGGTGCAGTGTTGAATTATTATTGTATTTTGATTATGATTATGGTTGTTATTATTATTATCATTATTATTATTATTATTATTATTATTATTATTATTATTATTATTATTATTATTATTATTATTATTATTATTATCATTATTATTATTATTATTATTATTATTATTATTATTATTAGTAGTAGTAGTAGTAGTAATAGCAATAATAAATGCAAGCAGAGAAGGAAATTTTTTTCAATTTCTCACCTTATAAAAGTTGTTGTTCATTGTCATGAAATGCAAATAAAATTATTTGGAGAAGAGAAATTAAAAAGAGCAGCCTGCCCAAAGTGAGTATGGTTATTCTCAAAAGAAGAATGTAAAATGTTTTTGATTATTGCTATTTTATTTTATGGTTCAAAGTGTTAAAGAAACAGCAGTTGGGTAGCTCTTTGTGTTTATGATAATGTTCATGTTGTGACAGCTTCTAAATAATACACCTAATGCTCTTGGCTGCCATAGAAGAGAATTTACAAAACCCCAAAGATTTTGCTGTATGTTGTTTAACATAAAAATGTTCAGTAGTTCCCCGTCCAGAAGCATCTGAATATAGTGAACTGCATTGTGCTGGGGATGAATTTTCTCATATCTGAATTCTTTCACTTCTCCCTCTGGGGTAACAGAGGTGTAAAGAGCTGAATTATGAGTGTGCATATTGCTTTTGTACAGATATAAGGAAATATAATTTAGTGCGTTCATTCATTCATTCATTCATACAAAGCGTGCTTTTATTCCTCAGTCAGCAGGTGTTTTAGTTGCTGCCTCCAGCTGGCTTGAATGTTTGCAATTCTGCATCTTTGAATTGCTTCCTGAGCTCTGCAGCCCAAGCTGACAACCTGGGAAAAACAAAAGGAAGCCCCCTGATCCCGACTCTCACATCGGCAATCAATCTTCCATGTCAAGGAGGCAAATTCCCTGCCACGCATTCACATCCTCGTTGCGAAATTGACAGCAAAGTAGCTATGATAAATACCAAGGTTTAGCATTGCTGATTTTGATTAGTACTTCATCACCCACACACAGATGGGCAACACAGAAGCAGAAAGAAAAGTTTGTTTCTCTTGTAAATTGTGATTACGTTCATACAGATTCCGGACGTTTAAAAATGTCATAAGTCTGTGGAATAAAAAGTTAGTGCTGTGTGTTGCATGTCTGTACCATTGTAGACAAAAGTGCTTTGGAGAGAGCCCATTTTTATCAATACAGTAATCAAGGGAACGTGGAAATCTGGCAGGTCTGCAAGCTCACGTCCTTTCAGCCTAGGCTTTCTGCAGCCTCAGGAAAACCTAGAGATTAAGGTTCTCCTAGCCCCAAACCCAGCCCCAGCCCCCAAACCCAAAACCAAACCCAACCCCCAACCCCCCAGCCCCCAGCCCCCAGCCCCAAACCCAAACCCAAACTCAAACCCAAACCCAAACCCAAACCCAAACTCAAACCCCAGCCCCAGCTCCAGCACAGTTAAATATCTGGAACTCTACTCAGAGTCAGGTCGTGGGGCTTTTGCTGCTGGCTTGTAGTTGCCTGGTTATTCTGAATTAATTTATTATTTCCCATATGCAGTACAGGATGGAAATGGGATGCACTGGGAAATGGGGCCATAACATAACATTTAACAGCAACCTGATTTAATTTGGTGACGCCATGATGTAACATTTAGTCTGGCTGTACATTATTGTATCTTTGACATGGGTCTCATGAGAATATTTGCTCAAACCAATTTTTACTCTCGGAAGGGAAACTGAAGTAGTGAGAAAGCAATGTGCTCAGAGCTATTAGCAACACACTGTTTTGAAACTACAGTTCCATCAGCACTCAAATATGGCTGACATAACATTCAGGCCCC
The DNA here is from genome assembly GCA_019788955.1 of Albula glossodonta. NCBI lineage: Eukaryota > Metazoa > Chordata > Actinopteri > Albuliformes > Albulidae > Albula > Albula glossodonta. Next base: position 1,288,716 of record JAFBMS010000064.1, read on the forward strand.
ATTATTGGATATCTGATGCAATGTTTTTTTTTTTTTTTTTTTTTTTAATGAAATATTATTGTGAATTTTTATGTACATGTAATGTACACACATATTCCAAGTTGTTCGTTTTTGGGCATCTACATTTAAATATAATGTATTGATAAGATTGGTTTTATTAGAAATCTAACAAAACAAAACAAGTGTACAACACTTGGAGGAAAAAAAAAACTCAAAATCAAAAGCACTGCTTTTGTTTATAGCCCAGTTTAAGAAAATACACGTCCACATGCCAGTGTGAGTAAATACCAATCTATCCATTCAGCTGTGAAAAATGTTGAAGGCTGATGCAGTGACACCTGTGTTGAGTACCTGAAGCTCACCTGTGCATAGCACAGTCCATAAGCCACAGCCAGTTAGTCAAGCAAATCACAATACAGTAACCTCAATACATACAGGATCACAGCAATCACAATAAGGCCCTGACAGAAAAGAAGAAAAGAGAATCTCCCACCTTGATCCAGCCAGACCAATGCATTTATAAGTAGTCAGCAGCGAAAGACAGAGCAAGCTCAGAAAAAGACATGAAAAAAAGAGCCAAGCCAATTTTCTGCAGATACACTTCATGAAGGTCAACAAGGCAATCAGTCTGGCATAAGTCCAAAACAAACCACCTTGTGCCATCAACATTAGGCCCAAAGTCATTTCAAATGCAAACAACTGTCACACTATTACAATTTACGCAATCTGCCTGTCAGGCCCTCATATGACTGTCTTATTGTTTGTCTCCATGACACATCCTATACAGATATCCTGCAGTAACCAAGTGTACTCTTAGCAAGTGTCAAACAGTCCCGAGAGAACATCAGCGTTTTACAAACGATGCACTTCCTTATCATTTTTATTTATTCATTTCATGCATTTATTTATTAATAAACAACACCACCCATAATAATAATAATAATAATAATAATAATAATAATAATACATAGTATACACAGCTACATGAATCACCAAGTGAGAATGCATTTCAGGTTTTAAATTTATCAATCAATCAATCAATCAATAATCGCCCTGTGGCAGGCATGAGGCCAGGATGCCTAAGCTCAATTGTCACACTATTTTGTTTTTGTACGTGTTTTTGTAAACGTCTGCTTACACTGCTGCTGTCTGTATGTGGTAATAACCCCGAACTCCTATATACTACCATCTACTGGTAACAAAGTACCACCCTGGATGTGTGGCAGAAAATAAAATCTAATTGAATGTCATCTAAAAGCATTGAAAAAAAAATGTTACATTACTAAATAATAAAAATATAATACAATTTAAATTTTTTTTGTTTCTTCTCTTCTGTGTTACTGAGTACATGTGTATATAACGAAGAATATACATATCATGTGTCAAAAATTAACATCCGATGGGAATTTCCACACTTTGCGTGGGGAGAGTCAACATCGGCTGCAAGGTGAGCTGCGTGCAGCTCCGGAAACGGCAGGCTACGTGCGAAGGCGCGTGCGGTGTAAACTGGACTGAGGCACATATTAAGACAGCCAACACTAATCGTTGGGATTCCATCGATGAGTCACGGAAGTACTTTGTGGATAAAGGAAATCTGATTTGATTTGAATTCAGCCTCTGGTCTAGACTTCTAAACCAAAAGAACAGTAACACTTCTGTTCTGACAGACCAGGGTGGCACTTTTTTCCGTATCACACTGCCCTCTACAGGTATTCTCTGTTTCTCTCTCTCCCTCTCTCTCTCACACACACACACACTCTCTCTCTCTCTCTCTCTCTCTCTCTCTCTCTCTCTCTCTCTCTCTCTCTCTCTCTCTCTGTCTCTCTCGCCATCTATGTATACTCCAAATGCAGTTTTTCACGAGTTAATGTAGTCGTATAGAACGGCCAGGGCTTGGTACAATTTAGGAGTAACTTGAACGATTGGCTTCTCCACTACTGTCGTTCTCTTCTTGTGTGCTTTCAACTAGCGGATTGAGAGTTATACCATAATGTTATTGCATTAGTAAGCATTATTTAAAGAGCAAATTCTGCTGTATATATACCAGCTCAGCTGAACCATCCATGGTGACAACTTAATAATATCTTTCGAACCGAGGGATCTTCCCAGTACATGCATAACTTCCAAAAATGTCTATGTGGAGCATTCAGGAAATACAGACACGTACTTGGTTGCGCTGACTGTGGTCAACCAAAGAGGTAAAAAATAGCGCGCCGGCAGATCTGTGTACAACGCGATACAAGCCATACCACTCACAAGATACTGAGGGATGCCTACTTTTCGTATCCATCCCAAAGCTCTTTCTGTAAGGAAGGCGCGCGGCGCTCGGATGGATGCCTTTTACAGTGACGAATGCGCAAATGACACTGTGTCCTTTTTCCCAGTTTGATAATGATGCAATTGCATTTTGTGTTGGGTGAAGAAACTCGAGCGATGGAAGTGGAACCTTGATGTTTTCGGAGGAACACTGTAACCTGCGTTGCCAGGCTGGCCATCACGTTTCCAGCGTGAATGAAGCAGTATGTTCAGCTCAGTGGTGGGAAAGGAGAGCTGAAAACCTCGGACGTTTTATAAGGATTTTACAGTCAGAACGGAACACCACAATCAAAATAAATAAAAAATACAAACAATCACTCGGAAAGGAATGGGAGAAACCGCTGTCGATGATGTCTTGGCATTCGAGAAATTTAACCGGGTAAGATTCCTAAGTAGCTACTTCATTTTCCGCTCTCAGAAACCTTCTTAAAAATCATTGCATTCGCTGCCTATGGTCCTGAACTGTATTGGGCTATAGTACAGATGGGACGCGAGCATTGAGTGGGTGTTGTGAATTATGGAAAGACAAATTCATCGTCGTTTAACCATTGCAACGTCGATTTTGCATTTTAATGAGATGTTCAGATAAATTAAAAGCCAGTCGTCGCAGTGGAAGTCTGTTTTCGGATCCCAGCTGCCTTTGAATACATTTAATGCTGGTGCATTTTAAGTATTCCTCTTAGGGCAATGTTATATTCGGTAGCTGACAAATAATAGAAAACACCGGATTATTCCGAACATTTAAATAAATTAATAAACTAGGACATCCAAGTTACCGTTTGGTGCAGTTTAGGTAAAGTTTGTCTTTGGTAATAACTCAATTTGGATGACTTTCATCGAGGAAAAACGCTGTAAAAATGATTTTGGATTATTCCCATCGTCTGCATTAAGGTGCGCAGTATGTATCATGGAGACAACAGGGAAAACCTTGCCAGACATGAGACAGACATTTTTTTGCTACTGCGACTGAAAAAAAATCTGTCCGAAAATAAATGTTCATGCGTCTCTCTCTCTCTCTCTCTCTCTCTCTCTCTTTTCTCACGCGCGCGCACACAGAAAGAGAGAGAGAGAGCGAGAGAGAATTTTAAGAATTTGCGTTTGAATTAAGATTCTATAACAAAGCCGGATATGGTACACCGAATAAGTGTTTAGTATAGCCTTAATTCTCAGATATGTATTACATTAGTTTATTAAGTCAATGACGTCGCTCATCGGTTGGAGCTTTTAATCAACTCGGATCTTTTTTATGCCCGTAGGACGTGGGGCTGTGACTAACTGCCGCTGTTCCTCGGCTGGCAAAACTGGCGATGAACATTTCCAGTAATAAATGTACAAATGCACGATCATTGAATTGGTCAGTATCACGATATTGGAGGGGCAATGGTTTGGTAGCCAAGAGTTTCGATACTATTTTGCAGCCGTCGGATATGCAGGGTGAGTACATACAATGTTCTTTGGAGTGGTCTAGAAATGGAAAGGATGCGTTTTCCTCAATCAGTGCATTTACACTACCGAATCATTAACGGCTGTTCTAGAGACTGGAGGTGGAGAACAGAGGGGTATTACTCAAGGCAGCGGTTGTGTTAGGGATAAGGGATAAGACATCCACTTTAATATTTTGCGTAGATCCCTCGTTTCCGTGTCCCATGTTCATGGGTGAATCAACAAATGTGTCGGTACATATGTGTCCGTTAACATTTATATTGCAAAGAGTAAAACACAGATTAACGAGATTTTAGTTTCTTGTTTTATGAGCTTCAGTTAGTGTTCGATGACAGTGCAGCTCTAAAAATGTATTTTCGCACATCGTCCTTGCTGTGTGCATCACATTTTCAGGGAAACCATGTCATTTTTTTTTTCTCGTGTGACACCGCAACACATCATGATTTTACATTTATTTTTCATGATGGAAAGTCGTATATACAGATATATGTTCAGGTGGTAGTGTGTTCACACCAAAAGCTGCACGTATATAGGTACCATAGTATGGCACATATGTTTGTTATAATTGCTTTTGAAGTTGCCATGTAAACATTATTTCATACACCGAGACAGTGCTGCATTTAATTGACTAGAAGGACGAGAAATGCAATGCCTTCTCAAATGCAAGTATTTAACGTTAATTCGACTGTTCATTCCATTCCTTGCCATACCAATCTTTAAGTATTGCCCGTGGGATAACAGGCGTTGTTCTGTTGAAAATCATTTTCAAGGTTGCTCCAGTCATCAACAAATGAATTTTGAAAATCATGAAAAATATTACATGCTTCTCTAATGTAATGGAAATTTTAAATTTATATTTTTGATGCATGCATGACTAAACAGTGTTGTTTGAAAGTAAGTACATGCATTTCTTTTTTTTTTCTTTTATTTTTTATTTATTTTTTATTTTTTGTAGATGACACTGAATTCTGCTACCGCACACCAGTGAATTGGGCCATCCATTTTTGTGAAAATGAAAATCTGGATATTGAAAATAATCTTGCTGGTTGCTGCATCTCTTAGCTTTGTAGAGATGTATGGTGATTATGGAGAGATTTGTACAAATCTGTGTAGCTGTGAGGAGAAGGATGCCATACTGACTGTGAGCTGTGAGAACCGGGGCATCGTTAGACTATCGGAAATTAGCCCTGTGCAGTTCCCCACTTATCATCTTTTGCTGACTGGGAATCTTTTGAAAAAACTCTCTCCTAACGATTTCAGCAATTACACAGGGGTTACAATATTACACCTTGGTAACAACGACATCTCAGAGGTAGAAACTGGAGCGTTTAATGGACTTCAAGGATTAAGGAGACTACATCTCAACAATAACAAGATTGATGCTCTGAGGGATGACACTTTCGCTGGCCTTGAAAGTCTGGAATATTTACAGATTGATTACAATTACATAACTAACATTGAACCCAACGCCTTTGCAAAGCTTCGCCATTTGGAGGTATTGATTTTGAACGACAACCTGTTGTCCGCTCTGCCTACCAATGTTTTCCGCAACGTCCCCTTAACTCACCTGGACCTGAGGGGGAACCGGCTGAAAATGTTCCCTTACATCGGGCTCCTGGAACACATGGACAAAGTGGTGGAATTACAGCTGGAGGAGAACCCGTGGAACTGTTCCTGCGAGCTCATCGCCCTGAAGGCTTGGCTGGAGAGCATTCTGTACACCGCTTTAGTCGGGGAGGTGGTGTGCGAGACTCCTTTCCGGCTGCACGGGAGAGATCTGGATGAGGTGTCCAAGCAGGAGCTGTGTCCCAGGAGAGCCATCTCCGAGTACGAGATGCCACCGCAGCCGCCTCTGAGCACGGTGGGGTATTTTCAGACCACTCCGGCATCGGCGACGGCCTCCGCCACCTCGTCCGCGGTCTTGCGGTCCTCGTCGCGGCCGACGAAGGGCAGCCGCTCGTCGAACAGATCGAGGTCCAAGCCGACCTCTCGGATCCCTTCCAATAACCCTTACAACTACGGCCCAATTATCGCATATCAGACCAAATCCCCGGTTCCTTTGGACTGCCCCTCAGCCTGCACTTGCAATTTACAAATTTCAGACCTTGGACTTAACGTAAACTGTCAGGACAGAAAGATTGAGAATATCTCTGATTTAAAGCCCAAACCTTACAATCCTAAAAAGATGTACCTGACAGGGAATTACATACCTGTGGTACGAAGATCTGACTTTGTTGAGGCTACTGGGTTGGATTTGCTTCACCTTGGCAACAACCGGATCTCTGTCATACATGACCGAGCATTTGGGGATTTAACTAACTTGCGGAGGCTTTACTTGAATGGCAACCTAATCGAGCGACTCACGGTTGATATGTTTTATGGGCTGCAGAGCCTTCAGTACTTGTATTTAGAGTATAATGTGATCAGAGAAATCGTGACAGGCACCTTCCATTATGTTCCCAATCTTCAGCTGCTCTTTCTAAATAACAATCTCCTAAAGACTTTACCCGGGGGCATATTCGAGGGTGTTAGTCTAGCCAGGCTCAATCTCCGCAGCAACCATTTCCAGAACCTTCCCGTTAGCGGGGTTCTGGACCAGCTGAAGTCCCTGGTGCAGATTGACCTGCACGAAAACCCTTGGGATTGCTCCTGCGACGCGGTAGGGATGAAGATCTGGCTGGACCAGCTCAACACAGGCACTGTGGTCAACGACGTCATCTGTGGATCTCCAAAGAAGCTAGCCAGGGAGGAAATGCGCTCCATTAAATTGGATCAGCTCTGTCCGGATTATTCGGACGTGGTCATTTCGACGCTTCCCCCGTCTGAGGAACCCCCACCCGGCAGCTCCACCACTGTAGAGACTTACAAGTATAACTTGAAACACAACACACCCACCAGCACCGTCCCTCTGTCCGTCCTCATTCTCAGCCTACTCATAGTGTTTATCATGTCAGTTTTCGTGGCTGCGGGACTCTTTGTGCTGGTGATGAAAAGACGGAAGAAATCCCAGAACGAGCGCACCAGCGCCAACAACTCGGACGTGAGCTCTTTCAACCTGCAGTACAGCCTTTACAACAGCAGGTCTGTCCCGAAAGTCAAATCTCCCGCCGGACACGTGTACGAGTACATCCCCCACCCCTTGGGTCACATGTGCAAAAACCCCATTTACAGATCCAGGGAAGCCAACGCCGTGGAGGATTACAGAGACCTGCATGAGCTGAAAGTGACTTACAGAAGCAATGTGGATGAGGAGCGGGGGAACGAGCTGAGAGGCCAGGCTTACAGCGTGAGCACCATACAGCCACGTCAAGCTCCCTCTCCTGGCCCGAACCCTGAGCATTTTTACAGGAGTGTCCTGGACCCTAGCAAGCAGTCACCTTCTGGAAACAATTACGAGTACAAGTACAACGCCCCTCCTTCGTACACATATACACCCAGCTATGACGTTAGGCATCAATATCTGCACCCAGACAGAATACAAGAAACGGTACTGTATGGGACAGTGCCAAGTACTGTGTATGTGGAACCCAGCAGAAGTGAATACTTGGAACTAAAAGCTAAACTTCAAGTTGAGCCGGACTACCTCGAAGTTCTTGAGAAACAGACAACATTCAGCCAATTTTGAATCACACATCTGTCTATATATAAAATAAAAAACATTTTTTTCTCTTCATCAAAGTACACTTTATTAAGCTGGAGGGTGCCTTGGCACAGGGAAAAATGTCTTTAAAGACCAGTCAATGGGGTGTGCTATTTTGTTCTTATTTTTTAAAATTAATCACATCATTGGAATTCAATGCCTTCTGAACTGAATATAGGTTGAATGAATATAAGGGTTGTGATTGGGAACTGTTGATGCAAATATATTTTTTTATGTTTAAATACACAATAATATACATGTACATGTAATTTTACCCCAATATTTTAAGGAATATAACTATACATATATTATAAATCACAAATGTTTATTAATCATCTTATGATAAAACACCCTGACAGTTCATTTTACTGGACATTTTTTCTTTTTTATTTTAATACTATTGTTATTATTGTTATAAGTTTTGCTTTGGTCTGTATGTATCTATTTATTTGTATTATTTCCTGAAATCTACTGTGTGCTTTTGATTCTTCATTGATATTATCTGATTCATGTTTCATAATCATCTGTAAAGCTTATGTTTGTATTTTCAGATCATTTCCTGTAGCTTGCATAGTTGGAGTGGCTTATTAATTTAAATTTGGCACACCTCAGTAAGAAAGAGACTTTTGATCATTAAAAAAGTGTCTCTTTATGCTTTCTGCACTTTTTGGAAATGGTAGGCCCAAGGGCCTTCTCAGTCTTTCAAAAATCACTAGGGGATTATAATATATTAAAAAAATAATAATTTGTGTATTCATTCTTAATATGTATTTTTAATATGTATTTAAAATTCATAAATAACAAAAGTAATAATTATGTTGTGTAATACTGATATTTTAACATAACACATATTTTTATACAGGTATCCGCAATTCTGTCTCCCTTACTGTTATGGGTTTCACTTGTTTGATTGCTTCGCACATAATGCACTATATTGACCAAAATATGTTAATGTCAACAATAAATATGATGTCAGGTTCATTAATGTACATTTTCCTAAACAACTATTTCCCAATGGCAGCTACTCTATTATTAACGAGGAAGGATGTTTAAAAGTTTAAAAGAAATTTAGGTTCAAATGTTCTATTTCCTGTTCACTAGTATTTTTCTTTTTTGTAATAATAATCTTTTTAACACAAAATCACAGACACCTACAATTTATATCTTGCCATTATAAAACTATAAAACAAATAATAGTTTGTTGTGGTAGACATAATAATAAACATTAATACTAATGCTTTTTTAATGAATAACTATATGCAATTAAACATGTAATTAATATTTTGTTTTTAAAGCTATAGTCTGACAATTACACTGAAACATTTAAAGATACTGTAATATAACAATGGCAAGATGACTGGAAGTTAATTAATGTAAGATATCCCTTATAAGTTTATTTTTAAGTATATGATGTGCAATGATATATACCAAGGTTATTGGTCCTTTTCTCGGAAGAATTTCTCTTCATATCTACAGAGAATGTTGAGCTTGTTTTAAGGTGAAATGGTCAAAAAAAAAAAAAAAGGTTTATGGCCTCATACTCAAGGTCATCCACAGAGAAACTGTGTGTCATGGCTTGTTGCAGGTATCTCAAACGCCAACGCTGGAGGGCCTCCATATCTGCAGGGTGTTCCTTTTCTTTCATAGGGCTTCTCTGTCAATCGTCACCCAGTTTAAGTTTGTCCTGAAAACAAGGTGTGGACTCTTTAGCCATTCAGAGACTGAAATTAAGCACGTAAGTCCTGAAACAAACCAAACACCAGAAGATATTGTGCCCCCCGGTACTGAAGGTTGAGATGCCTAGTCTAACTTGGTCACTTAATCATGCAGGAAGAAAGCTGATTTGGTATATGATACTACTTACTTTATTAATTCCTATTACGCTTTTGTTGACTTTTGTTTTTATGTGAGTGTTATTGGTCTGAGTGTGTGTGTATATGTGTGGGTGAGCGAGTGAGAGAGTGTGTTCGTCTGTGCAAATGCACATGTGTGCATGCACAAGTGTATGTGTGTACATGACATTTTTTTTTTGTTATTTTTTGAGGGTCGATTTAGTAAAATTCCCAGATACCAGACATTGAATGGTCTATCACACCAGTGCTGATGATGGTCATGCTACATCAAACATTGTGCATAATTAAAAGAAAAAACATGATCGCAAAAGGGACCCATACCTGTGGAACATTGATTTCAAAATGTGAGCAATATGTGATTGTATCAAATCGAGCAACAAAAGATTTGGAAAACAGCAATGATTGTGTTTGTATATGTGGTAGTGCGTGAGAGAGAGAGAATATATATGTATGTGTTTCCAGTATTTTTGTCCATATCAGATATGCAAGTCAACAATACACATTCATCACTGCGTCAGTGGTGGATAATCAGACAAATGCTAATTAACCAAGATGCTGTGACAAAGGAACCATAATATTTAACAGCTGTGTTTTATATTTAATCTTCTGTCCCTCACAGATTGAGCAAAAAACCTACCAGCAGGTAAAAAAGGCATAAAGGAAAAGACATGGGACACTAATTTACAGTAGCTTGTTTTTTTTTTTTTTTTTTTTTTGTGATCCATGGGTGACCATGCTGTGTTCCTCCCACTGCCTTGTGTTGTAGACTGTGTACATTGCTAATGTGCGATCAGGATAGCCAGTTAGAGCTTATTATGGGAGACTCTAAAGCGATTGGCAAGCCAAGCCTCCAACTTGAATTAGCGTTAGCTGTGTCTTACTTTCATTGACTGAAATTTTGGAAGTGGACATGAAAAACATTCACAAATCATAATGAAAAGTCAAGAAATGAAATGAAAATAATAATAATAAAAATTAAAAAAAAAAAAAGGCATCACGATTGTGAAGCTAGCACATTGAAAAGGTGGATAGCACATGCAATGCCCAAGGAGATTTACAAAGTCATAATGAAGCCTTCTTAGGCCATGGATCCCACTGAACATTCAGGATCTTGTGGGTCTGCCAGACTCTCAAGCACAGATAGCGCTGTAGTGTAATGAAATGGGAGTTTGACTTGCACCGCATACGTTACATACCCTCTTCTCTGGTAGGAAGAGAACTGCCATTTTACCATTGAGCAAGGTACATTAAAAGTAAATGGATGGTTTGAATGGAGAGAAGACACAACGCATGCTACAGGAGTGAATAATGGAATTTACCTAATGCTGAAAATGTTAAATGTAATGACGGCTAGAGGAAAACAGCTAAATGTGTCTTCGAGTGTTTTATGAATATGGTTACGTTGTGTGCTTTCATTCTGGTTCTGCGGTTGTGTAACTGAAACAGATAAACTGATAAAAGAAATCATTCCTGTGACATTTTCTCTTGTGCAGCACAAGAAGATATTGCATTCCTTGTTTCAGCACTGCAGTGGACCTGACTGGGAAGAACACCTATGATGTAATCATGTTATTAGCATGCTCTCTCTGAGTGCATTGCTTTATGTCGCAAATATGTTGTCTGTGGCATAGCCCCCGGTGTTTCTTTATCATAGTAATGTAAAATCCAAGAAAAAAGAAAAAAAAAAACACCATATAATCATGATCTTACTAATTATGTTGATGAGGATTTATATAAATGAGCACAAGAACACATCTGACAGGCAGCAATTAATGTGTTCATTAAGGTCATCATAATATTTAACAGAATTCTGCACGGCATAAACTACAATCATATAGATTAAACACACACACACACGCACACACACACATACATTGCCTTTTAGGACACTCGAAATGTTGTAAAATATATTTATTACCTTAGTATGTTACTTTTCAAGATGGTGTAATACAGTAACCCATTGCAATATTTGTTTGAATGAAACTTTTTTTTTTTTTTTAATTTCTGTTATCAGAAATGGAAATGACATTTGTTTATAATTATTTACAGTGTTCTTTTTTTTAGTAATTTTTTGGAATAATAACAGATGAACAATGCTTTTCCTGAAGTTGTTGTGTCACATAGCACATTCCATAAGTCTCATATCATTCATATACCTTTCATCACTTTGGAATATAAGGTGTTGCGGTATTTTGAATAATATTAAACATCTTGATACAGTGGTGATGGTAAGGGCTTTTATTGTGTGTTTATACATTACCAATGGGGATAACAACATGTTCTTATGATATGGAGCAAATGTATATCAAGCAAATTCAATTTTTAGTTCATGATTCATTCGATTTCACAAGCACACCTTGTTCATTACGATCTTTACTTTCGTCAAGATACAAGTTATGAATGAGTCATTTGGAAAATCATTTCTTTTGCTTTTAAACAGAAAACAGTAAACAGAATCTTGGGTCTTGATATCAGTGGCACATCCCCCTTTCCCACGCTGATGCGTTTCATTTGAAAGAGAATGATGGTCGTCTCCATCTTCTGGAACCTTTTGGTAAAGAACTGCTGACGCATTGTAGTGTGGACAGTGATGCCGAAGCAGTCCTACTGGAGGCGTCTTAATAAGAGAATGAAGGGAACTTGTTTAGCCCGGAGGCCCGTAAGGCACTCATTATCATTTAACTGTTTGTGTGCCAGCTCTTGCTGATGTGGAATTGCAGTTCCCCTGTTGTGTTATAAATGGCAGCCATGCTGTACTGATGATGGGCACTTACCTCATTATACCCGGAACACCACTGAATTATACAGAAAAAAAAAGAGTCTGATACACTGTATCACACAGCGTACATGTATCACCGCACTGTGATCTTTCTTAATAAGAGGGAACACCCTGTGCAGTCGTATAAAACTCACCAACATCCCAAAAGACTACTTTGATGTCTACAGGCTTTTACACATTGTGTATATGTATGTATGTATGTATGTATATAACCTGTATTTATATGGGCAGATCTGCCTCAAATCAGCAAAACAACATGTAAATGCCTATGCAAATACATTATATATGGTGTTTTCATATGTGACCCATTTCAAAAGAGAGAAACTCAGTCCACTTTAAGAGGACCAAGACAAACAGAGCTTGGTTCTTTTCACATTTACACTGTCACCAGCCTTGAAAGTGCTCTCATATCAGATTTGATTGAGATGATTTAGTTCTCAGTCCACTTTCCATTCACACCTATTTTTCTGGACTCTGACCAGTAACTGCTATTAAAGGCAACTTTAATGACAGGCGCAAGTGGAGTGCTTTTTGGTCACAATATGTCAATAAAGGAAAGTGCACAGCAGACTGGCAGAGAGCAGAACCAAGGCCGCCTCAGTGTACTGGATATTTGTATAGACATTTCCATCATAATCTTTTGTTCAGTTGTGAAAAATTTGTTCTGTATAAGCACGGGTTTTAAAAAAAAATGGTATGTTGAAATGCAAAGTGGTATGTGGAATATAGTTGGAAATATGTGGAAATACAAACAATACTTTATAAGATACATGTTATGGAAAGAAAAAAAAAACTATGCTAATGTTACTATTTTTCCCTCCCTATCAGCTCACACACAACGGATTCTCTGAGACAGTTTTGTCAAAGTAAGCTTGGCACATGACAATGCGATTTCATGCAGGACTCACAATGGTAATGTGGAGATTGTCTCCCTTCAAAGGGGCAACTTTAAAAATAAAATAGCGTACTTTACTGCTGTCAGCGATGGCGTTTCTGCCTATTGTTGTCGACTGAGATTATTGCTGTCTCTTTCCTGAGGTATATTCACACAGTAAGATTTCATATCTGTGTGTGTTTTTTTTTTTTTTTTGTGAGTGTGCGAATGCGCTTTGATCAGAGCCTGCTTTGCTCTCGGATGCCATGCAGAGGGGTGGGTTTTCCTCCGTTGCTGCATATAGAAGCACAGTGAGGAACCCGGTCTAATTCAGAGGAAGGTTTGCTGAAGGAGTCAGCCTTCACACGCTCAGATTGAAATGATAATACAGTGGTAGGAGGGAGGAAACTAATTTCCTCCCTTTTTTAAACAGATGTTTGCGTAATGTAGATATTATAATTCTGCTTCCTCGGTGGAAGCAAAAGGAACATACATTGCAAATAGAGATACAGTTAGCAAATGCAGGCTTTTATTATGTTTTCCAAGCTATAAATAAACTGCATTTCCCAGTGTAGCGATATTATAATGGTATGAGTTTCATGGATGATCAAATGCTTAAATGAAAGCATTATGTGTAGGAGCTGGCTCCTTAAGTGGACGACTAGGACTAATATATGATTCTTCGTTATTATGACTTCAACCTGCTTTCATTCATTTGAATATTATGTTGCTTGACATGTCTGATATGTATGGTCAGTCATTGTGTATCGTCTGGTAATCTGTAAAAGACCTATCGTATATAATTACTGCAAGTGAACGGAATATTTCACATTTGATTACTTGAGAGTTTGCTGTATTTATTTATTTTTTTTTTCATTGTTTGAATGTGATTGAAATGGCCTTAATTTTAAGAATGGTAAGAGTGTGAATATGAATATGCCAATGTGTTGAGCTGAGATGATGTTGTCCTGGTACGTCAGTGTTCTGACACATGTTATGTTTAGCGCTGGGTTCTCCTGTCATTTTTATTGATTATGTCTCATGTGCCTGCCCAATGCCAGTATTTCCCAATCAGCAACAGGGTGGAAACTGTACAATTATCAATATAACTATTGGTGATGCCGCTCAGAAGAAGGACACTTAAACCCCCCCAAAAAATAAATAAATAAATAGGCCACACTGTGCTGCAGTCACGATGTATTTGAGGCCATTTCAATGTGGGCTGTTCTTCAGCTATCACTGGAACTGTGCAGTGCTGAATAAGAAGGTTCTAGAGGGACTCACCTCACTGTATAAGAAGGTTCTAGAGAGACTAACCTCACTGTATAAGAAGGTTCTAGAGAGACTCACCTCACTTCATAAGAAGGTTCTAGAGAGACTCACCCCACTGTATAAAAAGGTTCTAGGGAGACTAACCTTACTGTATGAGAAGGTTCTAGAGAGACTCACCTCACTGTATTAGAAGGTTCTGGAGAGACTCACCTCACTGTATAAGAAGGTTCTAGAGAGACTCACCTCACTGTATAAGAAGGTTCTAGAGAGACTCACCTCACTGTATAAGAAGGTTCAAGAGAGACTTACCTCAGCAGATGTTATGCCAATGGTCGTGAGATCCATTCACAATTTTCACTCAGTCTGAATCAAAGAGGCTTAGCGATGAGGACAACAAAAACAACAACGATTATAATGGCTACCACAGTAAAATGCCATGTATGAGATTTATCTGAATGTATGCACTGTGATATTGAGAATATTAAAAAAAAAAAAAACAAACAAAATGAGATGGAAGAAACCCAAGCAACAGGAAATTAGATCAAATGGGGCATATCGCAAAATGAAAAAGAAAACAAAGGCTGAATGGAAGCAGCCTCTAGTGAGGGTACTGTCATATTCTCAGCCAGCTCAGAATAAACAAATCTTCCTGATGAAAAATGAAGGTCAGGTGTAACCCTTAGTGACAGCCCAGCCTGCCTGCACCCCCCCCCCCACCACCCCTCCCCACAAACACCTGGCCTGATGATTATCTGGGGGGCGGGGGAGGTGGGGGGGTCCCGGAGTGCAGCGTGTCAGACAGCATTTAGAGACGGCTGATTCCACGCTTGTGGGGAGGGAATTCTGACGATCGGCTTCAATTTTCACTATTTACTCATTAGCACTGCCACGTTCAGCGCCAGCGCTATGCAGATGCTTAGCTGAGCTGTGTTAAATTGTAAGTCTCTAGCGAGCTACGAATGTCAACTTGGGTTAATTCATTGTAATTTGTCATTCTAAGAATGGTGTTTGTTGTGTCTCCCCATAACAGCACACTCATTCGACAAAGTAAAACTTAGAGTTCACTTAATTAAATGATTGTTTGTGTCCTGTAGGGTTCACAAATGGTTTGTTGCATGTATTTTCATCATTGGAACAAAATGAGCTCAGAGTCGATTTGACACTGATATTGTTGTTGTATGTATCATCCGATTCTAATAATTGCATGCATACTGGCAAGCCAAATAAAAAAATGGGACCATGATTGATGTGGGAGTTAAGCAGAGAGAACATAAGAGAGCATTTGTGCTGATGTTTTTTAGTGCATAGGATTTAGCCCTGAGATTTAGAGAGACGGAATTACATTTGGGAAATATTTGGAGGTATTGTATGATTAATGCTGATGATATCTGATATGATTCATTCTGTACTGGGCTGGAGATTGTGGTCCAGGAAAGCTTTGATTGTACATCTGTCTTTGGCTGCAGCCCCATTCTATCACCTGTCTGAGGTTTTTTTTTTTTTTTTACATTTTCAGTCTGAACACAAAAGTCTTTGATCTGCAGAGCGTCACTGGTTCCCTCCCATCACCATCTTTTGCACATTTGCCTGTGCACTTTAGGGAAGGAAAATGCATATGTCGCATACATAGATTCACAGGCGATAAACGTGACTATATTCTCCTGTAATGACAGATCGCCAGATATTTGTATAATGTGTGCACTTGCATATGTATTCCAAATTTGGGCAATGGAGAAATGTGTTATGTGTTCACATCATAGTGTTTGTTTTTGAAATGCAGCAAACATGTTTGTATTTTTATTGCATGGGTTTGTCATGACAGCATTTAATGGTGTGCTGGATCTGCACATGTCTCTGTCTATACTGTGGCCAGTGGGCCTCCCAGCACAGCCTGTGTGTCCTGTGAGAGGGAATATGACCCCACTCCTGCGCTAAAACTCCAATCAATCCTCAGCTAGTCGACGGCAAAGGGAAAAAAAATGTGTCTGATGCAAAATTCCTGAAAATCCCTGAAAAGTAGAATTGGGTTCATATCCAGAAGGTTATGGCACATGGTGATGTCACTGGGGAAATTGTCATCTTATAAGAAGTCTTTCACTCTCTGCAGGAAGGCAACACTTTAACATGGTATGAAGGTTATCACTCAGTAACGCCGAGCTGTAATTTTCATCAGCCTTTCGCTCTAATGTTATATGAGAACCCAACTCATATCAGGAAACTATAGAATCAGTAGACCCTGTTGGGCCACTGTTATGTTTACATCTTATTTTGTTTATGGCTCATGGTTTTTGGTCAAATTCTTTTTTTTTTCCTCTTTGTTTGGAAAACACACACCCCCTTCAGTGGTGCTTTATAAGTCTTCTAAAAAGGATAAGCTGTCTTTAAAAGACACTCACCTGATTCCTCATGCTTGGCTGAACCTCTGTTTGTGATAGACCTCAGTCATTATTCCTTCTGTATTATGCTTGGGAGGAGATGGAGGCTGAGTACGTTTCCCCCAGGATGGCTTGGCAAAAGGAGAGATTGATTTTGGCCTTTTTTTCATCTAATTACCCCTTTTCAACAGCCAATCTTTCCAAAGTTCAGATCTCTGCTCTAGACTGAGTGATGTAGTCCTGTAGAAACCCATCTAAACACGGATCTCAGCAGATATCAATCTAATCTGCCTGTTTTCTCAATCCGGGATGGCCCGTTTTCGGAGCTGCTCCGGCTTGCCAAAATGTCTGCATGGTGGGCATCAGAAACGATGCGAGCTATTAAATTAAGAACAGGATGATTGGATGAAAAGAAAAAAAAATGCAATCTCCCTGTGAGTGCTAGCCTCTCAGCAGAGAGGACAAACAAAAGCATTAACCTGTGTTTGAGCGTGTTTAGTACCAGTGTCATATATCACTACAGTTGTCTTGCACTAATGCAAAGTCCCCCTGTAATGGATGTGGTGTCCTACATGTGACCTTTTCAACTCAAATTAGCCGTGCTGATCAGACAGATAGCTCCATGAGTTACACTCTGGGGCGCGTGCAGAGAACCAGCCTGGGCTGTGTCAACAGGACGCATCTAAATATGTGTGTGTCTCTCCAGTAACTGAAACAGGCTATGGTGGATTACCACATACTTATTTTTATTTTAAATGCTGAGGAGAGGAATAATAAACAATAAAATGAATTGCAAAATGCAGATATTGTATGTGTTGCATGCACACATCCCATAATTGTGTGGCAATGACTTGTTTTACCTAGTTGTGCATTCATGAACAAAATAACATAATTATTTCAACATAATGTTCCATCCATCCATTATCAGCTGTTATATTGCTGTTCTGTGAGGCAGGGATGGAACCCAGCTGGCAATGAACACACATTACATGGGACGCTAATCTGTCATAGGCGGCAGGCAGACTCACACACAGGGTACAATTTGGATAGCCAGTTAACCCGTCCAGCAAGCACTCTGACTGTAGACTGCTGCCACATAGAGTAATAAAGAAATAAACACACACGGACTCAATCTAATGTACACACAGCTCGTATTTCAATGTTTTGCATTTGCTTACTGGCCCTGCTGCCTAATGATGTGACAACTGGATGTGAAAAGAAGGAAATAGATGCATTTGTTTTCAAAGTGTTTGCCTTTCAAAGTGCCCCATGCTGTAGTACGCAGCACATTCTCCAAACCGACAAAGCACCCTTAGCACCAGATGCTGAAAAAGCTCTAGACGGCACCACCTTAACGTAATTTATCTTCAGTTTCAGATTGAGAATATCATTTCACCGAATCCAGATCAATTACTTTGTTGAATAAACTGAACCACCAAAGCACAATGAATAGTGAAGACAAAGGCATAATCATAATTCACTCACCCTCATTTGATCCACATTACTGCATGTGGCTGACACTAAATATAAATACTGGTGATCCAATTGTGAGATTTCATATTGATAAAAATGTTGACCTCATATTTTGTTTTTTGTTTTTTTTTTTTTTTAAGAAGACACACCCTACATTTAACAAGATCTTGAGTTGAGAGCATATACAAATATGCTCTCTATTCTCCTAATTTTTTATCCAATTGAAAGAAAAAACAATGAATGTTTTGGCTATTTGTGCACTCCTTTTGTAAAACTCGTATTGTTGTCATTGTGTATGTCATACTGCGTAGGCTTGACAAATCAGGTATGATCTGAAATGCTGTATGAATGGCATTGAGGTGCAGTGTAAAGACATGAAAAAGCAGGGTACTGTGAAGCCACAGAGGTGTCGTTGTCAAGCAGTTACAGCTTCTTTTGCTATGGATTCATCGGGTGGCCGTCACCCGCTGCAAGATGTATGGACCACCTTCTGCCAAGTCTTTACTTGCAATGGAATTTGTCTCCAGATCTACCCTCAGAAGATCAGCTGCTTCTTTTTCACATATGATTCACATTTGCCACAGTTTCTTTGTGAACATTGGGAAAACTGCTCTAATATACATTTATGTACATTTATTCTGAAAATGATTTCAGTATATGCTATAGCACGGGAGGGAAAATGTCTCTATTCTTTATACCAGACCACCGGAATTGGCTTTGTTATTTCATATGGAGACATCAGTACTTTGGAAATGACCATGTACAATATCCACTGAAATCCAAGAGTAAAACATATCTTCAGGTTAAATCTGCACTTCATATTTGTTCAGTCTATGGTCTGTATGATGATTTTTTGGGTATTAAGCTGAATGGTGGATGTTTTTCCAAATGGGGAGTAAAATGTCTTATGATCATACAGGTTTCACTTTGGCTGCAGCGTTGACTTCCTGAGTGGAGCAGAAATGGGGTTGCCATGGTGAATTCCATGTATGGAAAGATTTGACCTCCCTGGATCCTCACTCTCAACGATAAGCAGGGTCGTGAGTTTGTCACGGCCTGTTATTTTTACCCTCGCCTTTTCATCTTCCGATCACGAAAGCCTTACAGTCCAGTGTTCAATGAGCTTTGATTTCAACAATCCATTTATTGGCATTTCAGACTGCCTTCATGACATTCTCACCTGACAGCAGGAGAGGTTCTTTAGTGTGCCAGTAATAGCTGCTACCTGGTGATGAGCTCGACAGGGCCGAGGCTTCCAAATCACAACAGACGAGTCTGTTGGGGAATGTGAGCAAAAAAAAGCAGCAACATTTATAATAAAAGTAGTCATGGCCTGTCATTGGGCTATAAAAGCATCAAGGTACAGAAGAGAGCTGTGAATCTATTGAGTGAATGACACAGATGCTGTTTACTGTCTGTTTCAGTTTCAGTGAACAAACGAGCTAAGCAGCAGGACTGGCACCTTGCTTTTAGAGACCTGCTTGATTGATGAGGGAAATTATTAAAAGAAAACAATGCACCATCAAATGCATTAACCATATTGTAAACAGTGAGAAATTACTGTCTAAAATGGAATTGTTTCCTATGAGTGGCAGTGAAGTTTGGATGTATTAGAATTTATCTCATCACTAGCTTTTCTGTAGGGTCTAACCTGTAAAGTTCAGGGGTTTCTCAAATAAATTATTTATATCTTAAAAGTGCTCCTTCCAGATACTGGCCTATTTCTGCAAGTCATTGTAGGTTGCATCCATTGTGAGGTTAACCATTCACAGAGTAAATGCCAGTATGTAAATGTGATCTTTATGATTTTTAGTAATGAATACACTTGCTTGGTTTATGATACAACATTTAATAAGTAGTTGTTTTTGTAAATGTGATGTCTTTTGTAAAGCCTGGAAGAAGACAAGGAGATTGAATCTCAAGTCTGAGAAAAAGTGAAACCCTTACACTTTCTTATATAAACATGAAGAGCTACTATGTGCTCTCGTTACATTGCGTGACTATGCTGTTATAAGTACACGGGTCAGAGATGTGTTTTTTTAGAGGTTTTTCATTTGATGGTTACAATTGTAGTGGGTTTGCTATTGAAGATTTTTTTGTCCATGACTCTCACATTGGGAAGACCACAACTGATAATCTTACCTGTTTCATTTTTATCACTAGCTGGCTGGACAAAATGTCTCAGATAATGCCTCTTACTTTGCTTCATTAGTTTTTATGCAGAAGATGGAGATTATTAAAATGGACTCACAAAATCAAAGTAGATGTACAAAGCAGATATGCAATGCAAGGTAAGGGAATGGATAATATACTTTATGGACATATATGAGTGTCGTACCAAACAAAAATTAGCCTTCTCTTTATTTGAACAACCGAAGAATGTCAAACAAAGCAGGTCAAATCTACCTGAACAATCTTAGCACAGTTTAATACTGTTTCCACAAGGTACGTATGACACAACCCAAAATGTTGTTATCAAAATATAACCCGAGTCATTTTGCCAGGCGATGAATAATAACCAGCCAAGACTAGAAATTGAGCACTATTATCAGAAAGTCAAAAATAATTTAAAAGTTTCCAACCTTTAAACGTTTCCATCAATTGATGCGTCATTTATCAACTTGTAGATATGTAGTTGTCATTCTGTGGTATTGGAGAGGGAATTAAATTAAACTACTTGAAAACCAATACTTTTTGATACAAAATCTTAGTTTTATGCAATCATCAACTGGCCATGGTCTAAAAAGTATTACTTGGATTAATTTATGCATTTTTTTTACCATATAAACAACTTTCAGTTAATTACCAGTATGCAAAGAGCATGTTCTCATGTCACTGAATGACAGGAGGACCTGTCTGTGGCTAAGCCGTACAGAATGTTTTAAAATGGGAGTGGGCCAGTCAGAGAGTCTATGCAGACAATGACTGTTCCAAAACATTCTACACTTATATAAAGGTAAGTCAAGTCCTTAGTGTTCATCCATAAAAGTTATTACTCTGAACAGCCTTTTATTTGTAATTGGAAAATGTTTCAGCATATGATACATGGAAAATGAGGCCAATAAATGGAAACACTTATTGTAATGACAATAAAAATTTGAGATCATGGTGAAGGCTATGTGTGAGAGGCAATATATTTTGTAGCAATGCTACACTGCTGTCAGTATTTATTGGGTACAAATACAAAAAAAAAATGTCATTTTCTCCTTTCTCCAGTGCAGACCACTGTCATTTTCCAGCTCTAAGCTGCCCTAGATCAAAGTCTGTATCTATTATATGTCAAAGTACTGCTGAAAGCAGCTTGTTGCCAAAATATTGCAAAACAAATATCCATTGGAGGATAGAATGTGCAAGGTATTCTTTATTTATTTTATTTATTTCCTTTTACTTATATGTTCTATGGTCAGCACTTCGTGAGAAATATATGCTTTTCTGTCTGCTAAACTTTCTTAAGTGTTTTATTGTTGTTTATTTTTTTATTTTTTTTCGGGGTAAAATCACTTAGTCAAGCAAATCATCTGCTTGTCTGCGCAAACTGGTGCAGCAACTACTGAGAAAAATCCAATATTGCATCAGCCATGTAGGTATTAATGTTTAAAGGAACTGTACACCTAAATATCACAATGTAATGGATTATTCCTTATGAGTAATGCAGTTACATAAATTGTATGAAGCATGACTGATGCTAGGTTCCGAGCATGAGCAGTGCAGGATGAATGTGGTCCTTACATACACGGGGCGTTATTCTCAAGGTGAGACATGACTTGCCCACTGAGGTGAGAATGAAGGTGTCTAGCTAAGCACAGCACTGACACAACCATCCTGATTTCCGTGGAGTCAGGGGACACCCACCCCCTGTTTTAGTCTCATATGCAGCTCTTGCCTCTCACAGGTGAACTCTCCACAGGATACTGTGTTAGATAGTTGTGCACTGAGGACGACTGGAACACCACTGGGAGTAGAATACAGAAAGCCTCTGCAGCATGATAAACTTCTCTCACTGCCATTGCTGTGCGAGAGGATCGGCTGCTTTGCAGAAGATGAGAGACACCATTCACAGGCAATTTTAATCATGGCAAATTACAGGCTGGAGCACAGTTTCACTGCGAAAATAACTTCAAACAGTAAAGAGACAGTAAAAAATATGTAACAAATGGGTTTTTGTATACTTTCTGTGATGTATATGCCCAAATTTATGGTGTAAGTGGCATCATTTTTCAACATTAATTACTTTCACAAACAAGTGTGCTATTATAGATGTATAAAGAGCATGCAAGGTAATTCACTCTTAATCCACAATGATTTTTTTTTTTTTTTTGGAAATCCATCTTACAATTATTACAAATGTGACAGTCATTACCATGCTATTCCAATGATCAATACCTGCATATTCACTTGTTTTCTGGGAAAACATTAATCTTCATCTGCAGCAGCTGAACAATGTGGAGGATACGTGAAGGATAGCACAAAGAAAGAAAAAAAAAAGCACTTGACTGGACTCATGGCCACCACAGCCCTTTATGTGTGGAGTGGTTCACACGGCACATCAGGTAATGCTCGCGGTAATGACAGAGTAATCTATTCTGGCCCACTCCTGTAGTCAATTAATTAACTGGGAGGCCAGTTCAAAGTCCTGCTTTGAACTAGTCTTCTTTGTCCCAGGGGAACCAAGCCAGCTCCATCTCTGGCAGAGTAACTGACAGCATGCTCACCGCCCAGGACAAGAATAAAGAAGAAGGAAAAAGGGAGGGAAAAGAGAAGGATGGCTCCTCTACCTTCCAGCTAGCTGAGAAATTTCATTGACGATGGCACGGCCACATTGTTCCGAAACATGCGTCACTACTTTGAAAAGAGCATCCTCTTACCTGCTCATTTCAGAAGCCACCCTGTGAGATTAGATTTAGATTTACAGTGAACCAATGGCAGGAGTGTGGCACCAAATGTCTGACACAATAATGCAATGTGAGAAAAATCCCTCTTTCTGAGAAATAAATAAACACAATTTATGATGGCAATAACAGTCAAGATTTCTTTGTTGTTGTTTTTTTGTTTGTATTTTTTAGAGTGTGGAGATAGCAGCAATACTAGATATTCACACAATACACAAATACAATAAATAATAATAATAATGATAATAATAAAAGCAGTCTGCTCAGGTTTCCAGGTCTGAGTTCTTCCTGTATGGGGAGATCACACACCTCCACCCCAGGTCACTGGACACAGCAGGTAAGTGGTTTTCATTAAGCGGTGAATAGTATTACTGGCAATCTCATCAATTCAAACGCTCACAGAGTAACACACACACACACACACACACACACACACACACACACAGCTATAGATGCCTTATCTGATGATACCATCTTTAGCAGCACACACCGGGTTTCTGCTGTCTCCACCAGTCCACAGCACAGACTCGGTCTCCGCTCTCGCCACTGGTCCGCTGCTGTCTCTCTGGCCCAGGGTGATGTCAGGGCTTTGGCTGAGTGCAGCGCTGAAGTCTCTCATCTTTGACATGCCTCACCTTCCTCTGTGCCAACATCTCCACTCCACACTGCAAAAAATAAGTAAGAAAAAGGATGTTTTAAGAAAATGCATAAAATAAGCAGAGACATCTGCCAGTTTGACAAAAAAAGTACTTGAAAAGAATGCATAACAATAAAGGAATAAAAACAAAAGATAAACAATACCATTCAAAAACAAGAAACAACAAAGAAATAGTAGCACAGCCTTATCTAACAGAGCCCTGCCTTTAAAAAAAAATAAAAAGAAAAAACATTTAAAACAAAACCTTCCCTCCAGCCTGGCAGGTGTGCTTTTAGTGATCAAAGGCAATGGCTCACACCTGGGCTGACTGTGGATCTGCATATCCCCCACAGGTGAGCCTACCTGTCGGTGACGTCACTGCTTCTCCATCTCCTATTGGCCGAGGGAGGGAACAGGTACACTGACGCAGACTGACGGCAGGCTAATGGGAGGAGCCAGCAAAACTATATTTTTTTAAAGTTCTCAGTTCACATAGTGGCCATTAAGTTGTCTGTCATTACAAGGCTGTCAATTATAAATCTAGTGTGGATGTCTGATGTAGTCCTGGGGTTAAAGAACATTTTACTGTGAGTGACACTGAGTGATTTTGATAGGAGGAGGGCTGGTCCTGCTGAACACACTAAAGGTGCACCATAAACGGTGCTTCCTGCTCTATAGTTGCTGTAATTCTACTCTGTAAATAAAGAGGTTAGCTGTGTTGGAGGCACAGAATTACATCTTGGTAGATCTTCTTATACTTATAAGGCTTCATGAAATATTTGAACCAGGGAGTAAATACTTTATTTTCCTTTTGTTTTCCATTTTGCAAGAACGCCAATTCCATATAGTTATTTTTTTAAAGATAATTTTTACAATTATACGTTTAGGTATGTTGGTATGGGAGTACGTTTGTCAGAAATCCAGTATAATAAAAAGAATGCTGTATGCGCTTCTACCTTCAACTTTCAAGTTTATTTGTCATAAGGTTTACGCAAGGTTAACGGTACAATGAAATGTGTTATATAGTGTTAATTCAAACAGATTTATAATAATGATGGCAGGGCTCATTGGCTCCTGCCGTATCTTTCAGTGCTGAATGAGGTGACATTTTGGCTCTGGCAGTAAAGTCATTACCATGCTTTACCCCAAACTATAAGTTATTATCCTTCGCCCGACCACAGCAGAAACAAAACTGACATGCAAAATGGAAAACATTTGCACATTTTTGGGACCTTCTTGGGAAAACTGATCTTTTTGATCTCTTACAAGTCATGATTTCGTTTGAGGATTGTCATTGTCAGGGCTTGAATCTGCGGTGTGCACCTGCTTCGTCATAAATGGGTTTTCTCGTTTTTCGTACTGTCTCTAGAGCCTGAACTGTATTGCACCTTCTCCAAGGGACATATGACACCCAAAATAAATGCTCAATTAAAACGTCCTATTACACAGTATGTGTTTTAAGGGGGATAAAAACAGCCTAGTAAAACAAATAGCAAAGTAAAAGGCTGTACGACAAAGTACCTATGAAATGGTATTGTACTGGTTTTTTGTCGTATTTTTAACCTCAGTCGAAAATGCTGAGAATGCCATTCGATGTCAGACAGTAGGATGCTTGGCAACCCAGTGTCATATGAGGCCAAGCCTCCAAACAGGCTCTCGGTCTGGCACTCTAGAAGCCGCCCGGTGGGTTTCAACAAGCGGGTATTAACAATGGCCCAAGGAGAGGCGCAGGTAATTATGACCAAGGCTAAACAATACTGCCACAAGAATGCAATGTAATGAGAATCCACCTCACTGCAAAACAGAGCATACACAGAATAATAACAGAATAACGGCTATGGTCGTTTATAATTTTAATGGACTTTTGTCTGCTCTGCGTATTTTCAAGGCATTGCTGGTACGCAGACAGTCGATTGTTACCTCCTAAGCAGTGCTTTTATTTTCCTTCTTTAGAAACAGGTTCGATAACATATCTCAATGACTTCTGTAATGGAGATATGATTTACAGATAAGGGCAAACAGTAATTGAACTGGGTCTAGAGAGGATTTGCTGGTTGGGATTCCAATTGTCTTAAATACTTTGCACCCTGCAGCCCACAAACTGATACAAAAGTTTTCAGCAGTGGTTGAGTGTACATAAAAGTGAGGTAAATGTAGTATATTTCCAGAGCACAGAGGAGCCGGATATGCAGATTCACATTGCCAACTGTATCACAGCCATGTGACAGATGAAGTCTGTTTTATCATACAGTACATTTTCTCACATAGAGATACACATGCATGTGATTTCAGTATGGCAACTCTTAATGTATCATGTGAAGTAACATTTAGGTAACTGAAGCTTAGGTGACCCTTTCTATTCGGCTGGTCCAATTGTTTCCCAGACCTAAGGAACCCAAGACAGTAATGAGCCCATGTGACCAGAATTAGAAGAAGAAGAATAAAAAAAAACCTTCAAAGAGTCCAGCAAAAACAGGTGCTGTTTTAATTAAAATCTGAGGGTTCAATAAATCCATGGGTATAAATTTAGACTCGAAATGTAGCTTGCAGCTGTAGTGTCGTCATTCATAATTAGCGTAAAAGTTGAAATATTTAAACTTTTGTGCTTGCACTCTGCTCTGTTTGGCTATCTGCCTGGCTGTGACCGGATGTCTGCAGACGAAAATGAGCTTCACTGTGTGTTGATTAAAGGTCAGGCACATTCCCACAACACTAGGTCATATTTCCACTGGGGGTTGTCATGTGAACATTCTTCAAACATTCTATCAATGTCACATTGTTCCGAACAAGTTCTGTCAAGGTCACAAGAAAAAAATTGTGTACAAATAAACATTGGCCCTGATGTTCAGAGAATGTTCTGGCAAACAACAATTGTTAGATGTGAGAAATGAAAGAAATTACTGTACTTGCATCCAAAAAAATCTGTTCCTCCAGGTACTGGGGGGGTGGGGGGTGTAAAGCTGCTCATTGCAAATTTTGAAGAAACGTTTCTAACTAACAAGCTTGTGCAAACGTAAGCACTGTGACTGTGCCTTCGTCCCTTTCAGTCAGGACCCTGGGTGCACAGAATGGATATTTCAAGGTCTATGCGGTGTCAATTCTTTGAATATAATCTCCTGAAGCATGATAAAATATCAAGATTAAAACATGCTGGATACAAAAAAAGATAGATTAACTCTAATCTCTTTAGGGTTGAAATAGAGATACAGAACCAAAACTGGTCAAAAATATTGAAGCTTGACGACACAGGGTAACATTATTTTTAGAGTGAAATTATCTCTTTTTTCATTTAATGACACTGTTATATATAGAAATGAAGTCATAGTACCTCAGCGGCAAGTACTGGATAAAAATAGTTATTCAAGATTGATCATTTTTCAATTCATTTGTAATTAGCTAAAACCACATATTTTATATAGATACTATGTAACGTGGTTGTAACACAATTTTTCGTGTTGGTTCCTATTTGTATCTTTTTTCCTTTGAGGTAATTACAAAACATATCCTGCCTCTATGTTGATTATGTGGGTAATGGGTTTCTTCCTCTATACCCACTACCACTTCCTGAAAATGAAACCGCAGGCCGGTCTGATGCTCTCTTAATGTAATGCAGTCCCTTTGAATAAGTAAACGCATAAAGGTCTGACCTTCAAGTAATTGCTGAGGACACATACACAGGAGCCTCCATTTCATTCAATATTAAAGACTAAAAGACAATATATACTTGGATATGGTTTGAGAGAGATACTTACTTACAGAGGTTGCTTCAAGCATCCTGTGCCTAGAATTATTCATTACGTTTTAGACTTAAAATTGACCTATCTATCTATCTATCTATCTATCTATCTATCTATCTATCTATCTATCTATCTATCTATCTATCTATCTATCTATCTATCTATCTATCTAGCTGTCTGTCTGTCTGTCTGTCTGTCTGTCTTTGCAGAGTAGAAAATTAATATCACTGCATAATAAAAGCAAGATCACTCCAAACCAGCGACGGCTTGACTTTTGGCTCTTGGAAATATATACTTCATTTCTTGGTGTCTGTCATCTTTTGAGATATATAAATGTGATGATAAATATCAACACCCTCCTCAATTAATACAATAAGGAATGTCACTATATTGCAGTATATGCTGTTCCTACACATTTTTATTTCATTTTTTTCTATGTTAAGGTTTCTATTTATTATGATTCTTTTGCTAAGCTCATATAGCGCTACAGCAAGCAAACCTAAAATCGGGAGCAGAATCAGATAAGCCCCAACACAATGAAAATCTGATCAAGTTTTCCATAAGCAGGCTGGGACGTGTGGCCGCGTGGCCGCAGACAGGAACACCAGTTGTGCTGGGAGGAAGTGACAGCTGTGTGGCGCAGATTAAAACAGTGGGGTGGACACAGGCCAAGCCAGGAAACACTGTGACCAGAGACCCAGAACGTCCCGGGCGCTCGTGCCCAGGACCCGGACACCACATGCAGATGGACAGCACAGAAGCCAGTGGTTTCGCTGAGTTTATTTATTTACCCATTTTACAGACCGTATCTTACAGAGATGGTGATCACTGTGCCAATGACTGCACACAGTCATTTTAAGAGCAAACACTGTGAATTAAATGAACACATTCCAAATGACATGATTTCTTTTCTCCAATAAAACATACAGTGGGGTCCAAAAGTCTGAGTCCACTAGTGGAAGAGCTTCTATTCAGCATTATTTTACTATTTATTTATTTATTTTAAAGTTTGTGCAAAACCTGATGATACATGTTATGCCATGATCTTTAAGTGCACAGAACTTTCTTGGCCTTTGAGTGCCCCTATAAATGTTCAATTGGGTCTGCCCTTTTCTACAAAGGGATTGACAGGGTCAGTGTCACACATTTCCTTAAATCTGACCAAGACATTGTGCAGAATCTTCAATATTTATTCTTCATTTTGAATGTCATAACTTTTATTTGTTTTTAATGTTTCAAAATCCTAAAGCTTTTTGATTATTTCCAGGTTTACAGTAAAAAAAAAATGTTCAGTGTGGTCTCAGACTTTTGGACCCCATTGTATGTGTGTGTGTTGCATATGTCTGTAAAGAGAAGAGAGTGTTTGGATTCATTCCATAAGAAGGTAAAGCGACAACAAACAAATGCATTCAAAAATGAGGAAGCAGCTGTCAAAAAATAACAGCTTTTCTTTATCGTGTGTGCCCTGAATTGTGGCAGGCTGTACCTATTCTATTTTGGCTAATTTCCTCTCCACACATTTGAAGTACATGTGGACACTGACTGCATAAATCTCATATGAAGCCATTCTGGGTGCAGCCAGAGCACTTGCTTCACTCCGATGTATCTTGGATATGCTTTACCACAGCTGTTACTGTCTGGGAATCGAGACAGCTGGATCTCTAGAGATCTCGAGTCACTTCTGCGTGATCGTCTGGGAACAGCGGTTGCTGTCACAGTGAGAGGCTTGCCTGGAACCCAACAGCTTTTTCGACTTGGTGCACTTCTGGTAAACACGCCTTTGGAACCAGTTCACAATAGGTGGTGAGTGGCATATGCATGGATTTAGGAGTAAGTGAATACCTTTCTATACAAGGCTGCAGCTGCTTGGGTCTTTATTAAATGAGGTTATAACTGCTTGGGTCTTTATTACTGTCTGGCATGTATTCTCTGGTTTGATATGCATGTTCGGGAGAATGAAATAAAGACCAACACATGCCTTTCATATTCATGTAACTGAATATCCAGCTGCATATAGAATCCAAACAGAAGGGACAGATAACTCAGTTCCACAGATTAATGGGCACTTTTCATAACTCTTATATGTTTTACCTAAAAGGAGAGAAAAATCAGGGCTTCACGCAGAGGGAACAGGCTGTTAAAACATGGCTCTGCAGCTGTTCTTAATCAGGTCGGGGGATCAAGCTGTTTGACACATTAGAGATGCTCACTCACAGGTTTATCCCATAAGCCATAAATGCCGATGTACCAGCAGCCCTGAAAAATGGGTAGCAGATGAATGATACATATCTGGGTGTCTGTTTAATGCAGTCTAACCAGTAAAGCTCAGTTCACTCGACTCATCTACCTTTCCCTGGATCTCTGGGTGGCGCATTCAGTCACGGCGCTGTTTGACCAGGGGTCAGCATGTGGATGGGACCCGTAGTCTGATATTAACCCTAGATAACAGTGGTGTCTGATGCGTTTGAAACCCTAGCGGTGTGCTGTGAGATTGGTCGTAGTGGGTTGGTGATACATGCTAATAGCCCATGTGCTACAACAACACCATCTGGTCACTGAGCCCCTCTTAATCTCCACCTCCAGCCACTTAGCCCCTCCCATACTCCGCCTCCAGTCACTCAGCCCCTCATAAACTCCGCCTTCAGCCACTTAGCCCCTCCCATACTCCACCTCCAGCTGCTTAAACCCTCCCATACTCTGCCTCCAGCCACTTAGCCCCTCCCAAATTCCGTCTCCAGCCCCTAACTGCACACTGCCTATGATGTCAGAGGAAGACATAGTCACCCCAGGCACCCAAGCATGACAGTGAGGGCGGGATTGCAACGAGGCTGGCCAATTGTTGCCTCGCCAATGGAACCTCTGACCATGGCTGGGAATGGTTCTCTGTGTTTCTGACGACTGATCACTGACAGTGATGAACAAAAACCAAAAAATGGGCAGGGAGGAATTTAATATTCAGTGGGCATTGCAATATTATAACAACAATAATAATAATAATAATAATAATAATACTCAATATGTTATGTACTGTCCAACATGTTCTTCTTTCACACAATTAGTAGTGGTGTGTATAGGAAAACATGTATAATAAGATAGTAGTAGGCAGTGAGAAAGATTGTCAAGAACCATAAAAATGAACATAAATCACCTATGAACCAATAAGGCTACTTTTTAAAGCTATTTCTGTAGTGAGTAGTAACACTGTCCAAGATGACAGGGGCATTAGTTAGCCTGCCAAGAGGGGAACAAAACAGTTTGAGAGCAATAAAATGCATTCCCAACTCACATTTGTATTTCCTTTGCTTTTTTTAGTTTTTCTATACCGTGCCGTTGATGGGCAAATTATACCCCTACGCTCACAGACTGAATGCAGGGCTGGGGAGCGCGTGTTCTTTTATTAGCCGGCATCTGAGGGTGGATGTCACTGCATTGCCCCCACAGTCCCAGTGGAATTGATAAACATGCTGGAATAGACTGATTATTATCAACCCGGTCTGAGCATACGCAGAGTATCATTACTGATAACCCCTATGAAACAACATTTCTGGCACTAATCCAAAAGGTAGACAATTATTTGATGGAGAATGGGAACTGTGTGTTTCATCATTTATCATGACTGTAGTGTTATTCGGATTATGGCCGCTCATACAGTCTGCTTGCATTTCCAAATAAAGCAGAATCATTGAATGGTAGGGCTGTTATCGTTTTCATAATTTCTGCATCGATCATAATCACGTTTCTGTCAATGACTGATTCATCAGGGCCCTTATGAACACAATGAAAAAAAAAATAATAAAAGAATCAATAATAATAAATATATAATAATATATAATTGTAATAAATAATTACAATAAATAATTGTTGAAAAGACTAACATGAGATTAAATCAACAATTAGGCAACATGAAAACATTCTTCATTTCTTCAAACTTTGTAAAGTACATTTATAAAAATGAATAGTCTTATTTTATGGCAAACTGCCAGATTTAGAGATGAGGACATTCTGATTATATATTTTATTTATTTATTTATTTAGTTTTCTCCCCAGAATTATACTTTTTCATCCAAAATCATAACTCCCAGATGCATGTGTATTTTCTCATCAGCGTTAGATGACCTGTCTGAGGTTGCGCTGCTCTTAACCCCTTGTTTTCACTCTTTGGGTCAGACATGCCCACTGACTGTTGTTCTGGGGTCAAACTTGAGTGGATGTTTGGGTGAGGTGGGGTGGGAATTGACAAAATGGGGGAGCCCCCAAAGAGTTTTACTTGTCATGGGATGGGGGGAGGGGGGGCAGGTCACTGATTGGGGGTTCCCCTTGACTTCTCTCAATTCAAACAACACTGTGCAATGCAGATAATCTGTCAGCAGCCAGTGCACATATGGCAGGGAATACTCTGATGGACTTGTGCAGATAGACATCGTGGCCGGGGCAGCCATACATTTGCACCTTCAGAGTAGCCCAGGGGTTGTGTGTTTCTTTTTTTTTTTAGTAGCAAACGAATATGAATTAGTGAAATAATGCCTTCACATCTTTACTCTCACAGATTAAAATTTGTGTGGTATATTTGCATATTCCATATTCCTCACACAGACTAATACAAAGACGGTGGCTTAAATATGTGTGGTTCAGTCACCTGCATATTCAAAGAAGGCTTTTATGCAGATGAAAAATGACTTACTCCTTGAAGGCGGTTTGTAATCCAGGAGCTCATTCATAACTGAAGCATTACAGAGGGGTGATGGCACAGACTGGAGTGATACTGTGTCATTCATTATGAAAAGGGATGGGAAATCTCACCTGGAAAAAAAGGTATGTGCATCCACTAAGCTGTAAGACATGGCAGGTAGTGCGAGTGCTCGGGTTAAGCTAGTGACGGGGAAATGATCTGCAATGATCCCAAACATTAATGGAGCTACCATCCAACTCACTGGCTTTAAACAGTCACTGTGTTTTCTTTGTGAGGAGCAAATCCTTTTGACTGGTTCAATCGTTTTGTATTTGTGTTTCATACAATAACATGGTTATGGTGATCAGTTTGTATTTTTTATTTTGTAAAAATGACCATACATAGCCACTGGAACAACAGGACACAAGACACAGAAAAGGACCAGTGAACTATCGATCTCACAGGTCCACCCGTACATGTTAAACGATGCATTGGTGGAATTAAATGTCTGTTTCTTTCTGCTGGAGTAAACAGGGATGGAACAATTAATCTTTGCAGAGAGGATTCTGCTTTTAAACGCGGAGTGTACATTTGGACCAAAGGGCTATTTTGTGCCTGGTGCTCTCCAGCTGAAATACCAGAGGAATAAATAAAATTAATATACATATGTTTGGCTATTAATAATGAAAACAGGCCTGTACAGAGACCTGAGTAGATATTAATCCCTGCATACCCAAATTATTACTATATCAGAAGTAACTATTTTCACTAATTTAGTATCTGGAAATGTTTGCTCATTTTATTAGCTATGTCCTGTAACCGTTTGGATAATGGCATTTATTCAGAGAACACCAAGTTCTCACAATCATGGCAAAACTGTCTTGCAATAATTGTTAGAAATATCTTAAGCAATATTTTGCACCTGTTCTTTGTTACATAATCATTTTTGCTAATATCCTGCTAACCTTGGAATAATGTAGCTCGTGATTTTTTCACCACAGTAATTTCTGGCTTCTTGTACCTGTGGTAAATTCTCCCCACAGTCTCATAACATCCAATTACCCTCATTGTTCTTAATATAATCTTGCATAATCCTTTTTTTAATGTATTTATTTTGTTAGGATAATTTTGTCATGAAATCGGGAAGGATCGTTTGTAGGGTTATGAGTTTGTGGAAATAGAGCAGTTCTGTTCACCCACTCTTGCTATGCAAAGCGTGTCCTTTCCGCACAGAAATACATGCCTGCCCTACATTACCTGTGGAACTGAAATAGCTTGCAAGGTGACATTGGAAGTTTTGAACACCCTTTTTCTCAGGTGCATATATATATATATATATATTTTTTGTGACTGACGCAAGAGTCATATATTTCCCCCACACTGCAATGAGCGTAAACACACTCATCCTTCCAAGTCTCACCGCTTTGATCGATCAAGTCCAATTGCTCACGTTGTGTTACAGCGTGGCCCCCATCTGTAATCGATTACGGACAATCAAATCTTGCCCCTTTCGACATGTGACCGATATTTAATGATCAGTGACATCGGCCCAGTATACATAGGCCTGACTCGACTCAAACTGGCTGTTCAACCATAATCTGTGTTGAGATGTGTTGTTTTTTAAGTGCTTTGCACTTCCACACGCCTCCCACTGACAGCTGATCGGTGTCTAAGCTGCCATGCCCCTGGAATAGTGATCACTGAATATTCCGCGGCCATTTTGGTTTCTGAGATTAATCTCATACTGATCAGGTCTTTGTTAGCATTGTCTCATTCATTAAAACATTCATTAATGTATTTGTCATAAGGAACACCTTTTATGTGTTTCTCCTTTTTTTCTCCCAATCTGGTATTCACAGTCATATAGCAAAGCCACATGCACATCGACCCCCCCCCCACCTCCACTGTCATTTTGGGAGGAAAGACACGGATCTCCACTGAAGCACAGAATGTCACATCTGCCACTTATTTTTAAATCATGGTCCTGAATTTGAGGCTTGGCAGATGTGGGTCTTTGTGCTTTCTGCAAGTAGGCTGCGGGAGGCTGTTTTACTAGGGGGTTTCGCTCAAGGGTGGCGAGACACACACATCCTCATCTACTGTTTCCCTCCCTCTCTGAGGGACACTCAGGCCAATAAAAGCTCATTCTGTCAGACTGTCTGGAGATATCTGGTCTTGACAGGATGCAGACTGCGGGGCCCATTCACACACCAGAGCAGTGCCTTAACAGGATGCAGACCATGGCGCCCGTCCACATACTGGTGCAGTGCTTTAACAGGGTGAGCTACCAAGAAACCTGAAGTATTTTTATTAAGTTGCCATGAAAATATGATTCTTCTCTAAGTATAGCACGGCCTCCATGATATCCAGGCTGGTAGTGATCCCGGCTCCTGAAGCAGTGTTAGAGTAATCCTCTGAATCACGCTTATATATACACGGGGAATGCGAGACGGTGTATAGGGAGGAGGGCCTGGGTGTTGAGCATATTACCGATAAACTGCCTGCCCTCTGTGGGCCAGCCGACACACTTCCTCCTGCCCCCCCCCCCCACCCCCCTATCCCCCTAGGCTCAGGCTTAGGCACTCCTGTTGCCGTGTCACTTGTCATTTCGTTTGCCCAAATTAACACAGGCCCAGAGTGGGTGGTGGCTGTCTTGTTTGATCTGGGAGTTGACATTGTTATTCACCTTCTTCTTTGCTCTTATGTCAGCTGCCAAATGCCAGATTACACTGCACCGTGCTCTCTGCTTTACTTTGTATTTTTTACCCCAATTCTGTTATTGTTTGGTTCTTTAAAAAAGCATTTCTTTTTCCATGGCTTAAAAGTGAAGCTTTTTTTGCCATTTTGATGAAATGGAGCAGAGTGATGTGTCAGCTAAATGACTGTAATGTCATGTAATGTAATGTGATGAGACAGAAAACAAAAATGAAGAAGTGACACTTTGGGACAAAATTTGGGTCAAAAGCTGAATTAAATTCTTATTGCATACTGAAAGGCATATACCATTCAGTCACAATCAACTTTAGGCTCTTTAATGGTACAGGATGCTTATTTTAAAATGAAAATCATACATTTCTAAGGCTATACATGCTTGTCTTCAATAAAATATAGCCATGCAAAAAATGCCATGCAAACTCTAGGCCAGATCGCATGTGTTTTTGCAGAGGATAAGCTTCTTTGATTAAATATAGCCCATTGTGCTTGGAAAGGATTTTGGTACACTCGCTCTATACTGTGACCTGACCTCAGTTATCACACTTGCATCATCAGGGCAAGTCTGCACCATTCGAGTCACTCTCTGTCAGAAGGCACCTGGACAGGGTAGTTAATTACATCACATTACATTACATCACCGGCATTTAGCAGTTAATTGCATCACAATGCATTACATCACAGACGGGTGAGGAGTGTCTGCTAAACGCCTGAGTCTCAAAGTGAAGGTCAGAGCGCAGGAACACCCTGAAGGAGGGAAGTGTGATTCCAGAGACAGTCAGACATGTGAAAAAAAGATTCAATGGGAAAGCTGTTAAATCTCTTATAGAAGCAAAATATAACAGTTAAAAAAAATGATATCTAATAGACAAAGAAACAGCTCACCACAGACGGAATACTCAGAATATTCCATCTTGCGGCATCAAGGTTACCAAGCAACATCACCTGGGAATTTGCAGGTAAGTAACATGCAGTGAAGGGTCAGGAGGAGGAGGCAAGGTGAGGTCTGAGCAGGTGAGTCCTCATCCTGCACAGGAGGATGGCCAGCGTCTCTGCTGCTCTCACAGTCACGGGAAGGTCATTAATGAAGCCGTCGGTCCTAATGAGCTGTCTGAGGAGTGTGCATGAATTGCGTGTCATTATAGTGCTGTTTTATTCATTTTAACCAGGCTACTAACTGCTACTTTGTGAAGGGGGGGGGGGGGGGGAAGCTTTAGGCTGAAGAATATTAGTTGAAGAATGTTTCATAACTAAATCATAGGTTTATTCTGGAGAGTCTCTGCAAGCATCAATTTTGCATTCATGGGATGAGAGAGGAATCAGCAAAATCCTCCCTAAAAATTTGAGGGGTGTCTGGATGGATTTGGTTGGGTTTGGATCTGCACATGTGCAGAAACAGCAGGGGTGTTCTTAGCCTATCTGAGATTGGGGGGGGGGGGCTTCAGCATGCTGAAGGGGAGTCTGTAGCAGACCATCCAAAATGATCCGGATGACAGGGAGGGAAGCACTTTTATTTCCCCAAAACGTAAGTGCACCCAGCAGCCTCCGATGATTGCTGCACTTCTGCTGCAGAGCAAGGCAATTCAAAGCCAACTAAAATACCTTTTCAGGCCATTTTAACTGTACCCTGCACACTGTTCTCTGCATCACTCCAGGCATCATTTCTCCAGCTCCAAGTCCAGCTCCAGCTGCAGCTCCAGCTCCAGCTCCAGCTCCAGCTCCAGCTCCAGCTCCAGCTCCAGCTCCAGGTCCAGCTCCAGTGCATTGCTGACCATGTGATGCAGACTGGGGAGGATCTCCTGCTTGCCCTGGTGCTGCTCTGAGCAGAGAGTCACCGGCTCCACAGCGTTCCTCAGTGACTGTGTGGGATTTAACTTTTCAGCTGTGCTCAGTGTCTGACGTGTGCTGCCACCAAACACGTTCTGTCTTAGACACACACACACACACACACACACACACTCTCTTTCATAAACATACGTCTGCACAAACACACACACACACTCTCTTTCATACACACACTGCACACACACACACACACACACACACACACACACACACAAACTCACTTCACACACACACACACACACACACACACACACACACTCTCTTTCATAAACATACATCTGCACACACACACACACACACACACACACACACACACACTTTCATAAACTCACTTCTGCACACACACACACGCACACAAATGCACCTGCACACACTCTCCTTGTGACGCTGTAAGGGATTAATATCAGAGGATATATCCCGGCTGCTGTATTACGTATTACTGTAATAATTGTCTAAGCTCCTTAACCATTTGATTCTTCAGCTTCAGCTCCCCTTTAGGGCTTCTGTAATCCATTCATTTTTCCCATGATCTTCACACATACATTCTGATCATCGGTGTTCCCTGATAGCTTCACAATGCATGCTAAGAGACATTAAACTGGAGAAAAGACAAATAACCCTTTTTTGTGTGGAGGCAATCAGCCTTTTCTATAGCCCACATGGTTTGGTTATAGCCCATGATAGAGGCACACAAGTAACTCATTTTTTTCCTATAATTGATCTATTCGTTTCTTTTGTGAAATTGGACACATGTCAAAAGAAAAATAAAAAAAACATGTACAGTGCTATTTTACAGTCCACTACGTTTGGCAGAGTATAATTTACTCTGATTTAAATGAAATTTAAATGAAATAATTACACTCTGCAGGGCCTTAACCATTTTTATGATATCTGCCCACTTTTATTCTCATCAGTAGTTATTTTGTGTTGAAATGAACAGCCTCACTCAGCAAAGACAGTCACTGTGAGCGCAGGCTGGGCCAAACGGCCCAGACGATGTGGCATATGGCCAGGTCAATGCCTGTGGTACCATACGTACCCAGAGCAATGGCATAGCATTGGTATGGGCATGAGTGTGTATCAGATACCAACACTGGCATCACTGTGCCAATACTACAAGGGAAAGCTGACATCCAGCAAGCTGACCCTGGCCATGTTTTTCCCTCTTTTTCCAATCTCTGGTTTTCCACTACCTTCGGTTCTATGTAAACCTATTTAGGCTCTTTTCTGGACATCCAGCCACCGTTTGTTGAAGCCTGTGCTACTCTGTATTTATGCATTTATACACTTTTACCACAACTCCTCCTCAGGAAGGAGATTGCTCAGAACTGGGTTGTCTTTTTTGGTTTTTGCCAAGCCACATTGGACATGTATTTTTTTTCTTTATTAGACAGTAGGAAGGCTGAGAGGGTTATAGAAGAGGAGGCATATGTGGAAGGGCCAGCGGCAGGATTTGAACCCGGGTCCCCCAGGGATCAATGCATGGACGAGACAGCTGATATGCGAACTGAGCTGTCCGGTCTCCCTCAAAATGAAATAACTTACAGAAATCAAACAAGCTAGTTTATTTGCTGCAGTTTTCTTTTTTTCTGAAAAAAAGAAGAAAAAAAAACCTTACCACTGAAAGTTAATGAAAGTGTTGGTTTTTTGCTGTCATGCTGAAGATGCTATCAGCAAGTGCACATTTCATAAATGCCGTCCCATAATAGCTGCCTGCATTAGTCCAAAGCTTTCTATTACTTCTACACTAATGTGCCTCATACTCTATGTCCCATTAAAATATTTTACCCCTTGTAATGGCATAGGCGCACTTACTTTTGAAACGTATAAGCCACTATTATCCCAATATTGGATTGTAGTTAATTGTCCCATTATATAGTAACAGGGCCATTATGACATCATGTGACATCACAGTCCTCCTACTCCTATTCATTGGCCTCCATGCATCCAAGTCTTTTGTTCGCCTCCCAGGTCCCCACCAGGCCAACACGTTGCAACCCATGCATGCTCTTTGCTCTGTTCCACTTTAACTGTAACCTCTTGCTTTAGACCATTATTTATTTATTTTTTTTCCAAATTCCTTTTATTGCTTTCAGAAGACATTAAGCCAAGGTGCATGCTTAATATCTCTTCATGCAAATTAGTCCTAGATTTAATCCTGTTAACAATGAGGATCGTTCTCTCATGAGACACACCGCTGATGAGAGTAAATGCAAAACGCTGCTACTGATGGGTACACAGTCACATCCCCTTCCGTGCAAAGTGCGTTCGACAGATGGAACGGGGCTCAGCCAGGAATTACTTAAAAGAGTTACACTGTTCCACAAAATGAATGCACATGTGCCATTGCTAATGTTATCAACAGTCCTGACGCACATCCGTTATGGAGTCATCTGAATTTGTGTATGAATCATGTAAGCAAGGAATAAGACAATGGAACATTTAGGGAATTTCAGTCATGTCAAAGTCAGTTTATTTCACTTGCAAATTACATATGACAATTGTATTAGATATCTATTGTACATAAAATATCTGTCCAGTGAGCTTCACAGTTATCATTGTATTGCGCTGTGACTATAGAGATAAAATATATTGTTTGCATAGTGGTTGACTGTGGTGGAGGTCAGATTTATCCAGCTTTACAGGTTAAGGTTAATGCACTGATTAAATTCGATGAAGATAAATAAATGTAAGGTGCTATACAGGTTTTATTCCCATGTACACTTTAACACGAGGGCCAAAGGATGTGTCCACCCAGAGACTGTGCAAGACATCAGCTACCCATCCTACTTCTTGTCAGCTGATGCTGTCTCTGGCTCATGGGTCTTGGAACTCAGAGAACTCTCTGCAAGGGTGCGAGTATGTCTCCTGCTATATTTATCCGTCCCAAGGTTCATAACTGCAGAATTAAAGTGGTTTAAATCACTGCTCTCTGAAGGGTATGTTCTGAATTTGCATATGGTACAATATCCAAGCAGCAATGTAAACAGGGAGATAAATTGGTTTGTCGTCGGTTTAGATTCCTTATTGCAAAATGATACTGTTGACAGATTAATCCTGTTCCTGATCCCCTCCCACTGAGTGAGAAGCCTTCAGGACCACGGACAGCAGCAACTTATCAAAAGAGCATAATCATTAATCTGCTCAGCTGTTGGTCATTATGTTCATGGCATAGCCTTCCAAAAGTCAGAGAGAGCAATTTCACTGAGATTTTATGTCTTATTTTTAATTCACATCGACTTTGTTAAGATTTTATTTTTTATCTTACTTGACATTTGTGTTATGG
This sequence comes from Albula glossodonta, assembly GCA_019788955.1. Classification (NCBI taxonomy): domain Eukaryota; kingdom Metazoa; phylum Chordata; class Actinopteri; order Albuliformes; family Albulidae; genus Albula; species Albula glossodonta. The sequence continues at coordinate 1,328,516 of JAFBMS010000064.1, forward strand.
TATTCATTAATACTATGAAATCTACATTAACAAGTGGTGTGAGGCAAATCAGTATAGTTCCATAGTTGTAATGTCTGGAAATTGATGTGTGCTGTAGCTGAGTCATTGGTCTTCTTTCTACATTTGTGAAAAAGAAAAAAAAAAAAAAAAAACATCAATCCCCAGCTACATATTATTTTAAATGAATTTTGTTCATGGTTATGTAAGCAGATTGGCCTGTGGAAGTGCAGAGTTCACCTTATCACTTTATTAGTTAGAGCATGTGGGGCACATTGTATCAAAAATAATTAAATAAAATACAGCATACTGAATATCCATTTTATCATCAGGTGGGATCCTCACCTGCTCAGTCAGAGACAGCTTGCTTAACTTATGTTTCATTGGTTCAGCATTAGGCAAGGCAAATGTATTCATAAAGCACATTTAAAACCAACAAAGAGTGGGCCAAAGTGCTGTGCAAAGTGAAGGAAAAGAATTAAAGATCAAAAGAGTAAAACAAATGAAAAAATGTAACTAAAAAAAAAACAAAAATACAAATTCAGCATAAAAGCATGATACAATAATGAGATAATTTTCTCCAATAACAGCAGGAGTATGGAACTAGTGAACAACTGTCTATGAAGTAGCTTAACAACACCCCAAAGTTTCAAGCCACAACAACAAATTCACATTGGTGCATTTTTCCTATTGTGAAACAAACTCCACCACTATATGTCTCCTGCTGTGTGTATTATTTCATTATTGACTTCTCTCAGGCACCTGCAGTCTGCATGGTGAGGTGTCAAACTTTAGGTCTTACATTATTTTATTCCTGAGAGTACCTGGAGATGTGCACACAGACTGGTTAAGAGGTCCGATATGGCATGCTCTTGCATCATTTAATGAACATAGTGTGGTCCCCCATGCCCTTTTATAAGTGATTTTTTTAGGCTGCAAATATGCTTTACTCTGAACCAAAGAGCAAGGTATCTACCTCTATAAGTTTTTGGTTCATGTTTCTTGGCTTTTATGTCAAAGAAATCATAAGAATGTCTCTTCTGTCTTGTTTTTACAAATCATAAAAATCATATTATTTTGTTTTGAACCTGTGGCAATAATATGAGCCATGGTGTGATTCTGCACCAGCAGAACACCAAATGTCCCTCCAAAAAACCACAACAACCACAAAGTTGTAAAGATGTTTGCTACTGTGTTGCTTATGCTTAAGATAATCGCTTAATGTCACTCTCCGTTTCCTCCATCTAGGCCTGAGTTTGCCCGTTTCCTCCATCTAGGCCTGAGTTTGCCCGTTTCCTCCATCTAGGCCTGAGTTTGCCCGTTTCTTCCATCTAGGCCTGAGTTTGCCCATTTCCTCCATCTAGGCCGAGTTTGTCCGTTTCTTCCATCTAGGCCTGAGTTTGCCCGTTTCCTCCATCCAGTCCTGAGTTTGCCCGTTTCCTCCATCTAGGCCTGGGTTTGCCTGTTTCCTCCATCTACGCCTGAGTTTTCCCGTTTCTTCCATCTAGGCCTGAGTTTGCCCATTTCCTCCATCTAGGCCTGAGTTTGCCCGTTTCTTCCATCTAGGCCTGAGTTTGCCCATTTCCTCCATCTAGGCCTGAGTTTGCCCATTTCCTCCATCTAGGCCTGAGTTTGCCCGTTTCTTCCATCTAGGCCTGAGTTTGCCCATTTCCTCCATCTAGGCCTGAGTTTGCCAGTTTCCTCCATCTAGGCCTACAACATTATAGATGCATACGAGAGACCAAGATAAAGACAATGTGACGTACCAAAGACAAAACTTAGATTTGCCAGCTCATGTTCCTGACAGTGTCATAAACTCATAACATTCACCGCTGAACACATTTTTGATATGCATTAGAATATTTTCAGTCTCACTTCTCTCTCCTCACCCATAGAGACGATCTGCCTGTCTTTCCCATACTGTGTCATTTTATTACCCTGTCTGGCACTTCAAAGCAAAGCCCCTTCTTCGTGAATCAGGATATTGGACACCTCGGGGGTATCTCTCAAAGCTGGATAAAGGAGTTAGCTGGCTAACCTCCCTACATTTTTTTTTATTCATTTATTTATTTATTTTTCAAAACATTATTTTTTTATGCAATTGAATTTCACCCAATTTAAAAAAAAAAAATGTTTACATGAGTTGCCGAGCTAACACTTTGATCCCCCCCCATAAAACAGTTCCTTCATCTCTTCAGAGTAGGAATGACTCACTATAAATCATGTGTGACATCAGCAAATCACATGCAAATTTACCAAAAGCTTTGAGTCCACACTGAATTTCCTGTTTACACTGAGCCAATCAGGACTGTTCATTTAAGGACCCCAGCCTAGCAGCCAGTAGTACAGCCAATTAGCGCTGTTTATTTAAGGACCCCAGCCAAACAACCTGTATTACAGCCAATCAGCACTGTTTATTTAAAGACCCCAGCCAAACAGCCTGTAGTAGAGTCCCTCCCCTTTCATCCCATCCCCACCTCCTGCCTCTCTCCCTTCCAACCGACCTCCCCTCACCATGCCAGTGAACTGAATGGTATACTAGCTCTATCTGCTTAGGACTTATGCACATTGCTGCCACGTGTCCATGCTCTATGGATTTTAGAAATTTTAGTGTACAGGTGCAAGCAAAGACAATTCAATTCCACAACTTGTTTTTCATCAAAAAACAATGTCATCAAAATGTCATTTTCTCATCATGCATCATCAGCAATAAGTTGTTCTCGCAGTGAGAAAGTGAGGTTTGTGAAATCAAGAAAAGAAAAAAAAAAACTTGGGAGAGCCACGGTGTGCTGATGGTGACTCATTAGTTTCAACCAATCATTTTGTGTTGCTGTGGAGACTCGTAATTTCCCCAAAAAGTATTTGATTGACAGATCGTTCTAGCTGCCCCTTCTATGAGGTTCATGAGACCTCAGCCTCTCTTAGCAGCTTTCTAACGCCTTTCTGCCGTATAAACAGTGCTTTCAATGCACAGAGGTCTGTGACTCACTGAGGGGACACAGGCAAGCGTGCTGTCTCCAGTGTTTATTACTCCTTAACTGTTTCACTCCACTTTCCCCTTCTATGATTTTTTTTTCAAGGCTGTCTTCCAGGTATGTCCTCCACAATTTACTCTGTGTGTGTGTGCGTGCGTGCGTGCGTGCGTACCTGTGTGTTATTGAGTTTGTATCTAAAAAGTGTACCTCATTCAACACTGTCTTCATCACTTGATATGATACAGCTACCAAAAAAAAAAATACCAGTTAAAAAATGAAAACATATAAATACAAAATAATTCTGAAACAGGAGCACAAAACCTCATCAGCCATACTCTAATGTCTTGTTGTGCAAGAGAAGATATTAAAGATATGTGCTACAGTGAGTTCATGCCCTCTCATATTTATTCTTTTCATCGCTGCCTACTTTGATCTGTGATCTGCATTTGATTAACAGGCTTTCACTACTGCAAAAATAATGTTGCAGAATAACTGTATTTATAATAACTGTAATCTTCCATTAATTTTGCTTCATATTATATATATATTGTATAGATTATATAGATTAAACATATGTTTGTGCTTCGCTGACATATTTTCATCTATGGTGTAACACTACATGTGTCCGAGAGCAATGAGCACACTGTCCATGCGCTGCATAATTTTATAGCACAGATTGTCTAAAGAGACTTTGATAAAAACTTTTTAAAAAATAAAAAAAAAGTTTCTGTGAGTCTTGAGTTTCTTGCTATTTGATATTAGAAATTGCATTCCTTTTCTGGTAAGAGGAATGGTAAATGAGATCTAGCATAAAGAACCACAGCAGGCCCTATGCTGCTGACTGCTGTATCGGCATTTTAAGTGCAGGCTGAGAGGTTAATTCCATCCTCACGTGACTCCAGGCCTTTTCTGCCTGCCTCTTATTCCCAAGGAGATTGTTCCTCTCTTTTATTAATGCGCATTAGAGTCCAGCGAGTCTGACCATTTGCAAGGTCACCAGGCAGAAAACCGTGCTTTGTGAATCCCACATTGCAATTTTACAATGAAGCCAAGTGGCAAAAAACAGAATGCTCTCAGATTTGTACACCTGGGGAGCCCATGGATGGCAGGATAAAGGAGGTAAAAAGGATACTCATTTCCCATTCGCAGGCGAGTATCAGTCACCCTTTTCCATTTCATTCATTAAAATGTTTTTATTTGTCTCTTTGCTGCCTTTAAGGCCTTAATGAGGCCTTGGCTCCTTGAAACCTTCAGCTGAAGCCCTTGCTTGGGCTTAGCGATATTCACATAGCAGCACCATCCCGTCTGCAGCGTACCGATTAAAGGTAAGATCTTTATGGGAATAGGAACCCAAGCAGCTGTTTATGAGTTGTTCCCCAGAGCTGTGTGGACATTCACACTGAGCATCTCTGCTCATCGCCCGTCTCTGAAGCTATCCAATCTACCCATATAAACAACATCACATCTGAAATTCAATACCTGTTTGCTCACCGAGTATGTCCCCCGACATGCAGCTCCGCACAAATGTGTTTCTTTGGCTCGCTTCCCCCCACCTTGGCACACTGGTGTGGAAGCAGCCTATTCATGTGTGTTTTCTATACGGCTCGCTCAAAGATTCTATTCATTGTAACTGTTGACTCATCCCTGCTAAAAGAGAAAAGGCATTTCTATAGCAACAGTGTCCTAGTTGAATATGAGTGTCCATGCCTCTGTGTTTTCATCGGTGCTTTGGTGAGCCAATGAAAATGCATACTAAAAGGAATGCATTTTCTGTAAGTATTTTCAAGGGTCAAACAGTGTGTTCATGGTCGCTGCTGTTATCCTCTCTGTCAGTATTTAAGGGCATACACAAGCATGTGCTCTCCTTTAAAATGTGTGATGAAATAGCCACTCATTCCTTTTACCTTCTTACCATGTAATCCACCAGTTAAGCTGACTCAGAGTCAGTCAGTTAACCACACAGAATGTGGCTCCCATCTCTCTGCTGCCCTGTCCCTGTTTTCAGTACCTAATTTTCTGCAATGTTCAGAAGAATAAGCTGCAGAAGGAAAGAGGATTTTTATGGGGTTGTTAGTCGTAAATTGGCATGATGTACCGGCTAGGTGTTAATCCATTGCTTTCTCAGCTGATTTTACCCTTAAAACTGAAAATCGCTGCAGAGATTGTGAATAAGACATTTCTGAAAGTGTGCTGAGTGCATTATGGACGTGCACAATGCAAGAGAAGCAGGCCAGCAAAAATAATAAAAAGCAAGAATGTAACTTTTCGAAGTGAAAAGGATGTCTGCTATACCTGATGTGTGAATTTTTCATGAATTGATGATTGTATCTGCCCGTCTTGGTATACAGTTTGTAAAACCCTGTAATAATGCCTCTCAGTTATTCTGAATAGGTATTGATTAGTATTAACACCTGCATACGGCATCCAGATTCCTTAAAGCCAAAGACATTGCAGGACATTGAAGCACACTGACGTTTCAATGACGCCCTGAGTGTAATCATTTCATTCTCAAGTTTGGCAATGTGAATGGACAGCCGGGTCTGTTTCAGTGAAACTATTCAGCCACAGGTGCACTGAGCTGGGATCAGCTTTCCCCTGTTCATATTCTAAGCTCATATATTATGAGGTAGAAAAGAAAGCCTGAATCTCCCACTGGGATGCAAGTGGATCGGTTAAGTTAAAGGTATGTAAGGGTGGGGTCGCTCTGCACCCCAGATTTGGGGTACAGGGGATTCCTTCAATGCTTATTTCCCTTTGATTGATATAAAAGAGACAGTATGAAATAATGGTTAGGGATCACGACTTGTAACTGGTTACTGATTCCCAGGTAGGAAAATATCATTTCACACCTGAATAGAGTAATCTATTCAAATCCTCAGAAAATATGCAGTTGTATATGCAAATAGTGAGCTTTAACGATTCAAACTGCGCAAGTCGCCACGGAAACGCGCATCTGCTATGCTAAATTGTTAAATGTCTCCACTTCACTCATTCTGACATCATTTCAGTTGACATATCACATCCTGTATTTTAACAATCACATTGCACAGTGACGCGGGTGCAAAAATGAATATTTCAGTAAAAATATGGCAACTTCAGTTTTATTATTCCCCTCTGTGACAAGCAATTTGCTCTAACATTTTCTCACAGATGTGACATAGATAACCTGTTCATGTGTACACGTGTATATAAATGTTTTTGATCCAAAAATATATTACATGTGCCACAAGCTTGGGTTGGTGACATTCCCATGAGTGCAATCAGTTATACAGAATCCATTCTCTGAGTTTTCAAAGTCATATTCCAAAATAGCCGAATAGGAAAAGCATCAATCATTTGGATTTGGTGTCAAAGTCTGCCAAAATTCCATCAGGCTCACATCCATCTTTCAGACTTAGAGTCATAATCATTGAACTAATTTGGAAATGGTATAGACCATACCTGACTAAAACAAACACTGGTGAACCAAAGGATTTTGATCTTTTTTTTTTTTTTGCTTTTGTGAGATTATTTTGAAGCATACCTGACAGAGGTATTCTGAAACACTTCTAGGACATGAGCAGTGGCATTGTTTTAATAGAGGCCGGTTGCTAGCATGAGCTACACATGGAGAGAGCATATGTATAGTAGTGTTAGCATTATCTACATTTTGAGAAAGCATATACATTAGATAGCAGTGCTAGCGCTAACTGCCTATTGAGAAAGCATATAGACAGCAGTGCTAGCTTTAGCTACATATAGAGAAAGGAGCAACAGCAGCAGTAACACAAGCACAGTTAGAGAAGATGAGACTGCAGAGTAAATGGGGGGAGATGGGTGAATGGAGGGGGTGTTTCAGAAAGGAGTAGTCTGTTCACTCTTGCACGTCTTCTGAGATATTATTTCTCTTTGATTGAGCTGTTGTCCATTGGTCTTCCTGCCCCACCTGCAGGGCCATCTTTCCCTGGAGTTCCTGTCATTCTAGATGTAGTGTGGCTCACTGAAATGTTATCTCCTGGACTGCTATCTTAATTAAAACTTTCCAGGATGTTTTTTTTTTTTTCAGCATTAGACCAAAGTCACAGCAATGCAAATCCACTTGTACTCATGTTCCTGTTTTAAAAAAATATATATAGTTAGAAATATAGATTTTTTTAAAGTTGTAACATTTGGTGATTTTTTTTCTTTCTCTTCTGAGCTTTGTTTCAAGTTTGCATATTAATTAGAATCATTTGAGTGTGACGTGTTCGGGGCGCAGTGGGGATCTGAACGCTGGCAGCAGGTGCGGGATGTAATTGGGGTTCCAGTGGAGGAAGATAAGAAAGAATCGTGGAGGAAATGACTGTCGAACCTGCCACTCTCACATATGACTGACACATTGTGAGGGTGCGTGGGAGCTGTAGATGCTCGCTCTTTCACGCCGTAATACATCATAAAACGGGGCCTAGAAATATCAAAGAGCAGAAGGTGCTTTGCATTTCCTGCGACGGAGGCCTGCCAATAAAGTGTGGCCTGTGGTGATAAGCCAAAAACTGCTGAAATGCAACAATCCAGTCAAAGCTATTGACAGCGTTCTATATTTTATGTTAAAGGAAGTAAAGATTTATTTATTTATTTATATGTGTGAAGCTGTTCTTGGCATTCAGTGACCCTTGTCACAACGCTGACGTTTCTCAGGGCCTCCTCTTTAATATCCTGACAAGTCTCTGTGCCAGTATTTCCCTGCCGCCATAGCCTATTCTCCATTTTCCATTATAATTATAATTACTATTATTATACATCACATGATTTTTGCCCATTCGTTGATAAATGCAATGGTTGTTAAGCATAATATAGCAAATATATGTACAATGTGACTGTGTGTGTGTGTGTGTGTGTCCAGGTGTTGGGGGGTGTGCGCAAGGAAATATTTATCACATTGAGTGATCATCTAAATATGAATCACCTGAAATGGAACAATTAAACCAGTATTAAATATCAATATTTATGTCGTAAGAATATCCATTGTGTCCACCTTTTTGTATGTCTCCAGTGTTCAATGACATTCATTTCTCCAAAATTTCAGTCGGGCACCACATGTACTTTTTTGGCTGCTAATACCCTCTTTTTTTGGAAATGAGGTATCTCTGCTGTACTGGACTTCATTCTCCTTTAAGGCAAAAGTGACAGTGATACAAAAATAACCCCTCAGAAAAGTATTAGACTTTCAGCCATTTGAGACTAGAAGGCCAATATTTGTCCTTATTATTTTAATGGAACAAGAGAAATATCATCCTGTCATCTGGGACCATGTGTTCTTTCCTCTTACATGTATTTATTTTCATAGACAAATAAAACTGATACAATGCACACTGGTTTTCTCATATATGTCTTGTGTTTTAGACCAGGATAGCTTCCAGCATCAGTCCCAAGATGTATTTTAAAAATGACAAAAAAAAGACAGAATAGAACACACTCACTCACAGGGTGAAATGAATAAATGTCATTCTTTATTGCATGCCGAAACCATTATGCCTTTCCAATCATTTTACAAAAAATTAATGCTGTCCTACAGCTCAGTGGTTAAGCTTGACTACTTGTTGATGCTTTGAAAATAGCTCAAAAACTGCAAAGGCAAGTCCTGCAATAACAAGGACAAAACTGCCGTTGCATTTCTATGGAGGAACTTTTGGAATTCTCACTTTCTGAGCTGTTCTGGATAAGACCGTCAGCCAAGTGCCTAAACGCACACGACTGACTGTTCCATTTCAGCTTAAAATCTTGGACTGAGAGATGATGTTGCACCCTTGAGCATTCTTTTGGTAAAACATCCAACTGCATAAATATATGATATGTTGAACCTTTGCTGCGCAGGCCTCCGCAAAGGTGCCAATTGTTTCTAACCAAAGGTGCCTGAGCAATGGATGGAAGTGATTTCAACATCTTTACAAGTGTTGTCCACAGGCGGTGTGATTTTACTTATTTATTTTTCAACATTGGTTTGATGTTTTGATGCTTTAGCTGCTCTGGAATCCTGGATTTGGCAGCAGCAGCTGTGGTGGGGTTCGACGTGTTGTGGTGTCACCTCAGGAGGGCGGGATGGATGTCAGGGCCGACCTGGTCTCTTCACAAAGAACGTGACCCTGTGCTCATCAGCCCCCTGCAGGCTGCCCACAGTAATTGCATGTGAGTGTGGAGAGCACTCCTCTTACATAGTGATGGGCCAGCTCAGCTGGTGGACTGCAGATTGAACCCAAGTGCCTCTTCGAGTTGATTGAGGATGGCACAGTGACATTTTTGAGGGCTGAGGAAACTCCACGGGCCCTAGGCCATGATTAGACCTCTGTGGTTTGGTGATGTGGATTTAGCCTGTGAGAGTCCAGTTGAACGCCAATGCACAATGCCTCACACTTTGAGACCGTCGATATTCACATGGGGTGGACAATTCTGCACCGCGAGGGCCAATGTCTGCGTAGGTTCCTATTTCTAAAAACCCTGAGGCAGAGACCCTTGCTGTGTTGAAGACCAGACTTGATGCAGTTTTGGATACTCTTTAAATAATGTTTTAATGGCGAGCTTTGTTGGGCCGAATGGTCTGTCCTCGTCATAATATTTTCTTATGTTCTTATGTTCTACCAAATACTCTGACTCAGGTACCTGGTTACCTAAATGCACCAGCACCACTTCACAGATGACGTCATATCAGTACGGAACAGTTTCCGGATGCCATTCATGAGCTCGTCAAAGAATGTATTTCTGGATCTCCAGAACGCATAAACGATCAGGTTACATAATTGAGATCAGAGGTTCAGACGAAATCCAGGCAGGGATTGGGCCTTCCTCGCCCACCTCCTGCTGCAGACGGGCAGCACTGTGCGGTGGAGAAGCTGCTTACCGTGGGCCTGATGAGGAATCAGCACAACCTCCAGTAACCACATGAAGGAAACTTAATCAAGGCATTTCTATGGGCGGAGGGTAGGGGGGGTGGGGGGGTGGAAACACCAGATGTGAGAGGGCCCATCTCTCTCTGTGCTGGAATCAGGCATTAAAAGACTCAATGAGCCAACCTGCAAAGCCGCCACAGTGAGTTCCATCAGGTGTAAGCTGCTTAAAGCTGCAGATAAGAGCTGGGGGAAGCGAGGCAGGTTCCTCGCCGTCTCCACCCTCCCTGGAGGAGATGTTACATCCGTGGTGAGTCAATCCTGGAGAATCTCTCACAGGCGTTCTGTTCTGCTCTGCTCAGCCAGTACAGCAGCCATTTTTTTTTATTATTATTTATTTATTTTATTTTTTCTCTCAGTCTCGGTGTAAGCTTAAGCTTATCCACATGTGCTGTCACTGAATCGTTTTGATGGACACACGGCTCTCAGGGGACGAATAGGCTACTCAGCGATAGGGTGAACTCTCAATCCGCCATGGTGCGGAGGTCGCCAAAGTCACGTCCCACCATCCTCTGGAATAAAAGAGAGGAAAAGAAAGGGCCGGAAAAAAGCATAACCACACCATGATGTGCTTTGTCTTTAAGGTGCAGGGGACAGAGGGGGAGAATCCCACCACTGAGCCATATTAAATTTCTGAACCTTGAAAAATTGGCTTACCGAGGAGCGAATGACAGCCATGGTTATGGGCTAGGTTTTGCGTTAGCTCTGTCTTTTTGCATGGTTGACGGTGCTGGAAGCCTAGGAGCTCTGTCCACAGCTTGGAAGGGGGTGGGAATTTCCCTCCCCCAGAGGGCGAGGCTACAGCTGGATCTTTTAGGAGGGTGGAGTACCATTGGAGCAGCTGTGGGTCTTGGGGGCGTGGCCTTCTTATGCAGGGGCTGTTCTGACAAATAGATATATGGGAGGGTCCTGGAGAGACTTCCTGGGAGAACTAAACCTCCTATCATCGTAAGTTCACGCTCCTTTGGACTGAATGAGAGGGGTGTGAAGACAACAAGGATTTCAAGAAGAGCCATATGTTTATGATTCAAGCAACCGTATGTGAACTGACATCTTAGCTACATCATGTTTTAATAAACTGATATCTGGCAAACGGAGATTGTTTATTTGACCTTGAAAAGTGTTGCTGCGGTCTAATCTACGCTAATCTACACATCGACCAGCATCAGTATACAGCTTTATGGATTGTCTGCTCCTGAATTTTGTGGTGAAGTCTCACCTGAAAAAATAAGTAGTTCATGGCCTGAATCTGGTATAACCCTACAGAATAAGCTTTTCCCATCCCACCAAGGCCGCTCTCAATTAACTGGAGCAAGACTTACCGGTCCAGAAGCTTCAGGGTAAAGCATATTGATATATTTGCCATGGCATGTTCCTCATCTGCTTACGGAGCCTGTGAATAAGTATTTTCTGATTAGGATGAAGCTTGACATGTATTGTGAACGTGGCTGGCCTCCTCCACACAGACAATCTCTCCAGCCTTAAAAACAGTGCAGTCTCTGCATATCGAGCGACTCGACCTGGAAATTAGCATACTCCTGCATTTTTGTCAGTTTCCATTTCACAAAATAAATTAATATTCACTGTTGTGTAACATGGGTAATTACCATGAGAGATGATTTAGTTCATACAAAACAGTTGGGTTGAATTTGGGTTGCTCAATATATTATCGGCTTCTTCATCCAATTATTACAGCCGTTAGCATGCGCTAATACTAACTTGGTGCAAAAAGTCAAATTCAGTACCCACCTCTGGAAAGATTCTGGGCAGAAGTGTAAACTCAGGACCAAAGCTAGAACAATACTAGCCTTCATTTAGCAAACCTTTCACTAAGTATTCTTTGATGAGCATCGATCTCCTCACCTGATCACTTGACTGGCGTGAGCGAACGCCCCTTGTCTTCTGACAGTGATTAATGATTTCCATTTCTTCGGGTGCTCAGTTGTTAATTTATCACAGTCTGTTAGATGTACATATCAACTCAGCACAAAACCTTTCAAAAAGGTCTGGGGTTAATTTTGTGGTGTGTACAGAGAGATAATGGTTTTAATTATGTAAGGCCCGTGGGACCCTGCATTGCTGACGCTGCTCTCTTTGTTAGGCGAAACTGTTCATAGACACGCATGCATCAGGCACGCTCTTCACAGTCCTCAGTTATTTACTGCAGGAGTTGGTCCCACAACCCAGTGGCAGGCGCCAGGAGCATCACCAGACAAAATTTACTGGGACACATGTCCCAGTAATAATCTGATGTGTACAATCATGAAAAATAACTTTTCTATAATTTATCATAAATTGAAAGTGTGGGAATATGAGCGCTAGGGGGCCTGTCTAGCAACATATCTGCAGGGCACATGCTCGTTTGTAATACAATAATAATACAATAAAAAAATGAAAACATTTCATCACCACTACTTTATATTTATGCACCGGTGATATCCATATGTCATAGCTGTGATGTCATATACATGATATCATAAGCATGATATGTGTGGAATGGGCACACTTCTGCATATCTTATGTACCTCCATGCATCACTGGGCTATCATATAAGTCACATCCGAATATAGGCAATGATACGTATGATAACCAGACCAATCCAAGGATAATATTTATGAATACTAAATCTGTACTGTATGGTTTTTTTTATGGTGAAGATACATAAATGGCACCACTAAAATCATTCTCCAGCAATAGTTAAAATTGGGATCTATATGTTTAATCAAGACTGATGCAGTATGTATTGGAATTGCGGCACCAGCTACTTTTTGTGTCCGTTGCCTTTGTTTTGTTTTAATCACCATATATTATCTGATCGCCACCTCTTGTTTGATGTGTTGTTAAAACTACCTTTGGTGCAATTAATGTAATTGAAATGCACCATATGCTACTGTGGTTACCACTATGGCTAAGTCTGCAAGTAATACAGCAAGGTGCCTTTTCCTGCAAACCCGTGTCTCACATGTTACTAAAACTGTAGTACAGGCTAAATGTGGGCTGGTGGTGGTTTGTACAGAACAATCGGTACAATAAACCCCACAAAGACTCAGTGGAGTGCATGTTCACTAGACAGTGAAAAAAAATATTTAAAACATTTGTCACATTCTTAAGCTTGACACCACCTGACCAATGTTTTGGAATCTGGAGTACAGCAGAACACAGATGACTCATGTTGTACGACCCGCTATTGACACAGACATAAAAGAGGACCAGGGCGCCCTGTAGAAAATGACAACTTAGCTCATAATCAGAGAGTAACACTTTGTCCAGCCCACGTTCTCACACCTACTCAATGCAAATGTGTACCCATCCAAGGACCCCCCCCCCCCCCCCCCCACCCCCACACACACACACCACACACACACACATTCACACACACCTCCGTCCTGCTCTTACACAATTAAAAATGCTATGCTGTATGAATGCTGCTTACATTTTAAAGGAGAAAGTGTCTCCAGGGAATGAGTCACCCCACCCCCACCCCTAGTGTCTGGAAGTTTAACAGGTTTCAAGCTATGAAGAGTTTCCAATAGAAACTGGTGACAGTAACAAGGGAGTAGCTGAAAAATAAAAAGAACAACGTGCTTCATATTTGATAATTGATGGGGTGTTTTATTTGATTTACACACAATGTGGATTAACCATTCAACAGTTGTTGAAGTGTTTACATATTAATATAATGATGATAAAATGCTGTTAATACTAATAATAATAATGCCGAGTGCTTTTATTTACAGTGGCAAATTGAGTGACTTTATTTCCTGCAGAGCAGGTCCCCATAAGATATCAGTTTCATTTGTGATCTTATACATGCGTACAATGTCCAGTTGCCTCCAACAGAGTACAGCCAGCTTCCCAGAGAATGTCGAAGAAAACATAATTGCAGAGAAATATCATGTCACTCTTTTGAGGACAGACGTGGAATCGCAAAATGAGCATGATGAATGAGCGGGCTCTCTGCTCCCTTGATGGAGACTGGTCTGAAAGGCAAAACACAGCCCTGCTCCACTTTTCTCTGTGTCGAGAAACTTCTCATCCAATTAGGATTGTTTTCTCCACGGCTCATAGGGGTTGTTTGTGGTGGATTTTTTCGTCCTCTCAGTGTTAATTAATCTTTTGGGCCTACATTTTGCATTGCAGGCTTGAGTCAGATTCAAACTCAGATCTGCTTTGTTCTTACGTTTGAGTCTGGCTTTAATGTGCTACTCCTTTTATTGAGCACAACACACTGCCTTGAGTGTGAAATAAAAAATGTAAGACTTTCCGAAATTCGTGACTGGCAGACATCACAGCGAGGGACTAAGTGCCGTGAATTTCTGATTGAGTCGGGTCCCTTATCCTCACACAAACGACAGCCCGGAGATGCAAGCAACACAAGCCCTTCTTACTTTTGGATTGCCAATCTTTATTTTTCATCAATAATTTATTTTTCTATAACTTTATTTATTATAACTTCTTTCTTTTAAATTATCAACTGTTTATTGCTCAGTTACTTAATATCAACTGTATAGCCCTGGACCAGATTTAGCCCAAACAAGAATTTTTGTTTTTTTCTGTTGTTACATTCACGGGGCTCCAGGTGGACATTGGTTTTTTAAAAACATCTTAGGAAAAAAGCTAACTGATTGGTCCTCTCCATTTAGAACCATTTGCAAGAGCACTGCCCCTTTCCCAACCCAACTAGCATCCACTTCAATCTTAATTGGCTGATCCAGCTGGGGCCCAGCCAGGTCAGGTGCAGTACTCAGCAGCATCTTCACATTTTCAAATGCATGTTGGCAACTGTGCAGCCTGTAGTCTAGTGGCTAAGATACATGACTGGGACTCCTGAGGTTGGTGGCTGAAGCCCCAGTCCAGACACAGCAAGAACACCACCCAGTGCTATTGGGCCCCTGAGCAAGGCCCCTAACCCCCCATTGCTCCCAGGGTGGACTGGCCCTTGGTTAGCTTAATCATCTGTAAGTCACTTTGGATAAAAGCGTCACCGAAATGAAGGTAATGTAATTCAATCAATCAAACCTGGAGACCACTCAAATTTCACCTTTGCCTTCGACAAATCAGTCAGTGGAGCAACCATGGTAGAGAAGTTTGAACAGAAAATCTGACAATAACCCAGCATTCCTAGGAAGCACAACGATCAATGGCAGGTACCTTAGCTCACACAGTCTGGACCTGACCATGTCCCACAGCCTTGCCCAAATAAATAAGTCACTGTTGCCATTACAAAGTCACATTTGGCAAATTAATGGTAAGCCAAGCATTGACTAGGTGCAAAAAAAAGGCACAGATACGCTGCAAATGCTGTTCCCAGATATCACTATATATTACTACATCATCCAAATACACGGCGCACCCCTCCAAACCAGAAACTACACGGTTCATTAAACGTTGGAAAGTGGACAGCGCATTTTGAAGACCAAAATTCATCACAGTATATGAAAATAAACCATCAGAAGTGAAAAATGCAGAGATCTCCAGTTCCTGAGGCATCAATGGGACCTGATAATACCCTTTAAGCAAGTCAAACTTGCTCACATATGTTGCAGCACCCATCTGATCAACATAATCCTCCATTGGAGGAAGTGGAAATGAGTCAGGTTTAGTCACATTGTTCACCTTGTGATAGTCTGTACAAAACCTATTAGTGTTATCAGGTTTACCCACTACCAAACATGGTGATGACCAACTAGAGTAGGAAGGCCTAGCCAAGCCATTTTCTAACAAATATTTAACAGCCGAGTCCAGATAAAGTTGCTTTTCAAGAGAAAAAAGATAGAAGCGCTGGTGGATGGGTTGGGCATCCGCCACGTTAATATTGTGCTCAATAAAATTGGTACAGGAAAGGATATCTGAAAATAAAGTAGGAAATTCAAAACAGATTTTTCAGCTTGGCACCATTCACTTCAGACAGGTGTTTGAACAAGAGTCCAAACCGGCCAATTTTTCAGAATTCCTTAGCCTAGGCTGTAACAGACAATCATCTGGCACCTCCACAGGTAATGAAGGCCAAACAGCAATTGCTACTAAAAGTTCTAAACCGTTGCCTGTACACATCAGGAACCAGCTCGTCGCTTTTAAAACTGTTTGTTTGATGGTTTGAGAATTTTTCCTTTCAACTGTAGAACTGATGAGAACACTCTGCATCAGCAAGATACAATCTGAACCATCCCAATTATGGTCGTCAGCGACACTCTCAAACAAAGAAAAGAACTGGTCAGGGCCTTTTTCATTGAACTTCGGCAACAACCACATCGTACAAGCTATACCAGACGTGTTAATAGACCACACCCTAGGAGGATTAAGCAGATCTGCAGGTAACAATCTGCCTTTGGCGATCAATCTCATGCGTTCATTTTCCTGCACCAATTTGGCTTCCTCCAACCTTTGAGAACATCTTAATCTAATTCAAACCGATAACAAATAACACATAACAAAAAGTGTTAAGCGCTCTACAGCCTAACGCGAAGATGCACGTTGCTCCAGTGGTCAATAAGCTACAGCCTAACCAAATTTCTCACCGTCTTGCCACCACAGCACCATAATCCTGCTGGGCATCCACAGCTGAGCTCGTCCCCGCCAGAATAATTTTGGCCGCTAGACGATCCAATGCTTCCCTGTCCCCCCAGCACCAAAATTAGTACTTTCCCAAATCAAAACGAATATTTCCCTGAAACAAAACAAATACACCAAACAAATTCCATGTGGGCCCCCCCAAAAGGTTTAGCGGTACCAAAATATTAATTACACTGCAAAGCAATTTTAACAATTCACTGTGTTGCATACAGTAAAACCACAAACTTCTTAACTCTAGTCAACAATAGAATCAAGAACCATACAAACAAACAGGTTGAAAACGCTTTCACCAAACCACCTGCAAACACAGTGTAGTTACTTATGTGTTGCTTAAAGACAAACAAGGCACATATATTTACCAATGCCAGAGCGAAACAACGATCCATAGTATCACTCCCGGACGAGCCCCCATGTTACGTCCGCCAGACTCAAGGCAGGGCAACATGGAGAGAGACCACACGTGGAAGAAGAGTAAAGAAAAGTATGTATTACAGAAAGCAAATTATTCAACTGAAAATACATGAACGTAAGTATACGGATGTACTAATATAAATATAAATCTAATATAGTCAGGTATATGTGTAGTGCAAAACTAAAACAAAGAAATAAACAAAGCAGGTGCTGACAACGTGGAAAAAGCAAATACAACATTCGCAAAGTTCTTGCACACTGTTAAGGCCGTTCTCTCCTCTTTGATTGAGTACGGGCCTCATCCCCCATCCTTAGTTATGCTTAGATTCATGGGCCTCCTTCCCCCACGGCATCTGCAGACTTCACAGCCCGCATTGCAGATTGAGCACAGCGGTACCAAAGCCACTGCTACTTAAAGGAGGGGGGGAGAAAAATTCATTAAAACCTATCTCCTTAGAACCTGACACTCTACAGAAGGGTCTGGCAGAATTCCACTGCAGGAGAGAGATATGATCAGAGCCGGCACAGTTCTGAGCACTGAGCACTGCCTACTGCAGCCACTTTGCAATCCATCATTCCGCGCAAAACGCCCAGAATGTTTACTTCCCCGCATTTTGTTCTAATCAACACCATTGATTTGATGTGCACAATAAACACAGGGGACTCATCTAATGAGGCTTGATGGAGACAGAAGACGAAACTCATCTCTACAGATAGATAGATAGATCAAATGTATTCTTAATTTGCACACCTCCGGCCCTTTTTTTTCCCCATGCAGATCATTAAGTGTGTGTCTGGCTTTCTGGGATTTGTTGACTGCTGGCATGTTTCGTACGTGTCACTTACTTTGGATATCACCGCAATTAGTCTCTGCTATTGCACAGGTTAATTCATTAAAGCTTGTTAAAGCATAATTTGCGAGAGATATTTCTTAAGTCCTCACTCAATAAAGATGCTAAACCAGTATCAGAACCATTATGAAATTGTTTTGGACCTTCTCTTTCAGGTCAAATTATCCATTTCTGTCCTTTATTGTTTTCTTCCAGTGGTCCATCAGGGGGTCCTCCTTGTCTGCCTAAACAGGCCCATCTTCAGCACCTCTGTGCCCCAAGCCCAAAACCAAATACTAATGTCTATACTCTCATACTGGCCATTACAGAAACTCTTCCAACATGCATTTGTCTTGTATGAAAATGTATTCTACTGAATTGCATTATATGCATCTGTGCCACTTAGCACTACAGTGTACATTACCCTGTGTCACATTATACATTCAAATATACTTCCTGTATTTCCTGTTTTTTTTTTTTGGTCTGCCATATATGTAGCACCGAGGGATGAGGAGAAACTATGCTTCACACCTCTGTATGTTTCAGACATATAGTGACAATAAAGCTGACTTGACTTGACGCAGTGCAGACATAATGAATCTCCCAAGTACTTATGGTCAATCCTGTGAAGATTACAGATGTACCATTTGTAAATTCTGCAGACATATCATGTCTTACTGGAATCCCAGAGCACTATTAGTATTGATTTAACAGTGATGTTATTATTTTTTAAAAAGTCCCACTTAACCATGGTAAGAAAACAGAATGTGAATGAAAGAGGCTGAGAGAGAGAGAGAGAGAGAGCGAGAGAGAGAGAGGAAAGATAAGTGCTGAAGAAGGTTTTGAGTGAGTGTACGTGTACAGTAGATGGGAATGTCACACCAGAGCAGTGGATCCTGTGTGAAGTTGAACACTGGGTGCAAACCGTGAGCCCATTATCCAGTTCTTATTTTTGTCCATCTGTCTGCACTTCATTATCAATCAGCTCTAATCGCTCAACTCCACTGATTATTCCACAGCTCCAGTCATTACAGCCTTTTTCTGCTGTAATGAAAGAAAGAAAAAAAACCTCCACATCACAGCCACTTTCTACTTTATTGTTTTTTTTTATCCTGTGGGATTCTGCCACAATATTTTGGTCCCTGAGTACGTATTCAGCTGCCTCATTAATGTTAGAAATTGACTTTAGTTTTGATTATTATTATTATTTTCTTCAATGAAAGGAGTGTTAAGTGCTGGCAGATGCATGGAGAACAGCTGACTGACACTGAAGTCTCAGCTCTGTGTGCATTTACATTCATTTCCATACATTTGCAGCTGAAATCCGACAGCACTGCGCTCATCTCTGTATTTCCTTACCTGCCATTGCTCACATCTGTGATACATTCTCCTCCAAAGCGCTTTGTCTCCCAGGTGCTCATCATTTAAGTGAAAAATATGTAAACATTGAAAATATATTACATTGCAGTCATTTAGCTGGTGCTTTTATCAAAAGTGATTTACAGTTGATTATGCTAACCAAGGGCTAATCCTCCCTGAGAGCAATGTGGGGTTAAGGGCCCAACAGCAATGGTGTTCTTGCTGTGGCTAGACTGGGATTGAAACCACCAACCTAACGGGTCCCAGTCATGTACCTTAGCCACTGGACTACAGGCAGCTCCCTAATATAGCTAAAATATAGCAAATTACATAAATAAATAAATAAATAAGTACACAGATAAATAAAATGCTTGTACGTTACCTGTCCAGGGACTGAAGGAAACTGTTGGTGACTGAATTTAGGCAGTGGGTACGGGTGGCTGTTTGAAGTAAACTGGTTTTCCATTCCAGAAATGGAAAGTGGAGCCACCTCAATTGGTTAATAGGCTGAGCTGTGTAAATGGGGCCACCTGCATGGGGCCACCTCATAGGCATGCCTGTGAGAAGGGTGAGTTCAGTTAGGATTTAGGAGTGGTACTTTGGATATATTTTTTTTTTCTTTTTGTGAAAATCTGGATTATTTTTCATTGCTCCAAGACAACCTGTACCAAGGGGAGTTTTGAGTTAAGAAGGCTTTCAGTAAATGATGGAACAGTCACTTTCCTTTCTTTCCCTCTGTTTGTGCTGAGATCTGTATTTCAAGTGTTGTGTGTCTTCTGTATTTTTTTTCCCCTTCGTGTATGTATTATAATTAAATGTTTAAGTTTTACTTGTTGTAGAACCAGCAGAGATGGAGGGAGGAGCAAGCTTCTCTACTCCTCCCATTGGACAGTCAGTTCTTGTTCCCTGCCCCCCCTCAGCCAACAGAGACTGCAAGTTGTGGGAAATTGTGGTCATCAATACAATGGTAAATACAGCTGTAATTAAAAGGATTTATTTATTTATTTATGTATTTATTTATTTATTTATTTTTGGTTTTGAGTGAACAGCCAAGAAATTATGGGATGTCATGGAAAACATGAGTGAAACTCTGTATTCACTGCCACCTGAAGTGTACATCCTGGCACACAGCATCTGTATCAAAGAGCCTAGTCAGTACAGACAGTGAAGTATAGTGTGTATAGAAGTATAGTGAGTACAGATCTAAACAGCTTAGCGCCAGGGATAAAACACATGGGAATGCAGTGTACTCAGGGTCCTAGTCAGAGCCTTATTTTAGCAAGCCTTCCTGCCAAAACTGGGAGGCTACATTCACCATGTCACAGGGCTGGATTGCCTTATCAAACCCAGATGTAATGGAAGTGTGTCACAAATGCCTAAAATGCACAATCAAATTAGTCTATATGGCAAATTTTGCAACACACTCATCTCCAACATTTATTGCAGTAATGTAAGCTACTGCTAGTTAGAAACTGCCAAGCAAATTAGTTTGTTCATTGGTTCTTTTTGCTAATCAAAGATTTATAGCGCTTTATGTAAGGAGTAATTTGCAAAAGCACAACATACTTTAGCCAAAATCAGCTCTGTTGTAAAAGACATGCACACTATTAGGGTGATTGCAGTAAAGGATTACTTTAATCCTGGACAACAACAACCAAAAAAAAAAAAAAATTAAAAATGTTATTGAAAGTGTTTGTAATGGGAGTTGAATCATTTCTGTGGTGGTAAGGATTAGCGTTCGCAAGGCAGAGTAGAATTTTAATGATCGTAATAATCCACCTCAAACAGGATGGTTTCATTGCTGTTGTGTGCCGGCAATACCTGAAAACCAGATAGGGATAATTGGAGAATATCTCATGTTCATGTTAGGGGAGGAGTGCATACACGGGTACCTGCGGGAGTGGACGATTCCAGGCCTTGAGGGCTGGGGAGTGTGTGTGTGAGTGTGTGTGTGTGCGTGCGTGCGTGCGTGCGTGCGTGCGTGCGTGCGTGCGTGCGTGCGTGCGCGTGTGTGCTGGCTTTTGTTTCCACCAGTTACCCCGTTACTCTTAGTTAATTAGCTGTGTACTAAGGCGCAGTGGTTTCGATCGTAAAACATCCCTCCGCTTGCACAGATTGTGGTTCACTCACAGTTCAGGCCTCTGGTCTGTACACACTGTTCAATGGGATAAATTAACAGCCTTCCACAGTCTGACACGGGATTGTCAAGAAAAGATGCTGAAATATCGGAACATGCAAGAGACTGGGCTAGAGAAGTTCTACATGCAATTTAGAAGCCGGCACGGTCCCTCTTGTCCAGCGCTATTGTAGTGTAAAAACAATATTGTATAACCCCAACACTGCAACATTAATAAGCACAGCACAGCCGAACTACAGCTGGTTTGTTCTATATTGATTTTTATGCATTGTAAATTGTAAGGTTATGAATAAACATGTGCTTTTAACTCAAGCAAACAGATAAAAATGTCTTATTGAAGGATTTATGTCTGTTATGTCATCAGTTGATGACTTCATCATCAATAAAAGATCATTCTTTCTCAAAATGCAATTTTACCAATCATGGAATGCTTTTTTTTCTTTGTCCTATAAATTAAGTTTTTGCCTTTAAGAAGTGCAGTTATGCTTTGGATGAAAACCTGCCGAACAGAGGTACCCCAGGATTGAGTTTGGAAGACGCTGTCATAGAGGACCGCAATCCACAATGAGGAAATATTCATCACACTGAACTGAAACTGTGACAATCTGCAAGATCGATCTGTCCTATATTTGGTGCAGGATTTTCCTGATTTCTTTAGTTGTTTCAATACACAAAGGCTTGGAGATCTTCAATGTCATTCTTGGCATGGAAATACTCAAAATGGATTGCATTATTTCAGGAAAAGCACAGATCCTGCTGGAGAAAAATAAATAAAAACTGCTAATGTGCTGTTACACTTGACTGATCTTTTTTGTTTTGTGTTACTACTTTCTAAATTGCCTTTTTAGACTTTAATTGCATGGTGGTATTCTACAATGTCCAATTTGCAGCACAGTCTCTCATGCTATTTGAGGATATTATATCCCTGTTCAGCCCGCCTTAATCAAAGTGTTTTGCGGAATGTTTATGGAATTCTCCTGTTGGAATTCCTCCAAGCGATGGTGGTTTTAGAATTTGAGTACAGTCGTGCAGTTGTCCTTTGATTGCTCCAGTGGCCATGCATTGTTCTCATAAATGACTTGGCTCAGAGAATGCACTGGGTGGAATTTTAGGACCTCATTATAGGTTCAAATATACTGCTGTTCTGAATCTGTCAAGGGTTTTTCATTTATTCTGGGCATTATCAAAGCTGGGATAACATCGTTTTTGACTCACAGAGTGGTTGGCATGATTTGTGCTGTAAATGCTACATTCATTCATATCTACCTTGTTCCCTTTTAACACATGCATGCATGTATGTATGTATGTATGTATGTGTGAATGTGTTTGCATGGTGATCATTTTTTGTGTATATGTGTATTTTCGTTTCATTTTCCAAGTGAGAAAATTATATATATCTTTGAGGGATCATGGAATGTGTGAGTGACCATTGAGTGCGTTAAGTGTCCATCTTGAAATTGGACACATTTCTGTTTTAAGAGGAGTGTTTGCATTCCGAGTCGATATGAAAAATCGGCCACTTGGTATACACATCCATTGTTATCTTGTAGCAGAGTATTGATTTCCACTGCTCAGGTTTCAGTATAGATAAAAGGACTAAACTACATTTTAGTGCAAGAAACAACACAAATCACTCTGAAATATAGACTGCAGCCAAACAATACGGTCCGTGTGTGTGTGTGTGTGTGTGTGTGTGTATATGTATATGTATATGTATATTATGCAGATGATTTTTATTTTTTTTTCACATTGCCAATTCAGCCTACAGGTTTTTTATGATTAAACATTATTTAATTAAAGTTAAATATTATAAATAATTCTTCAAATTTGGAATTGCTCAGTAGTTTGCTTAATGACTCTAATGTTAGAGGAAACACTATGGGATGTGTTCTGATTTGTAGAAAACTCAAGAGAGGAATTGTGGAGATATCTCATTTGTAGGGAAAACATTTGCATCTAACTAATGACCTAAAATCAATCGTACATTATGATCTTGAAATCACTTATTGTTCCTCTGTGGTTTGGTACATATTTTCAATATTTGCAAGAGGGAATAATTAAAATAGCACGTAATTTATCTGCATTTTTTTTCTGCAGTCTTCCCAGACGAGAGTTGTTAAAAAGACGTGCTCGTATGAGCACAACCAGTTGAGAGGTCTCACCTGAAAGCTCCCAGACAAACAAAAAACCGCATATTCTGAAAAATAAAGTGATTTTTTTAAAAAAAGCATTAAACCACAAAAGTTTCTTCTAAAAATAAATAGATTCCAGAAGGCCTTACCTTTGTGTAGGTGTTTGTTAGCATAATGCAATTCCATTTTCATTTGATTTAATTTGTGAAATTGTTTATTATGGGGAGATAAAGAGAGACAGGATCAAGAATTTGGTGAGGAATATGGATTATATATAATGAGTGGAGATCCAATGTGCTCTCAGTCATTAACTTTTAACCAATCAAAAGACTGTACTTTCACTTGGATGTACTTCCTGTTATCTATCATTCAGTGAAAGGCTATCATTGTGATGTCATAATACAAGCAGAATGGAGGAAACTCTGTAGACCAAGGCAAAAGTATGAATCACGTAGAAACTGTATTCATGTTTCAATTTAGCCGGATTCATTCCCTTTTATCGGAGGAGCCAGCAGTAGTGTCTTAAGAAAAATATGGTCATTGACAGGTGGCCAGTGTAGTGAGGTGAAAAGAGGAGTAATATGAGCTGACCTGGCTTGGCTCGCTGGGTGGGCTTTAGGACTCTGGATCAGCTGGGGAAACTTGATGTCTTGATGGCACAAGCCAGGACACACAGGCAGACAATAATTCAGGTGCAAGAGGACAAGCGCTTGGACCAGCAGCTAGGTGGCTTTCTCCATCAGGAAAAGATGAATCAAGCAAAGGTCATACAGGGGGAACCTGCAGGCTTTGGCAGTGGACGAGACGTGTAAAGCCCGAAGCACTTAGCTGAGTGGGAGACAGACACTGTGGAGGACTGCATTAAAACTTTCATTTCCTGAATACATAAACATGTTTCATTAACCTTCAACCCATTACAACTGAAACAGAGACATAGTTTAATCTGTTTTTATGTTGAAGACACAGTTAAAGCCTCGTCTTACCAGAATGTGAAGTACAAAAACCCCAGCTATGCTGTTCGTTGAGCTATAACAGAACTCATGATGACACAACCAGCCATTCTCTGGAGGTAAACAAGCCAAAGAAAGGATGAACACGCTTCAATTCAATGGACAATCAGGTGAAATAATCAAAAACAAGCATTATTTTAGAGTTTTTTGAGTAGCAAAAAGCAATCTGACTCTCTTTGAGAAAGTCTCCAGTGAATTCTAAATTGGCTCTCCCTAAGGGGAGCTGTCATCGTGGTCTACTAGAACAAGCCAGGGACAATTCCAAATTGCTTCAAACCTCTGTCAACAAGTGTAACACTTTTTATTAAAGAGTATTATGCATTTTATAAATGTATATACTCAGAAGGTATCATTTTTGACAATGTATCTTTTTTTGAAATAGCTACATATTTTCTTTTTACATATACCAGAAAGCTCTTGGCTGTAACAGAAAGTAAATTATTTTTTAGCAATGTTAATGATCTAAATAAAGTACATCTAAAACATGATTCATTTCAAGGGGCCGTTAACCACCCCAAAGTGGTTTATTTCCATAGACCTGGAGTGGTTTATTCCCCTTATACCACAGCTACTTATCAAACAAATCATTTAGCACTCATAATAAATTAGGCTACCATTTTATTATTTTTGAACAAGATATATATTACAATATGTGCACATCTGCATAATATAGTCCATTCATATAGCTATCTTGACCCATCCAAACCTTAAAATGTAATCATTTTTTTTACTTTTTGTTAAAAAAAGTTTTTCTTCACTTTTTGTTTGATGGTGGCGGTTGGGGGGTGATGTTCAGCAAGGGGTCCGGGTCGGATTTGAGTGCAGACCGGTGCTGTAAGGCCTTGGCTTTATGTGGCAGGCACTTTACCGGATTAGCTACTGGGGGGCGCCAAAATGTAATTATTTTAAAATGTACTATATTAGCCTACATTTAAAAAATACTATATATTACATATCTAGGCTTCAGCTACTGAAACTACAGTAACTTGGCCCACTAACTAGAAATTTCTAATATTGCCAGCTACAGTGTTCGTTTAGCTGGGGAAGTGGATAACATTACATTTGTGTCCGTCATCTTAAACATATGTATGTGCCAAAAAGGTTAAATGTTATTTCTGAGAAATTCTCCATTTGAAGTGGCAAATGTCGCAATGTATTGATGATGTCACTTTGTTGATGCTCTAGCTATGTTGTTGCTGTTAATTGTAGCGTTATCTAATGTTATTACGATGTTGCCGTTATGTTCCGTTTGTTAATTGTAGCATTATCTAATGTTATTACAATGTTGCCGTTATGTTCCGTTTGTTAATTGTAGCGTTATCTAATGTTATTACAATGTTGCCGTTATGTTCCGTTTGTTAATTGTAGTGTTATCTAATGTTATTGCAATGTTGCCATTATGTTCCGTTTGTAAATGGAATCTTCAGTACAGTTTAATGAGCTTGCATATTGGTTTCTAACGGTGATAAGGCCACTATCACTGGGACTACTTCATAGCAGTGTATTATCACCCTGCATTTACTGGTAAATAATGCACACCCCTCCAGCCAATCGGAAACGAGTATTTAACCAAGCCGTGGTATAAAATGAGCTGATTTAACCGGCTGGAGCAGCACACTCTTACTGAGACTGACGGGCAGGTTGTGGTGAATGTGTTATTTATGTAAGCTATCAGAGCACTTCCTGGAAAAGCAGAATGAGACGTCCACCATCCACTCAGAGCTGGAGCGCTCCATCTCTGAGGCGTGCTGAAATATGAGGGGTCTTTATGAGCGCAGGACCTTTTCCATTCTGATCGTACCACGGGAGGACTGCCAGATCAGTCCTGTGCTGGAACATCTTCAGTGGTAACGCTCTGGGGTTCAACGCGCGTGCCCTGTGATTCACGGAGACCGGAACATTCTATCATGTCCATCCACATCTATCAGCCCAGATAAACATGCTTAGCTGGTGCGTGCACTCACACACACACGCACACATACACACACACACGCAGAACACACTTCATTTACGTGTGACAATCATGCACCGTGTTATAGATCAGACTGTTCTTAACCAAACACAGCCCGAGCACATCTCTGCCCCGGTATCAGTGACTTTCGCTGCGTGGACACGATAAAGGTATAGGGGATGTTTTTGATGTGCGAAACAATATGTTCCACATCCTGAAAAATATTTGCATCTAGTTTCACCTTATGTTTAAATGCTTGGGTTTCTCTGGACATCATTTACCCGTCCGATTTCAGGATGGGTCTGTGCGGCAGCACAGGGGAACTGAGGCCAAAGCAAAGAGGAGGAAATGTTCACATTTCAGATATTGTATCATTTATGAAATTCATGACATATTTGGAGCTTGTTCATTCTGGATATCTCCTGACACATGTACTTTCTTAAGGAAGTAAATAAAACAAACCCTGCCGAGTGTTTTGTACATGGTTTGTATCTAAAGCAAGACAAGTTTCAGGTTTAGGTTTTAACATATTCTATATGTTGGATAAATGTGATTCAAACCTAAAATCCACTTTTCGAATTCCCATTTCAATACTATATACCTTTTAAAATATTCTTTAACACACGAGAACGACTAGAGTCTCAAAATGTATGTTCGATGAGTATGACCTTGTGAAGGGATGTAAAAGATGGTGTCTCTGTCAACTTTTATTTCCTCACTTTATAAGGTCGGTCAAGTATGCTGTCAAAACAGCCTTTGGGTTTAGTTTGGGTTCAGCTGAGGATAAACAGAATCATTTCAAGGACCGAAATGTTGTCGGCCTTAATGGGTTTTTTGTTTCATTAAAAAAAAAAAAAAAAAAAAAAAACTCCTCAGATTGCTTGCTGCTACTCTGTGTAAAATATTTGACCTTGCATCAGGGTAGTGCTGTAATTCTTTGCATTCTTGTTTTCAATTCACTGCATCCCTGAGATTACTCTTTTTGAGATGATGTTTCAGAGCTACAATGGGAGAAAAAAGTCGAAATATACTGATCTTTCCTCATTCCAAACTTTGTTTCTGTTTAACAAAAGTTACCTACTCCATTGTTGTGTTCAGTACACAGTTTTTCCATCTTTCACCTCTGTCTTGGTGCAACAATTCTTCTGCATTTGCATTGATTTCTCCACCCACAATCAATAATAATTAGAGAAGCATTTAATGACTTCATGAACTTCCAACCTCAAGTATTACATATGGCTACATCAAGGCATCTTAATATACTGAGCAGAGTAGGGAATGCAAAAACTGAAAAAAAAGCCATTTTGGAGATCCATACTTTTGGTTGTGTTTTATAGCAAGCAATTACTCCTTGACCATGCACTCCTTTGAGGATGGTTACTGATGGCTGATTCATACAATTATGTACTGTATACTATATATGTATGTGTGTGTGTGTGTGTGTGTGTGTGTGTGTGTAAATGTGTATGTTTGTATATGTATGTGTGTATTCCAACTCATTCAATATTTTATCATGGAGATGGATAACATTCATCAATGTGTGTAAAGCAGTGTTATTTAAGTTAAGTACAATTAAGTTATGGGATAACT
Organism: Albula glossodonta; assembly: GCA_019788955.1. Taxonomy (NCBI): domain Eukaryota; kingdom Metazoa; phylum Chordata; class Actinopteri; order Albuliformes; family Albulidae; genus Albula; species Albula glossodonta. The sequence continues at coordinate 1,356,380 of JAFBMS010000064.1, forward strand.
CCCTTTTAAAATGTAATTGTCCCTTGAAACCGACGAACTCCAGTCTGGGTTAAAGTGCTCACAGTGCCCCTGCGAACCCCCCAGCTGGAGGTGCTCACTTTGCTCGCCTCGGGGGGAGGAAATTTGTGTTATTCCACATTGGAGGAGGGCTGATTCCTTAACCCCCCCGCCATGCGAGAGGGTCACCTGTAGTTTTGATTCAATAATCGGGGGCCTTGAATAATGACTGAATTGTTTTTTTTTTTTTCTTTATTATTATTTCACATTATCATGATTCATACAAGCATAAACACATGGCGTATTTAAACACAATTTAAGTTTTATTTCGACATTACATTCACAACCCACAGCCATTTTCCAAAAAAGTTCTACTCCTGATGACAACGCTACATCACACCAATTATGGTGTAGAACGGTTAAGTAATTAATCTCCAAAAACCCAATAAAGGAACTGAGTCGGTATGAACAATAGCAACCATTGGTTCGCAAAGGTCACATGATCAATAGGGTCATTTTAGGGGGAAAAAAAAACTTATATTTAGTATACCATTCTATATTTCAGAATATTGTATAATTTCACAATAAATCATATAATATTTATCAGACAAAGATGGTGCAATAGCATATTATCATGCATCAGAGTTTAAATATTTGGCTACAAACATAAAGTAAGCTGATTCTCTGACTGAATAACTGTTCACTCTTTGGAAAGAGAAAGGACAGCAACAGGTTCTGTGAACGTTTCTCATAACCTTATGTTTCAGTTTCAAACATGGAAAAAGCAAGTGCTGCCAAGCTATTTACACATTGAATTGCATGTGAAAAAATATGTACTCATCCGTGAAAGTTAGCAGTCAATACTTTGCATTCAAGCTAATAATTATTCAATTATTAAAATGAGCAAAAATGACCTTAAATTTGTTTGGACCTCTGGGAATAGTCAGTCTCATTTTCATTAAACTGCAGTCTCGGTCTTTACACTGTCCCATTTTAAATGGGCATATTGAAACCCTATTGGTTTTAGCCCTGTTACCAATTCATTTGCTTGTTTGAGTGTCGGCTCTGTATGACATAGAGATGTTCTTGCACTTTTGCGACGTGTGATAGTTGCCTGCCTCTTACTTTGTATTTATGTGTCATCGTTATGGAAAATGAACAAATGTGGATGGGGCTTTAGCGTACTATATTGGTTAGGGAGCTGGTCCTACAACTCAGAAGTGGTCAGTTTGATCCCCAGCCACCTGTTTTCACACTTATCTCTTAAACTGCTAAAACTAAGCAGGATTGGGAATGGCTGGAAATTGGATGGGAGACCCGCTGGGAAGACCATGTCACTGCCTGAAGAAGCGCTCATGGGTCAGTAGGGGGCACTCTTCCTGCTGGGCCAGATAACCAATCCAATGCCCCATCAAACTGAGGCCCTGATTCACAGCGGTCAATCCCAAGAGTAGGAGTGTTACACTAACGCTGGTGTCCCATTCATATTCCCATTAAAACTGCTTCTCTACATCTGGTCACTGAAACAACTATACATAATCTTGCACACAACTCCTTGCTATGCCCGTCCATTCTGAATCCCGGTGTTATGCACAACCAGAATTTATGCAGTTCCATGTAAGCAGAACTGCCTAATAATAGCCATGTGATTCCCTGATGTGGAGATTTTTTTTTCTTCTTCTTGTCCCAGTACACTGCTGACTGTGGCTCATCTCTGATTGAATCAAAACCTCACACACACACTGCCATGAAAACCGCCTTTCACAATCAAGACTCGCATCACTGCCCGCTGAGAACGCTGTCAAGTCTACCAAACCTGGCCTGCAGCAATTAGTTTTGTTCCTGAATAATTACTTGCAGAGTTGACCAGCGAGTTTGACGAGCAGAGACTAGAGATTGCATCATATTCCCTTTACCCCTCCACACGTCGTTGTGGAGGAAACGTCGGATCTGCATTGCTTTCCTCCAGCAGGTGCCCTGCATACATACACATTATTTGTCAGACGTAGCAAATTACATCTGGCTAATTTGCGAAACACATTCTTTAAGTTGCACCGAGAAATACAAAAGCGGAGTCATAAGGTAGTGACACCGCGAGAGGCCTTCGATAGCAGCGTTGTGAAAAGCTAGTAAAAGTAAACAGATGGTCAGCAGGATTACGCTAAAGCTTTCCTTTTGAAAAGTTGAGTTTGAGCACATACTTTATCCGTGCAACAATCGCAGCACAGCTTGTCGTTGATTTGTTGCCTTCATTAATTTTCAGATTGCTCATGCTTAATAAATACAGACTTAATTAAGCACTCAGAGTGGATTTGTTTCATAGTCTGGGTTTTGTGCATATTCATGCAGCCGAATTAAACAGGTGGTCAGGTAATTAGCAAAAGAAGACATGTCTGAGACAGGGACAACCTGGGACACTGATTCAATATTCACCCTACTTACAATCTGCCAGTAATGCAAAGTAACAGGTATTATGGCTGTGTTCTGCAGTTGCATAAAACATCTCATTAACAACAATTCTTACATTTACTGAAAATAATTCAATTCAGAATCAATGGCAATTGTTATATACCTATACTTTAAACCAGTTATATGATACCATACAATATCATTCTGCTACTCTGCAATGTATTAAAAAATAATAGAACATCAATAACAATCATCATACAAAACAAAAAAGCCACAAAATTAACTGAAATAGCATTCCATTTTTTAAAAGAAAAGAAAATCATCAGATTTCAGTGGTAATTTTTTTTTTGTGGAAAACACTGTTGAATCTCCACAGTTGCTGTGGGGTGAGTGGAGAGAAAATGGAGAATGGAGAATTCTTACAGTTAACAAACACTAGACTCATATATGTTGACTTTAAGATTTGCTGACATCCACCGTGACAAGAAATCAGCAAATAAATCCAAATGACAAGACATGCTTGAAAATACAAATTATGCAGTTGTAAAATTGTTTTATTCAGGAATGAATTCAATGTGTTTTTTTTTCCCAAATCAGTGTGGGAGCACCAACTATCTGTTTATTCGGGGGTTGGAGGTGTGTGTGTGTGGGTGGGGGGGGGGGGGGGGGGGGGGGGGGGGGGGGGGGGGGGGGGTTGTTGTGGTTAGTAATTTTGAAACTCAACAATTTAAGAAGGATAACAACACCGTTGCCCTGGGAACATTTTCTCTGTTCAGCGGTATTGACAGTATGCATTTGAGTCAACATCATAACCAGATAAACTGAGGCATATCAAATCCCAAAGTAAGCAGTGATGATTGTTAGATGAGTCAGATGTAAATACACTCTCATGGAGAGCACTGCACTGATATGAGAGCATAAAGTCAAGCAAAATCTGATCCACTGATACTGTAATGCAAAGACCAGATATTTGCGCTCCCATTTATGGACAGATCTACACATGGAAAGCATCGGATGATGCATGGAAAAACAAAGATCCATGACAACAACTTCAATAACAATGAGTACAAGGATTTCTATCTTTACAATGACAATCAGTGCTGACCCAGTCCACACACACACACACACACACAAACACAGTCTGGAAACCCCAAAAAAATAAATAAAATAATGAATGTAAGAAAAAAAAAGTCTCCATTAATTACTTCAAAATATCAGATGAGATTGCAGTTCAAACATAGCGTAAAAGTGATGAATTATGGAAGGTGGTGACGACAGTTCTTTTCACAGTGGCAATTCTAGCTGTAATGGTCCCATCTTGGTTTTGGCCTCGGGATAACTGTCTTTCTCTGCTTGTGCTGAATTTGAGGATGGTTGTTGGCTGTTGATGTCTGATTCATACAATTGTGCACCATATGCAATGGGGTAGTATATATAAGTACAGGTCTATAAAACACAAACTCTCACACACACACTGACTGTACTTATAGAGAAAATGCTTTGACATTTAAATGTTTATCTATGTATCATAACGGTTCAGCTAGTTGCGTTTTTTTTTTTTTCTTTGGTAATGTGTAATGCAAGGGTGAGGTTTCCCTGCTTCATTTCTCCCCTTATCACTTTCCCCACCCGCCACCCTCCCTTAAAAATGTTTTTATCTGCTCACCCCCGACTACCCCCCCCCACCCCCCACCCCTCCCAAACAGCAATGCAGCTTTTCCCAGCTGTCAATCACCAACTTGTTTGACCCAGTCAATAAATATGTTTCCTGTAACTGTCAATGCAGTCATTGGTCCAGATCATTCAGTGTGTCCTTCCTCCCCCTCCACCACCTACTGTTGCCAGACAGTAAGGAGGGGACAGTTCTGATTCTCTCAATTACAAAAAAAAAAGATCTGTCTGCTGCCACAACCTATCATTTTCATTGAAATTATGCCTGGATTCTTAATTCAGAACCATTATGATACTTTTTGGCCTGCAAGCACTATCCCCCCATGATTGTCGGCGGTCGCATACAGCTGTGTATTCACCAAACGGTCAGTGCGCTACCATTTCCTCTTTAATCAGGACTTCCTTGCCTTCTCGCTGCAGGGACATGGGGAGAATCCGGTCTGCAGGGCATTGCATGTCCTCAGAACAGGCCGCAGCACAGACTCCGTAAGTATACACTGCCTTGAAAATGACAAACCGCATTAAATGAATTGGATATCATTAGTCTCAGTATTTGTGTTCCACTGGCATTTAATAAATCATCAGGGAGCGATGAGGCGTATGGTAGCGTCCCATTTGCCCACGCCATTTTTATTACATTATCATTGTCAATAATGCAAATCTGCAGTCATTGTAAAACTACAGAAGTTGTCACTTCACCGAAGTCCGACTTCATTAAACTGACTGGTTGCCAGATTCGTCAGGTCTGCGAAAACCCTACAAATGATCTGCTATTGATCTTGAAATGAATTCCATTTTGCAGGATAAATGTAACATCACGGCGGCAGCATTTTATTGGCACTTGAGGGCTTGTAATGAACTCCGGATGAAGATAAGAAGCAAACTGATAAATAACAGTCGCTAAGAGTTTCATTATGTAAACCCTATACAGTTCCAAACCTGCAGGCATATAAAACATAGTAATTTGTTTTAAAATTATCTTATAAAATAGCATTTTGTTGACTGACAGCATAGATAGGCAATTTGTCAGAAAACGATTATTTCAGCACGTCTATATATTTTCTGTCGCATTTGTTTGTTTGTTTGGTTGTAGCATGTTCTGACCTTGTCAATCTTCAGTCGTAAACATCTTACTACAATATTGCAGTATTTGAGTGCTTTTCCAAACACGTTTTTCCATTTCTCTTCAGTCAGCAAAACTTTAAAACCCAATGGGTAATTTTGGTTTATGCAACTGAACTTGAGATCATATGAAATGAAGATTTTAAAAAAAATCCAATCTCTCTCTATCATGACTATATTACCTAACTAATGAAGAGATTTCAGTTCTCGAATTACTTCCCTTCAGCTACAAATTATTTTGTGGAGGGTGGAAATGGAATAATTTTTAGATCAATGAAGATGAGCAGGAGGACAAGCACAAAAGAATGGAAATAGCCTTATTCTGGGGCCAATGTGAATGCGGGCAAGTCATGAAAAAGCGAGGCGATTTTCCTCAGAATGACATATTCTTGGACGGCTTTATTTTACAAATGTATCCATGCCATTGAATGGAAACGGAACAGAAATGAGATTCTCATGTCCCTGTAGTCTGCACTCTGCTGTGCCTGTATGCTAAGCTTATAACTCTCTGCTAGGTGAAAAGCATTTTAAATCACAGCAATAAATCCATCCACTTCTGGGATGTTTTCAGGATATTCTAACCAATCACATCAGCTTAGCCACTATACTATTGGTCTGAGTAGCAAATCTGGAGGCGTGTGCCAAACTTCCACCAATGGCCTTCTAGGAATCTGAACAATATCTCAGCTGCCACATTCCTGGCAGAACAATTACTCCCACATTCATAATAATGACTCCCACATTACTTATGATACAATAAATACTGTGAGGAAGACAGAGAGGAAGGCAAGAGCAAGTTCAGTTTCCAAATTCACTAACGATCTCTGTGCTGCCACAAGATGTCATCTTCATTTAAATTGTACCTGGATCTTAATTCATAATCGTTTTTATGGTTTTTGTGCTGCAAACTAGAATAACCATAACCAAGCTACAACTCAACGGAAAGACCACCCCCCTCCTCCTCCTTCCGTATTTTTCATTAATAAATCATAATTCATCTATAATTTAATTACATTTCCCCATAATTACACATTTTCATAATTACATTTTTGAGTCATGAAAAACTAACCTCAGATGGATTTTTAAATTAATTTCAATGATTTAAGAAAGAGTCACTGATATTACACAGAAATATATACTGAGATACGTTGAGACTCTGGAAAGACAGGGAAATGACCAATGACACTAAGGGAAAATGCCAATAAAATGTTAAAGGTGCCATTCCGTTTCTCCATTCCATCTTGTATCAGTTCTGCTTTTACAAAAGGAAAGGTTTCCAGAGCAAGCACACTGTCTCCAGCGCTCTTTTATATTTCATACTGGTTTCACTACTGGTTTACGTAAGCGCATTTGCCTCTTGAGACATTTTCTAATCATTAATGAGGCCGTGTTTCAAATGAATGAGCAGTGAGTTTGCTGGGTCAAGTATTTGATTCAATCTCAGCAGTTGCCTGCCTTGTTGTGCTATTCGTACCTTCAATTAATATGAGATTTAAGCATGTGAGTAATTACACTTTAAAAGGTAACAGCAATCATGATGGAGAAATTCCTCTGAGCTTTCCGGTAAATTTGGCGCTCCCGTAGACTTCCAGGGCTCGGGGTCTCGGGTGGTTTGATGTCTGACTTCATGCAGCTTCCTGCTGAGACACCAGGGCTACATCAGTGCAGCGGAACTGCGGGCATTTTGTCCAGCCCTTTGGCGATGTTCGTGAAGCACCCCTGCAGGTTTTCATCACAGAGCTGCTTGATGTCGCACATGAACGATGTCACATGACATTTACATCACATTTACAGAGTGTAGCTGTCGTAGTGTTGGACATTACTGATCAGCATGGACAATGAATTAGATAAGCAGGCCCATGCAGGAAAGTGCCTGCTGAAAAACATTAAATGCCATTGGGTACATTAACCATCTTCATTTTTAAGTGCTGAAGATATGCAATACTTCTGAGGAGTACTTTATGTTGCTTTGCAACATCACATGAAAAATGTTATTTTCAGATTAACTTTAAGACACCTTTTCCTGGTATTCCTGGAAATGTACTGCAGTCACATTCTACAGAGGGTGGACTTGATGCACAGAGAAATGTTCCCATCCGAAGCTTGAGATGGTCTATACATAATAAAGAGATGCATGCTCAAGCTGTGAGGCTATGCTCCCCATGTGGGAGGACCAGTAATTCTCTGTACATTTTTCTCTGAAGCATTTTCCCCCAGCAGAGTCAGTTCAGTTTAGAGTCTGAACCGAGTCATTGACCAACAACAATGAAATCAACAACAGCAAGTCAGCAACATGGTTACCCATCTGGCTTCATTCCAGTGGTTTACATCCACCATTGGTTATGAGTACTGCTCCACTAGCTCCTCCCCCAAAGAGAACACTGCTTCTGCAGGCACCCTTCCCAAAAGCATGTCTCACCATGGACTCCTTATGGGATGAATCAAATTAAATGCAAAGAATTATACTATTTTATAATATTACATTATCTGCTCCAGCAATGTTTTAATGTACTTTATTGTTAGCAATGGTGAAAAAAAACAAACATATATTACTGGCTGACCTTGCTTTCAAAGTTGAAAATGCACTAGTTTTTCAGTCAATGGAAAATCAAATTGTCCTTGTCTCTTATTTTACTCAAGGCTCAAAGCCTTGGTTTAACATCCTTTGTGCTGAATGGAAGATGCCTCTTAATCCTCTAATTCTACGGAGTCTCTTGTCCACATTTTCATGCCAACCTTGGTTGTAATTTAAGTCACATACGAAACGGGTTGTGCTTTTAAAATCCCATTTTTGATGATTATTTACCTAATGGGAGAGGTATAAACAGAGTCACTTTGCTGAACAGTCTGTTTCTGTCCCCCGTGGTTCTGCAAGGCCATTGCCATGCAGCTGGAAAATCTTCATAGGTTAAGAGGAAAATGTGTTAAGAATAAATAATAACAATACATATACCCCCTTCAAACACACATGTTCATAAAATATGCTGCACAACTATGACATTTTACCCAAGAATACGCTAGATGAAACAAATATTCATTGAAAATACTGTGAATTTTGACTGGAAAATATGATTTTATGAACTGTCTTAACTGTTTTCAGATTGGATACAACACAATGTTTATTGTGGTTAAGACAGATTTCATTTTTTTCAATAAACTAAGAGAGCAGACAACATTTTTTTTTGTTGTTATAGACATAAAGCTTGCGATATTGAAAGGTGACAGGATGAAAAAAATAAGTAATTCCCCAAAGAATCACACATCTAAGTCATATTGTGCAGCTGAAGAATATCTCAGAAATTCTGACAGTGTGCAGAGCTTTCATTTTGACGTCTGGTCATCCCCTTGGTCATTGAGGACATGGTATTCCATAAAACTATTTCCTCCCTCAACTTTTAAATCATACACAATGATGTCTGTCTTCAAATGTCATGTATCTCTCTCCCTCTGTCAACAAGTCATTTTTAAACGAATGCTGTCAATCACAGAGAAACCAATAAAGATGTAAGTTATCAAATGTCACTTTAATTTAAAGCAGAAGGAGAGGGGAAAAAAAAGAAGAAAAAAAAAACATCTCACAATGTGAAATGTGGAGATGCTCTGGAATCTAACATTCACAAGCTATGGATGCCTGGATCCTCTTTGAAAATGTCACCGGCGTGGTCAATCAAAATCACATGGTACAGCATGAGTCAGTCAGTGCTATCCTCTGCCCCAAGGACGTCTGCAAATATAACAGAGAGGAGGGATTCGATGCTGCCTGACACACAGGAAACGCAAACACTGCTGGGATACATTGTCCCTGCCCTGCCCTTTTATTCCTCATTGGTTAAATAAAGACCATAGAAATCATCAATGTTTGCATAACTTCTGAATTCCAAACAGGGATATTGTTTCCAAGGTTTGTTTTTTTAATAGTCCTTTGTTTTAATTTGCTGATACTAAATGTTGAAGTGTGCAATTATTGTTAATGTTATGTTTTTGGATCACATTTTTATTCATATGAAAAATAGCAGGTCACAAGTTACATACATTCAACTTTGGAATAATACTCCTCTTGCACTACCAAACCCCCACCCACCCACACCACCCATAAATAACAGGCAGCCAGTCATATCTGAAATATTCTTGCCACTCTCATTGAATTACTTACTGCTGAATTTCATAGACATGTTTTAAGTAAACAGAAACTGAGGAAATGAAAAAGCAGAATATTCCCTAAACAGGCCTGCATCTGCAGCACACGCTGATCCACCTGACTGTAGCAGAGGGATTTTTCTCTCTCTCTTCTCTCTCTCTCTCTCTGGCTCTGACATGCAGCGTACACGCAGCGCTGCAGACAGTTTGCCAGGTGTGCATTGATGCACACCTGGCAAAACCAGATTATTAATTTTTTAAAGATTATTAATTTTTTAAAGAGGCACATTAAGATTGTAGCACACATTCAAAATAGTGCTAATACAGTCTTAACAATCAAGGATACCTCTCTCACATATTAGCCTAGTAAAAAAATGTTTTCAGGGCCATGGACACCTATAATTGTTCATATGTCAACAATACAACCAACAACATAAACTTGAATTCTAAGGTGAAAGTGGTGATTCAAACCAAACATTCTAGAATAGACTACAGTGACAGGAAGAATGTGACAGCAGCGTGATATAATGCCAAAGTTTGCATGATCTGGTCTCAAATGTCATTGTACCCTTGAACGAGGTGCATCACCCAAATTGCTTTGGTGAATATCCGTCTGTATAAATGCATAGTGTGTAAACTTTGTGATTCACTTTGCACAACAGCATCGGTAAATTGCATAAAAAGTTATCATTTTTCTTTCAACTTACTGTCCTTGAGGAAGGGCTTTGTGTTGTTAGCTTGTCTTTATTAATGCACTTATTGTAAGTTGCTTTGATTTAATAGCATCTGTTAGATGACAAAAATAAAATGTAAATGTGGATGTCACACTTCTGCAAAAAGTTCTGCTGGGAGACTTTGACCGGTGTCTGTGGTGCTGTATTCCTGGAATGGTAATCTCTGCCATGGTAAGAGCTGCTCCCAGATGGTGAGGTCAATCTTAGTTTTACAGAGGACTTTAGCTCCTTCCAGATGACCATTCTGAGAGTATTAGGACAGTACCCAGGGGTTGGCATCCATCTTGCTGTGGGAGGTTATGGGTAGATTCAGGAAGTTTGTACACATATGCAAGACCCATGTCACCATGTCATACTGCATGCTCTTCTGTTTGTCATGGCCATGGTGAAGTGACATATAACTGGAAGGGACCTCATCCCCATATGGGCACAATCACTGTTCATCAAGGACAGGCAGAATTTAACACTGCTATACACACCATCCTCTATTTCCTTTCAAAATAAGCCTTGTAGAAATTCACAGGGAAAGGAGTTTAGCCGTACTTGGCTATCAATCACTGAGTTATCTGAAACCAATCAAAAGGTTTAGCAAAAAAAAAAAGCTCAAAATAGCACTGGCAGCATATCTCAAAGTGAAAGTCACAAACTGAAGCACAGGAATGTGTATCTGCCCCATTTTGTCACCGCAGGCCACCATGAAATTATCAATGTCATTAATACGGATAAAGTAGTTGGTATGATATTGGATGACTTGCCCAGATAAACCACAGAGTTCCATAAAACAAGCTCATCTTTCAACACAGTGATACTAAAACGGAACAGGTGATTACACAGTAATTAAAAATCTAATCAACTGTAAGTAATCAACTGTATTAAAACAATCTACGTTCCATTACAAGCTTCAGTAAATGAGATATTTATGTTCGCTGAGTTACTGAGGAGCACTTCTAAGTGAATGTGTATCCATAAACCTATGTACCAGTTTGATGATGCCAAGAGTGTCACTGTAGCAGGTCGAAAATGAGACCGCATTAGTATTCAGCTCAAGGGCTCTGTTCCCTCGAACGGCTCAGTCCACGCTCCTCACAAAGACTGTGTATATTCTGGGAAATTCATCTTCGCAGACGAGGAAGAGTGCTAATAATATTGAGCTCTGTGGAAAAAAAGGAGGGTAGCGTTTGGGTCGGCAACTTCAGGGTGCCAAAAAGCGAGCTTCTTAGAAAACGACCCTCAGGCAGGATCACTTCGTTTCTGGCAGATCCTCTCATCAAGCGTGTCTTTAGAATACACGCTGCCATCCCAGAATATTTAATATTCATTATGCCATTGTTCTATAACAATTACATATTTATCAAGCTAAAGTTAATTAGGAGGAATGTCACCTTTATGTTCCCTGTTCGATGAGAGGAGGGGGAAGTGTTTTATTCATCGCGCTTCATGAGCAGCGAGGCCAATGTTTGCGTTCTCAGAGGCACATTTACTCAGCAGTGAGAACTCTGCTTTTCAGAAAATGTCATCCAATGTCAAGGCATGGTGGATTTCCAAGAAAAACTTCTCTGAAACATGTACTTATAGTTTTTAATAAAATGAAAAAAAAACTATTGTGAAGACATTTTAATTAACTTTTGGTTGTGGCCAGGCTCCCTCACCTCCACTCCCCTGACCCTCAGCACAGGTACCCCCAGGGCTACGTTTTGAGCCCTCTCTTCTACTCCCTGCTCACCAAAGACCGTGTGGCCACACATAGCTCCTACCGGCTGATAAAGTTTGCGGACAACACAACGGTGGTGGCCCTGATCTCTGGCGACGATGAGACGGCCTTCAGACGAGAGGTCAACACTCTGGTGCAGTGGTGCCAGGACAACAACCTCACCCTCAATGTCGATAACACCAAACAGCTGATCATGGACTACAGGTAGCTGGAAAGAGGACGTCAAATCGCATAAATGGCACACAGCAGCGAGGCCAATGTTTGCGTTCTCAGAGGCGATGAGCAGGACAGCTACACCACATCTGTTATATGTGCAAGAACATTAATCACAGCACATGGGAGATCGGTTTATGTGCATTCCGGAATTTGATGAACGGGCAAAACACTCTTACGATCACTGGTCGGGCAGTATGCTTTCCAAACTCGAATTGTCATGTGACATTGTGTTCGAACGACGGCATGCGATGGGTAGCTTGAAAAATGGCAGGACACATATGTAAAAAAAATATAAATGGCAGGACAAGCCAAGTGGGCCCTCAACCTCCATCGTTTGTGAGAGAGGCAGTGCCATGTTTTGCCTTGGTAGTGTTTTAGACTCTGGCCATGGTTGGTAAGAGAGAGGTCCCCACTCCAGCACCCTGTCACAGGACTCACAGCTTCTGCATCCAGGGCCTTCGCTCCATGAGCCACCTGGAGGCCCCGTAGGTGTGGAAAAATGAAACCGTATTAATCTGCTGGTGCAATACAGTCATGCAAATCATGGAATTTTTCTTTCCCCATGAACATTCTTTTTGGGTGGGAGCAGAGCATGGAGAAGATCAAATACTTGGAGTGATCAGAGCAGATGCTTTACGTGGGAGACGTGCTCACAGGAGCTCAGGAGTGATGGTGTTATGTTGAGGACAAATTGTGGGTAAGCCTTGCACATAAAAAGCCGTTTTAAAAATGTGCCTTGTAAGGCTGACTAATGAGATGCGACGTTTGTGTCATGGCGTGCAGTATAAATAAGTCTGCCCGTTGTGTTTGCAGAGAATGCCGGGAATAACAAATACAATGCAAAAACCCTCCTGAGACCTAACAAAACTTTTATTTTTCAGAAAAATGGAAAATGAAATGTGTTTTCCTCGTTCCCCGTATTTTGTTGATGTAATGGACTCGGCATCAACAAAACACTAAATCAACAGCTTTACTTCATCTATAATGATGAGTACACTGTCACCCCACACCTTGCAGAGGGAGCTCCACGCAGTCTGTCCTTATAAAGCAGGATCAAACGCTGCTATTACCTGAGTAATCACAGGGTCTGTGATTCCTTTCCACACAAACAGACAGTCCCACCGCTGGCCTGCAGTTCCAATATATAGGAGCTCCTCATCCAGACAGCAACTGTCTGGATGAGGAGCAGAGTCTCTTGGGTTAATTGTCAGTTCTTATGATAACTTCTGTGGGGAATCCTGAAAGTGGAAAGTGTGTTTATGTGTAGGCATGGGACATGCCTTGACACCCTGTAACTTGGCATATGGCATGGGGACCTGCTAAGTAAAAAATTTAAACTTAATATTGTCACAATACAGGGCATTTTATAACCATGACCATGATACAAATACTTTTTTTAGAGAAATCCATACTCAGAGGAAAACAAAAATCTGCATATTTCAAGCGTAATGGAATACTGCATAATCCATTGCCAATCAATACACAGACTCTGTGATTCAAAACCATAACTCTGATCTGCTGTCACTATAATGTGACAATCACACACACACACACACACACACACCAGTGACACATCATCAAGCTGCCCATCAACCAAAGAAAGAAATCCTTTCATATGTTCTATATGTCTTATTGTATCTAAACAATCGTATAAGAAGCACATATGTTAGCTGCCTAGCTTTGATATGATTGAGTTTGAATGTAGCATTTTCAGCTTGACTGAGTTATCAGTTACAGGCAAGACAGTTAGCCACTGAGTGTAGCTTACTGCCTCTCCAAGTTATTCAGAGATTCTGCTGGCCAAATATTATGATTTTCACAGTGAATGAATTGTATGGAATATATTCTTGTTCTTTCTGAAATGTTTGGGTGCTGGAGACCATTTTGATGAGGCACACTCATTTCAGTCTGTGAGCTAGGCTCCTGACAATCGCCTTGCATCATTCAGGCACAGTTCTTTGGAAGTGCATAACGCATAGAGAACAACTCTACATTTTTACATACCCAACTTTTTTTTTCCACACTCCCAATATTAAGTATGATGATACAGTGAATAAAACACATATCCAAAATGTATCATTGTGCTGTGAGAGAGAGTGCAAAGATTAAGTCCGTCATCCGTGTTTCCTTGAGCAGCTCAACTGTGAACTACCTGTGACCCAGCAATGTGACCCAGCAATGTGACCCAGCAATCTCTCACTGCATCAAAGTGAATAACAAAATAAGAGATATATAACAGAGACATATGAATGGATTAACTGTGGTGCCAGGAGAGGTGGAGGGAGGAGCAAGCTCCTCTGTTCCTCCCCTTGAACTTCTGTCAGTTCCTGTTTCTTCCTCAGCCTGGAGAGACTCTGCAGGAGCTTGAACAGCAGTGGCCTCGCTAACAGGCAGGCTCACCTGAGGATGATTGCTAATCAGACCAGGTGTGAGCACTTGCCCTCAATTAGGCCACATATTTAAAGCACAGCATTTCAGGCTGGAGAGGACTTCTGGGCTTTTTGGTTTTCCCTTGGGCTGCGCTGGTTTTCCATTTGTACCATTTTCCCCACAGTTTTGTGTTTATTTTTTGGTCCCCCCAAAAAGGTGCTAATAAAAAGCTGTTGGTCGGTTTTTGTTTACATTCTGTTGCATTTTCCTTCCACTCACAACCTGGCTCAATGGCCACACCTGACATTGTGCCACAAAATGATTAGATTTGTAATATTCAGTTATGTATGTGCAATCCAACAGTTATGAATTGAAATAAAATGTTCTTTACTTTTCCAGATGTTCTGATCTGACTCTGACAGTGATCAGATATCATGATATCAGTTAACGGTCACGACATGCAGCACACAGACAGCAGAGAATTCAGATCCTCTGCTGCCTGCTAGTACAGGATTCATTGCATACATTTGCTAAATGTTCAATGTTTATGGTCCAGTCCAAAAAAAAAAAAAAATCTGACCATATAGTTTTCAGTCCTTAACAGTGACATAACATGCCTTGAAGATACCTTGGTTTTCTCCTCCACAAAATTTAATTTTTTTTTTTTTCTTGCATTAAACACAAGTGTCTCCTGGAGTGCATTTATTATTGTATAATTGACTCTGAATTCAGCATGCCCTCTATCACTATGTTCTCTTTATTGAAAACAATTACATTTGTATTTAGATACAGGTTAAAAATACAAGGTGAGGAAACTGGAAATTGGCTTTACTAAAATGCCAGCTTCAACTTCCAACCACTTTTCAGTATGATAAATATAGACAGCATTTTGATTATGACAATGCGTCAATAACCATAGTAAGGCAATGTTGGAGGTCTTCTGAATGAAAGCGTATCTTTATTTAATTAGATTTGCAAAAAATCTGAGCGTGCCGAAGTGTCTATATATGTGATTCATTGTTGTACCTGCGTTTCATGCTGTTTTTGTCAGATGTGTGACTGTTTCTCTCTGCATAATACCTTTTACAATTTCATGTCTGTGAATTTAGAAGATTTGAACAATTTAATATCTGGAAATTATTTGACATTGCAGTTGTTTTTATACTGTAGCAAACTACTCATTCGCTTGTCAGTCTGATCAGATATGCTCATAAAGTGATTTTACACATGCAAACCTTGTCAGTTCAATCTATTCTCTTTGCTAAATGTATTCATATTGTGCCCTGAGAATCAGAGTCTATCCAGAGTACTGGCAGATGGCCCGTACAGTGTCACTGGTGGTGCTACAGAACACTGGAAGGAGGAATTCCCAGAAAACTGGTTAGGGCATTTCAGCGCATAATATGCACTGCTAAAAAAAAAAAAAAATAAAAAAAAAAAACCCTCATTAAAACAGTTTCATCGCTCTTACCTACAATCTGTTTGGCAAGTGGTCGGCTCCCACAACCAAACGCCACACAGAGCCATCAGCCTGCGATGCTACATTCCCTTCGAAAACAGCTCGGACCTCCCCCGAGCTCTAATCGCCATTAAGCCACCCTGTTTGTTTAGATCCCGCAGCGAGTATTTGAATAAACCCCGAGTCCGGTCCTCATCAGCCTGTATAGACATAGTAATCCGGGAGTGAAGTGCTGAGATTACAGAGAGTAGAACTGAGTCGTTATGGGCTAGTCTCTGCAGACCCCAGCATGGAGGGCCCAGAGCCAGGGAAGCAGGGGCCGCGTGAATGCCGAACGGCAGCTCTAGCTCCTGCTCCAGCCCTAGCCCAGCAGGAGGTAGCAGGCTTGCGAAATTTGTCTTGCCGACCGGCCCAATGTCAGAGCTGATGGACCCCCCCAGAGATGCTCCTTGCCTTGCTGAAGGTTGTGTGAAGATTTCTGAGGTAAAATGTTTACAAATTTTGTGTTGCAGTTTTAGCTATTGTATTTATGTTTTATTATATATTTATATCCTGCATGCAACAATCATTTCAGAAAAGATATTGCATATTGCAGATGTTTCCCCAGTTACTCTTATTATACATGACAAGCTGCAGTGTTGGACATTCAAGTGTGGAAATATGAAGCATGTCAAATACATAATTTTTACTGAAAAAAGTGATGAAAAATACTCTTACAATCAGTGTCCAATCGTGTGATGAGATTGTCTGTCTTTCTTGCTGACTCATTATCTTAAAGCTATATGGAATTAAGTGTTATACCCACATACAATACTACTACAAAAATAATATACTAATACATGATCTGAAACTATCTGTGGAATCAGTGGCTGGAGAGAGTTGGATGCCTTTGTAGACCTGCAATATTGTGAGTTCTGTGCCCCCAACGTGCTGTGTGGTGTCCTTACAGAAGGAGCTCTGTATCCTCAAGTCCCCTTGACCAAAACTAAAAAAAAAATAAAACAACCATGAAAATCCTACTTCTATCCTCAAAATGTCATTGAAAAGTCAAAGAAGATATAACTTTGGTCAGAGAGAGTTTAATAAAAGTCTGTAGCATTGTTTTACAATGCAAACGTGGATGGTTTGTAAAGCACGGAAAACGTTAACATAAATGAAAAAAAAGCAAGGCTTAATAGGCCATGTGTTTTATGGAATGGGTGACATTAAAAAAATTTTCAATTTTTATTTTCCCCCCTCATTTTTTGGTTTGGTCAACATCGCGGTCTGCGAGCAGAGCTTACACAGACATGAGTCTGAGCTGGTCCATGTGTAGCTATGCGCAGGTGGTCTGTGGGTGCATTACTGACCAGCAGGGACTGCTTGGATAGGGATTAGACACACACAACCCAGCCAGCCCACACCACCAATGTCCTACCCCCTCTGGGATATGGCGAGGCCTGCTCTGCATTGTTCGACAAAGGCTGCAGCCTACAGTTACATCTGACATGGTCCAGATTTCATACCAGACTGTCCACACGCTAGAACAGTGCTTTGTCAAGAAGAGGCACCTAGAAGGACCGCATTCAGAATTATAATATGCTAACAACACACAGTATTTTAAGGATAAATAACGGTGGGCCTTTGACATGATAGTAACTAATAGGCACTGTATGGTAAGGGGAAATATTACCAATAGCTGAAACCTTTTTAAAAATGTAATGGCGTTTAGTTATTTCCTCACAGTACAGTGTATTGAAAATTTGTAATGAAATAAAACACTAAATAAACATACAATGAGGTATTATTTCTGCCAGGATGATTCACAAACACTGCATTCCATTCTTCTCATCAACGTGAAGGAGAAGTGGCATGTGCTTCAACCTTGAATCTTGAATTGATGCGTGCGTTTTGTAGACAATGCATTTCACAGTTGTTCTCTTGCATCGCTTTGCCAACATTTTCCCACATTGTTAAGTTTCTTTGCCACAGTCTCTTCTCTCTGAAATGGGGGGAATGTTGAGTGACTCCAGGTGTCACTACAGTTTTACAGGGGAACTTTACCCTCAGCTACCCACTCTCTGCTACACTGAAAGACATTCAGAAGTGGAAGGAGAATGAGGGATGGGGGAGGGAGGTGTATGTTGTGGCAGAGGACTCATGAGCATCACTCTCAAGGTTGAGGTGATATGTTTCTTTCTCATGTGAAGTGTAGAAGTACATAGCTACTTAAGTACATTAGAATTTGAGATCAACCCGGAAGAGAGGAAATTTGGATAGATGTACTATCAGATACTGATATTATTGCATTTTCATAAAAAAATGTGAGATTATAATTAGGATTGATGTCTCCTTCTATGAGCAAGTGATATAGCCTACATCAATCTTCAACTGGTTCTAAGGGGCCAAGGCTAGTTTTAGTGAGATTCAATATTGATTGGATGAAGAGTTCCCATAACTGTGTTTGAATGCTTGAATTAGCTCCTGATTGAAAATAAATACCAAAACACTATGTACGCACCGTGCCACTTTTGGCCTGGAGTACGTTTGGTTTAAGCAATGAATAAACAGGAAAAAGCATTGTGAAATCTGCAGTGTTTCTGTGGCAATGTGGCAGGATAATATGATTGCTTTCAATCGAGAGTCAAGATTCGAGAGTTTACATTGTAATCAGTACTGTACTGTAATCAGTAACTTACTGGAAACTTACTGGACTGCATTACAATTCAAAATAGTGGAGATCCACAAAATGTGTGCATATTTCAGTTTTCATTTTACAAGCAACTTTTGTATTTTTTTCTTTTTTTCATTTTCGCTCTCTCATTTCCACTCATGAAAGGTGTCAAAGAAACATTTAATGAATCCATGAATGTGGCATCACCAAGATGTTGTCGATAAGTGATTTGGAGTGGGAAAGGCAACACTCTGAAGGGAAACTAATCCAACAAAATCATATAATAGCAGTAGGGGAAGTGGAAATTTGACAGATTACAGCATGTATAAATTGATGTGGTGATGGACATTTAAATGGCAGTTAGTATTATATAGTAAGAAAGTGAAAGCTTGGGAGATTAGATGGACTCGTCGTCAGTCAAGCATTCATGTATGATAGCTCGCTAAGGCACTAACTGTGAACAGGACATTATTGGTGCAGTTAATACGGGACAATACTTGTTTTCTAATACTTTTCTAATACCAGAATTCATCGATCAGTAACTATTGAATAATGAGGGGTTTTTCAGAAATGGCTCTGCACGTTTGCGGTGCCTCTGTCCAGCACTGATGAAGAGGTAGAGAGAATCTTTAAATTAATGCAACATGCATGTTACTCTCCACTGTCTTCAGTAAAGACAATGAGCACAAAGGAGAAGTTGCACTGGCACGAGCTGTACCTAGCGAACCTTAATCTTCAATTGATAGTATAGGCTGATATTTTGTGCAACAAAAATGATGGAAATTACTGAAAATGTACAGTATCGTCTACAGGTAGGTCTACTCAGGTCTGTCAGTTTCTCTCTGCAAGGCATAAGCGCAAATTAACCTTGCAATTCTGAGATTTAATTACACCAGGCATTTTCTTTTTGTCAAATGGAATGAGCTTACCTGATGAAAGATCAGCTTATGGTCTTCCAAAAAAAAAAGTGAGATAGCCAGCTCTGCATGTGGATGTAATCAGATTTTAGTCAGAGGCAGGCATCTGGCACCAACGATGAATTCCTGCAGTAGGCAATTTATGGGCTGTGTCTACCAACTGAGCTCTTTCCCCTAAGAAGGCTTATCCCTCTTTTAGGACAGTTCCCCTACAGCAGCTGAATGCAGGTACTGGAACTCTGTGAACATTTTCTGAGAGTTTTTTCATACCTCAGTTCCAGGGAAGATGTTCTGGCCTTTATTGCCTACTGCTTGAGCTATAATGAGAGGTTCATAATGGCGGTAATGAAAGTGAATGGGAATATTTACATGTCCCCACCTGACACTAATTAAAATAATATCACATTCACTTCAAAATATGGGGAAGTACACTTAATGATAACTTACTGTTTGAGCATGCAGGTGTAATACAAAATGTAAATGTCTATAAACTATACAAGTTTTGACAAATTACAGCATCTTTTGCAGTTTTTCTCTCAAATGTTATGTTGTAATGACAGTTGATACTGTTGAGAATCCTTCCCAAGGCAAAACCCGGATACATTTCTCCCTGCAAAACAGACCTGTAGTGCCCACTGTCAGTTTTCTTAAACAGCACTGAATTGTGGGACTGGGAATAAACAGCATTTTACATGCTCGATGATTCAGACGCTAGACAGTGGAATTTTAATCAGTATCTGTGGTGTGGACGGGTTTCATTACGTAATGCGAGTGGAATTCAAACTCCCTGCCATAGCTGCATTTCCATATATCCTGTACATCAGGGATATTAAACCGGTGTCTGGAGAGAGGGAGGTGGGAAGGCAAGTTATGGCAACCCAGAGAGGTCCGCATGGCCATTTAATTGAAAATATTCATACTATTCAGACTTAAAACTGTAACTTTCTACATTTGTCTCTCCATAGTGTCAGCATTGCTCCCGCATGTGACAGAGTTATTGCCTAGATATATATCAAGAAGGCATCTGTTTTATGTTTACACATGTGCAACGGTAGTGTAAGTCTTTATTGCTGTAGCAATAAAACGCATTGCACGCGTGCAAATATTATGTGGAAAGTGTCTGGCCCATTTATGCAGTATGGGTGAATAAATTCTGCCCCTGGATGTAGCTGAAGAGCCGCATTCAACACAAACCTGCACAAACCTATGCTAATGAATGCCAGATCTACTGATTGTAATGGCTGTATTTTAGAGTGGAAAAGGGGAAAGTACAACGTGCACAATGCATGAAGTACTGACTTTTAAAATGGTGTTCGATTTATATATGGGTGATATAGAAAAGCCACTTGGATGGAGGATGAATTGCAATATAGTGGAGTTGAAATGACCAGGGTAGAACCTCCCCTGTCCATGAGAGGAATGCAGAGTTTTAGGCATTCTGTGTTGACATACTTGGCATGCTGTGGAAACATGCATCCTTACCACTCTGAAACCGATTGAGTTTCAGAAGCTCCTCTTAAAGGTCAGGCGATATTTAGCATAGTGCACTGGTAACAATTGTGCGATTAAAAACTGCTGACTAAAATTAATAATGTTTTAGATGCTTGAATTTATTTGTGTCTAGAGTGAGAGATAGCATATTCATTGTGCTCAATAAACCCACATACAGGTGCTCAAAAATTGCTTTTCAAAAGTTTGAAAAACACAAACTTAAAGAAGCAATATAATGCCACAAACGTAAAAAAAGAAATACAAAATAAAAAAAAACAAATATGCCAACAAGTCTGCACAATGTTCTTTACAATGTTATGCAGTTGCAACGATAAACTTTTTCATACTATACATATTCTATTTTTGTCTGTTCAGTACGGTTGGAAGACACAGAACAAGAGATAGTTAATGCCAGTGAGAGAGTATAACATGCATGAGGAGACTAAGGGGTGATTTAATAGAGGTTTTTACATTTGTAAAAGGACTCAACCAGGTTAACTACAATACATTTTTTAAGGTGAGTTCAGTCTGTAGGGCAAGGGTACATAAATTGAAACTAGGTAAGAGCAAGTTCCGCACTGATATAAGGAAGTATTATTTTACACAAAGAGTTATCAATACATGGAATTGGTTGCCAGGTCATGTAGTTGAGGCAGAGACCCTTGCTGTGTTTAAGTCCAGACCTGATGCAGTGCTGGGTACTCTTTAATTGTAATGGCAAGCTTAGTTGGGCTGACTGGACTGTTCTCATCATAATATTTTCCTATGTTCTTATGTTCTAATATTCACAGCAGTCATGAGGTCAGGCCAGAAACTGTGCTATCTATGCTCCAATAACCAAAAATGCTGAATGTTGCTTTTTTTTTCCTCAAATGAAAGTGAAAAGATGCCTGGACCATGACTACTACTGCAATCTTTGACAGACCTTTTGCCCAGTGAAACCAATGGAGGAGAACCACTGACCAGAAGAGAAAAAAAAAGTGAAGAATCTAATCCTTTCTTAACTGGATTCTTCTAAGCCAGTGGCTCAAAACTAAATTGAGGCTAACAGACAGAAAATTGTCAAACGGCAGCTGAGTCTGTGTGGCGTAAATGCTGAGACTGCAGGAGCCTATGAACGGGGGTTAATGATGCAGAAAAGCAGACCGGCGGTACGCCATAAATTAATACAAGGCTGATCCAAACCTGTGCCTCTCTTACAAAAGAATGTGATAGAATAAAATGGATTTGGCAGAATTTGCATGTTGGAATGTAATATACTGCAACTGTTTTTTTTTCCTCTCTCTCTCTCTCTCTTTTCCCCAGCAAAGACGAGGCATTGGGCCGTGATTAATTTCTCTAAAGACAAACCCTTAAACACTCGCATTAGTCAGCCCGCTATCTGAGATTTGAGCACGGTGTAATTTTAAATCCCCAACAAGAGAGATTTACCAAGGCCTGAGAAAGCAAGCGTTCATTTTGCCTAAACACAGAACTGCACCTGAGGCAAAAAAAAAGGAAAAAAAGTATTTGGCTCCAAGTACTGACAATCTCACAATGTTGAAGTGACCTTAAGTTGTAGAAATGACTGTAACAAACATTACTGTCACAGCTGTAGCTGAGTGTTTCCCAGTGCTGATGTTTACATTGAGCCTGTTGTGAGATCCTCAGTATTGGTCAGGTCAGCACGGTATTCAAGTCTCAAGTCACAAGTTTCAGTGTGAATTCTATTCAGCCTCATTACATTGTACTTCAACTGATGGCAAAATGAAATATTTTCCCTTTTGCCCTTTTTGTCATGTTCAATTCAGTTCTATTGCCATGTTTGAAAATTAATGTTAATGTGTGAAATTAAATAAATATGAAGATAGATATGAAATTTGGCCTGGCATAGACATCACACAAATGTGGGTTTCAAAATAAGTATACACATTGTTGAGTACAATTCAGACTTTCTTTGTTATTGTGGTTTATTCTTGACAGTTTGGATTGTCAGAACATATTTTATATTGGTTAACATCTTTAACAAGAAAGGTTCTTGTGAGTAACCATGTTCCCTTAGTGTCTGAAAAACTTCAGTGTCAGGCACACACCGTGCATTCGTTGAAGAGGCGAGAGCTCACTTTATTATTCTCAGAACCCCTTGCTCTGACCCAGAGGGTGCAGGCTTTTGCCATGCTAATGCTCCCTTGGTTTATGAATATTGAAAGCAGAAATATTTGGCCTAAAACATTAATCAGATGTCGCCTAATTGTGCCTGTGAACTGAAATGGATGTGATGTCGTGTGGAGAGAGCAGAGACCAGAGATGCAAGCCCCAGCTCCAACTATGGGCACAGGGTCCCCTGTTCCTAATGCAGATGGACGGTGCTGTGCTCTTTCCTCAACCACTAATGCACAGGGAAACAAGAATTTCATAATATATATATTTTTTTTTTTCGTCCAGTATGTCTGGACTTGAAGTCACCCCCTCTGGGCTAGAAATCAGTGCAATCTGCAACATATGCTTAAGTCTACTCTGAATTCAAATTTAATGCAACTTTATTTCCCCTTTGCTTTAATTTGCTGAGGCAGTACTTCATGTTTTTTTCATCCTTTATTGTACAAAAAGGGGATGAAAATGTGCCTGAATATGCGATAAGTATATGGTACCTTGATGTAAGCTCCATGGCAACTCATGCAACTCATGGCAACTCCATGGAACAATGCATTCCTACACACATGCCATGTTTATTTTATTTTTTTGTTTTAATTTAATTTTAATTTTTTTTTTTGGGGGGGGGGGGTTGTCTTTCCTGAGCATATCATGTACATATTTTCAATGTTTTCTTACTTTTGCCTCTGTGGTACAACCACTTTCTTTTTTTTTTCTTAAATGTTGAGTACCCATTAAGGTTTGGACTGGCTGGGAATCATGTACCAATGTAACATTGCCGGCCATTCAATTTCTTCCTTTTCATTGTTGCATTGTTCTTCTTCTTTTGTGGCAAAATGGAAAATGGGGCAAAGTCAGATGAATGAATGAATGAATGAATGAATGAATGAATGAATGAATGAATGAATGAATGAATGAAACAATGAATGAATGCAGGGAAACAAGAGGGAGGGCTGCTTTGGTCCAGTGCTTGCTTAGTTTCCTGGCTGCACCAACATATCAGTGAAAGTTTAGATGTAATGTGGCAGCATTTCAACATTTACTGTTTGGTATTCAGACAGATCTTTAGTCCTCTTCATTTTTTTGTGGATTTTGTTCATTTTTTGGGGGGAGATAAAGTTAAACAATGCAATCCAACTGCAGCACTTTTTAAACACATACATACCCAAACTTTTATAATTAATAACTGAGACCTGAAGAAACAGAGGGTCAAAAAATAATTCCCTGACTTAAAGAGATAAAATTAAAGGTGTCGATTGGCACAGAGCAGTGAGTAATGCAGTGTGTGTATTATTATTATTATTATTATTATTATTATTATTATTATTATTATTATGCTCATTAACATTGTATTTGTAAAATAACTGTAAATGATTTGCTCCTATCAGTATTTCCCTGGAATTCTAACCATGCATTACAGAAATGCTTAGAACTTTATTATGCTTTGCTGCTTGGACCCAGACATGTACAACGCACTTTACTCTTCAATGGCCAGCGATGACATCACCGCCCCACAGGAAAACCTCTGTAAGCACCCTTGGCCCCCCGGACGCGCGCCATCGTGATCACATCGTCCTGCTTTAGTTTAATTGTTCCACATGAGGAGTGATGGCCCCCTGTGGACAGAGAGCCTGAAGCAATCGCTTTACATGATTCTCCCCATCTAATGCTGCTATCAGCCCGCCATAGGCTTACATTAACCACGCAAGTGAGAGGACGTCATGTAAAATCTCACCTGCACCTGGGCTTGCTTGTCCACAGAAATCAGGAGTGTGTCAGCTCTGATCACGAAGCGATACATAAATAAATAAAAGACAAAAAAAAATAAATGTCCCCGCCGGATCAGTCACCTGTGTCTCTTCCATTACGTATGATACCATATTTTATGTTCTGAAATGCAATGACAGAACATAAAATATTTATCTTACACTGGCATTTAAATATGATAATTGCAGGTCTTTTTGTAGATATTTTCTGTGTCAATTTGTGTCACGTCAAGTTTAAGATTTAATATACTGAGATTAAGTATGCAACACATTAATTTGGTTCCCATATTTCTTGGTCATTGAACCTGAGCAAGGTAACATTCAGGCATAAACATTACCCTGTCACCCTACATCTTTTATCTTGTCAAAAGTCATTTAGCTAATTAATTATTGGCTGGATATAAATAAATAAAGGAATGAATAAATAAATAAATACAACTGTGTTTACAACTTTTACAAATCATTTTGACAATTTTTCCACATAACTGTGTTGATGTAAATCAGATATTTGGATCTAATAAATATTCAGTTTTATATTCATCCAGTATTATCCAGTATCTACTGTAGTGGCTAAAGGAAAAGTTACTTCCCAGCGCGGGGGCTTATATCCAATCACACCAGGGACACACCAGGGAAATAACATTGCTTCTTCTGTTGACAATCTGAACTGAGCTACTCAAGTTCATTGTACGACTGAGGAAGGACATACATCCAATTCTATTTAGTCACATGATCAGCGGTGCAAAGACTCGGGTGAATTCTAGCACACCCCACAGATTACCTGTTGTAATTACCTTTCTGTTTGTGCAAACCCTTTTCTCCAACCACCCAATACAGTGAAAGAAATTCTTCTTCCCTCTCCCTGAAAAAAGGCAATAAAGCTTAAATGAAAGTTCTTGGTCTATGTCTTTTGTGACTCATATGTTTCTTTTACTAGCTTTTCCAATATTGAAATGTTATATTTTGCATTTGCTTCGAATAAAATATTGTTTATACTGGTGAGAATCAAAACTAAAATTGTAAAACATGTAATGTGTCCTGCATTTCTGAAACTCCTCAAACTTTTTCAACCAATAGACCAAACTCTGCTCATTACTGGGTTATGCAGTGACTCAGATGGTAGCCTGAAAGAATCAATGAGTGAGACTTGGCACTGTCCTGGGGTAGACTGACATGTTTATCACATACCACTGAGTGAAACCTGCCACTGACCTGGGGTAGACTGGCATGTTTATCACATACCACTGAGTGAAACCTGCCACTGACCTGGGGTAGACTGACATGTTTATCACATATCACTGAGTGAAACCTGCCACTGACCTGGGGTAGACTGACATGTTTATCACATACCACTGAGTGAAACCTGCCACTGACCTGGGGTAGACTGACATGTTTATCACATACCACTGAGTGAAACCTGCCACTGACCTGGGGTAGACTGACATGTTTATCACATACCACTGAGTGAAACCTGCCACTGACCTGGGGTAGACTGACATGTTTATCACATACCACTGAGTGAAACCTGCCACTGACCTGGGGTAGACTGACATGTTTATCACATACCACTGAGTGAAACCTGCCACTGACCTGGGGTAGACTGACATGTTTATCACATACCACTGAGTGAAACCTGCCACTGACCTGGGGTAGACTGACATGTTTATCACATACCACTGAGTGAAACCTGCCACTGACCTGGGGTAGACTGACATGTTTATCACATACCACTGAGTGAAACCTGCCACTGACCTGGGGTAGACTGACATGTTTATCACATACCACTGAGTGAAACCTGCCACTGACCTGGGGTAGACTGACATGTTTATCACATACCACTGAGTGAAACCTGCCACTGACCTGGGGTAGACTGACATGTTTATCACATACCACTGAGTGAAACCTGCCACTGACCTGGGGTAGACTGACATGTTTATCACATACCACTGAGTGAAACCTGCCACTGACCTGGGGTAGACTGACATGTTTATCACATACCACTGAGTGAAACCTGCCACTGACCTGGGGTAGACTGACATGTTTATCACATACCACTGAGTGAAACCTGCCACTGACCTGGGGTAGACTGACATGTTTATCACATACCACTGAGTGAAACCTGCCACTGACCTGGGGTAGACTGACATGTTTATCA